>CAWUFW010013168.1:0-492866 GCA_963921515.1 Calotriton arnoldi
ATCGGCCCCATAGTGAGGTTTTGTGATCTGCGGAAACTGCACTGGCACCAGGAAACGCTGTATACATGGGACGTTATTGGCCACTGGTGCCTTGTACAGAGTCGTATAGTAGTTGTACAATGCGTCATTGATTGGCGCCTGGGTATTCACTAGTACGCCTTCGCCATTATATAATGCAGGGATTGGAGGCTGGGAGGTATCAGTTTTCAAGAGCCAAGCTAGCATTCTGCCCACTTTATCGCCTTCTGTGTGTTGTCGGGCCACATAATGTTAGTAGTCCAACGCACATAGATTGTCCGAAGCCTCCTTATATGCAAGCCTCGCCTTGGCCAGCTGAGGAGCCAACAGAGGATCTGTGGGCACAAGGCCCTCACTCCTCTGGATTTCCGCCTTGTGTCTCCGCATGTCCGCTGTCAAGGACATGTGTGAACCGTATGTAGTCTTTATGGCATGTCCCCTGGTGACTGTTTTAAAAGCATCCCACTCTATGCCCCTGTTAGAGGCAGTGCCTAGATTCTCTTGGAAATATGTGGTGATCGCCTGAGAGATGGCAGAGCGGAACAACGTGTCCTTAAGCGCAGCAACAGACAGTCACCAAGTCGGTATTCTAGCTCTACGGGCTCCCCATGCAAGGTATAACCGCAATGGGCTATGATCTGATAGCGTCCTCGCTAAATATTCTGTCTGTGTTACCCTGGCCAGGGCCTCCATGGAGCAATATACTGCATCGATCTGCGTGTGCAGATCATGTAACGAGGAGTAGTGGGAATATGTGAGTGATGTAGGGTGTCGACTGCGCCATGCGTCCTTAAGCTGCATATGATCCGCCCAGTCCCTCAGATGTTTTGAAATCTAAATGGATCGTGCTCCCAGGAGTGGCGGGCGTGAACGGTCTAGATCTAGGTCATACGTGCAATTATAATCTCCCCCCCACAGTGCCAGTGTTGCTGGGTCAGACAACAGGGATAGTGTGAGCGATTGTATGAACTGTGCTTGCCCAGTGTTCGGGGCATACAGGGAGACTAGTGTCAGCTGAGCTCCATCTAGCTGGCCCTCCAGAGTCACAAAGGGTCCCTGGGGGTCTTATCAAGAATGTATCACCATAAAAGGCGTGCCCCGCACCACCCATATAAGGGCGCCCCTAGCATAGCCGGAGTACGTGGTGGCTATAGCTGTGCCCCTCCAACGCTTGCGGAGGGAGACCAATGTCTGTGTGGTAAGGTGCATCTCCTGTAGTAATGCAATAGACACCTTGTAGGAGTGCAGATACTGGTATATTTTGTGCCGTTTAACACACCCTGCTAGTCCCCGCACATTCCAGGTTAAAAGTGTGTACTCGTTATAAGCCATTTGATCTTTGCAAGCAGAAAAGTGTGAGTGCACCTTAGTCTGCCACCTCCCCAATTAGCTACCCGACCCCCCCGACCTACCCCCGCAGTCGCCCCAATGCACATCACATCGCACAATTGCAACCCCCGCTCTACATAGTAGGAGATATTTGAGCACATTTACTAACAATAACATTCCCTCAACTCCCCACCCAAGGTCGGCTTGCCAACGGGCAATTGGCCACATGCACTGATATGCTATTAAACTACTTCGTAACACAATTGCTATCTCAACCATTGAAAGTCTACTGGGGTCGCAGCCGTACTCTTTTCCCCGGGCACACTCTTGGCTGCCATTTTTAATCAACATTATGATACCTCATAAGTCAACCCCCCGAGCCCGGAGCAGAAAGACACAACAATAATAATAAGAATTGCATTCAACCCCCCACCAACGCCCGGTCGTCCAACCACCAATTGCATGTAGATTGAAAAAGGATATTCAGGGAGTCTAGCAAGCTTTCTCGACCATTAGAATTAGAGCACGGGTTCACTGCTGCAGGTCCCTGTATACTGCCAAGTTTCACCCAATGTCTTTCGCCATTTGAGGGATCATTTCCGGACCTTCCCCTAGTAATTCTGCACTCTGTGAGTCTGTTAGAGATAACTGGCAGCTCTGCCCGTCATCCGAGTCCGATTCTGATCTTAACAGTGCTGTGGCGTTGCTGAGGTGTTCCGCCGTCTGTATGGCCTGCGCCCGCTCCTTCGCCACCTGCATCTTAGTGGGCCGCTGTATCTTGCTCGGCTTCCGGCCCCTCCGTGCACCCACTGATTTCCAAAGTGGTCGTGAATCGCTCTGAGTAGGAGGTGGAGGGTGTGCGAACCCATTGTGGTCCATCCAGGACCAGGTTTCTTCTGGAGTGGAGCAGAATATATTGGTCTCCTTGTGACGGATGCGCAGTTTAGCAGGGTATTGCAACGCATACTGTATTTGATGCTCTCTCAGACACCGTTTGACCTCTGTGTACGAGGCTCTACGGCACTGTACAGCCGGTGTATAGTCTGGGTAAATATGTACTGTTGCGTTCTCTACCTGCCAGGGGCCTTGGGATCTGGACACTTGAAGGATGTGGTCCCTGTCCCGGTAATTGAACAATGGTGCCACTACTGGTCGCGGCAGACTACCTGGAAAAGGGGAGCCACCCTGAACCCTGTGCGCCCTTTCTATGGAAAAGAATTTTGAGACCCTGTCCTGAAGGATTTCGGTGGAGATCCAGTTTTCCAGATATAGATCCATGACTGGTCCCTCTATTCGCTCTGGCAGTCCCACCACGTGGATATTGTTCCTGCCTGACCCCCCTTCCTGATCCTCGAGCCGGTGTGCCAAGTATTCCACCTCTTGCTGCAGGGATTTAAGTTGGTCAGTGGTCGTGGACACAGTAGGGTGCATAGCCGCCAGGGCCGACTCCGACTCCTCTACTCTTTTCAAGGCATAGAGTGTCTATTTTGGGGCCCAGCGTGGTCTTAATATCTAGTATCGCTGCGATGAGTTCATCGAACCTATGTGATTGATCTGTAGGGGCACTGACATTAGAGGCACCAGGCCATGCGGCGTTTCCTCCCTCCGCTGCAACCGTTGATGTTTCAGCCTGCTGGGGCTGCGCTTTATCCACTCGCAGCTTTCCCATTGTGCGTTAGGTTCTGATTGTTCCTTTCAACAGAGGGGCATCGGGCACAACCCACACCGCAGCCCTCCGTGAGCTCTCACTCGTCCCTCCACTCACACCTCACGGGGAGTCGTGATACTCCGCCCTTGCTCTTATCTCTCCCGGCGTGCTCAGTAATGCAGTTCCTTCTCTCTAGTCTCACTTGATGGCGGGGAGAGAGAGCACCCGAGTCGCTCCTGGCCCTATGAGAGGGGGAGCAGCTCTAGTGCCTCCTCTACTCGTTCCGTATTTCCAAGCTTATAAGCCCTCTCATGGTGGGGGGAATCAGGTCATCCCAGGTGCCTCCTCGGCAGATGTGACAGGGTGAATTCGCCCCGCGCCCCTAGGCCCGATGCCACGTTTCCTCATGCGGGCACCTCTTTCACCTTTTGAGCCCACCCCTCTGATGGCCTCAGGATCGCCAGCAGCCTCGATTTCTTGAGGATCCCTGTGGCGCCTTCATGTAATGTCCGCCGTGCTAAGGTCTCCTGGCCCCACTGTTTCGCGTCCCCATGCGGGTGCCTCTTTCACCGTGGTAGCCCGCCCCTCTGATGGCCTCAGGAGCACCAACAGCCTTGATTACTCAGGTGTCCCCGTATCACCTTCATTCAGTGTCTGCGGTGCCACGGTATGCAGACCTCTCTTTTTACCCTTTTTTTTTTGTCTGCTTTATTTATGTATTTACTTATTCTGTTCTGTTCCTTCTCCTGCTTTTTTCCTTGCTGTCAATGCCCTGCGGGGCCCGGCGCGGGCTTTATTCCAGGCGCCAGAGGCGAGGGGAGGGGATGTTGGCAACAAGGCCCTGCCTGGGCCATAACTGGGTCCTCCATTGCCACGCAGCTAGTATTAGGTTCTATCCGGCCCCCTGAGGGGGGAGAGAGTCTCTCAATTTGATCGCCTCTATCGAGGCCTACAGCGTCACAGTCTTTAGGGCCCGGGCAGAGGAGGAAAGGTGTGTCGCACTGCCCGATCTCCCGCTAGCCTGACCGGCCGACAGCCTCTCAATGCGCAGTCCCAGCGCCAGCGGCTCCCGGCCCAGAGGTAGCTCACCTCCTGGAGCGCACGCAATGTCCGCACTCACCTCTGGTCCCCGGTCACAGCATCCAGGAAGGTAAGAGATCGTCGCCACCCCTGCCGCCGAAGTTGATGATTGTCTCTGCCTCTCTCGTCCTCCGGCGCCGCCAGACGATACAGTCGCAGCCGAGGGCCGAGTGCCGCGATCGTCTGCAGCCCCCATGCCACACCTCTGGTTTTCCTCCTCCTGCCCCTCCGCTCCGACACCGGGGAGTCTATATACGTGCGGGCCACGTGTACCACACCGCTAGACCCCAAATATTTGACTCATTTCCCGTATTTTCAGGATAAATGTGGCTGGCCTCGCGCGGCGCTCAGTAATGTGCGTCCGCACTCGCGCCATCTTGGCCACGCCCCCCTCTCTTTTTCACACCTTAGGGTGGATTTTAACCATGAATTGAAGGACTGCTTGTTGTGTCCCTGCATTGGTGGTATGTGTAGTGTCCTCGCCAGCCCGGGAGCAAGCAAATGAATACACCACACACAGAGCTCTGGATTGTACATCTTTATTCCTCAGCATACATACTTACTCTGTTCTGTGATTATAACGTTAATATCCACAACTTAACACCTCCCAACAAGCTATGTACTTCCGCTATTGAGTCGGCCCAGAACCATAAGGGTCCTAGCACACACAGTCTAACAGCACTACATCTCCTGCTTTGTTAAATAAAAAGTACAAACAACAGTTATATTCTATTTCGTCGTGAGTCGTCGAGGCGCTCGTACTAGCCGACCAGATCGAGTGACATAAAGTGGTTGAGATGCACTCTGTTCAGGCGCCCATGGATCAGGTTCTGATGCTTGATCTGGACTGTCAGATGGGACAGCCTCACCTGTAAGTGTAGGAGCTGGCGATCGCAGGGGTAGGTGTTTGAAATGTGTGATGGACTGTCCGGGATGATGTGCAGTCACCATATGGCCTTTGCACATCACGACCCTCAGCTGATCAACAGCAAACGGAGTGTCTGTTTTCCACTTTCACGTCTGCTTGACCAGGACTAAGTCACCTTCATTAAAAACTGTTTCCTGGGCTCTCCGACACTGATTGGCATATGTCTTCATCTTGCACTTTCAAGAAGTGTCGGTGACACAAACCTTTTCAGCATTCAAGGATCCCTCTACTGTCCATTGTGGCAGTTTGCTTCCGATGGCTCTCCCAAATAGCAAGGTGACAGGATCCCTGAACTCTTTGCTGTGGAACAGCAGACCGTTGTCAGATTTGAGAATGGGGGGAGTCCCCACGCTGCAAAGATGTTGTCCAGCTGCTGAATGACCTTGCCATGGGTTGTTCATGATAACTCTTCTACCTAAGGGAAACATGAAGATTCATCAGTGGCTACCATGAGTTGATGTCCATTTCCTAGGGGCCCAAAAAAATCAACTACAATTCTTTCGCAAGCCTTTGTAGGAATGTCAGACACGCTTAATGAATCTAGTGTCCCTTTGGGGGAAAGGCAGTAGCAAAGATGACACTCTTTTAGTACCCTCTCAACTCGCTCGTCTAAACGTGAGAACAACATTCGGACTCTTAGGGCTTTTTGGTAGCTACAGTACCACAATGTCCTTCAAAGGATAGATCAATGACCTGTTGTCTTAGGGTCTCAGGTATGACAATTCTTGAGCCTCTCAATACAACACCTTCTTTGGTCACAGACAGTTCAGCAAGAGGTCGAACACTCCTTTTCCAAAATTGAGTGAGAATGATGTCTTTAAGGATAGGCATGTTCTTTTGAGCAATAGTGGCCTCAACAATATGTTGGCTTGATGCGATCGTTGGCATACTGGACTTCACAATGCGGTTGATGTACTCCTCAGCTGTCTTGGAAGTCGAACTGTGACGATGTAGTGGTACTCATGAAATAGAATTGCGTAATCATACTCTTGAAGTCTCAAACCCCACCTCTCAATGTGAGGGGGTATCTTGGCTTTTGAATTTCCAAAGATGGTGCATAGCGCTTGGTGGTCTGTTGTATTAGTGAAAACTTTTCCGTACAGAAACACATGAAAATGTTTGCAGGCCGTCACTACAGCAAGACTCTCAATCTCCGGCTGGGGATAGGCATGTTCTGTGTCAGACAGACATAGGCCACAATGTGTCTCTGCGCATTCGGATGACCATTATGTTGAGAGATGATTGCCCCGAGCATCACCGGGCTAGCATCCACTGTGATCTCAGTGTGTAGTTTTGGGTCACAGTAGGCCATCTCGGTTGCATTCTCAATTGCATGTTTTATTCTTTTAAAACTTTGATCACATTCAACAGACCATTCGAATGGGACATTTTGTTTTGTCAACTCTCTCCAAGGAGTACTTACAGTAGCAAAATCATGAATGTACCTTAAGCAATAACTGGCCATACCTAGAAAGGATCGCAGCATGATGACATCTTGCAGGGGACAAGCAGCTGACAGTGCTTCACTTTATCACGGTCATGAGTCATTCCCCCATTAGAAAATATGTGTACAAAGAATTGAGTATGGTCTTGTGAAACTCACACTTTGCTGCATTCAGAGTGAGACCTGAATCAACAAGTAATTGTCACACTTGTGTAAGAGCCTTGTCATGCTCCTTTTTTGTTGCTCTAAATACCAGTATGTCATCACTGTGATTCAAAGCATTTGTAACAGGTTGAAATATTTGGTGTATAACATCCTGAAATATTTCTGCAGCTGACACTCCAAAACTCATCATTTTGTATTCGAACACACCAACATGAGTCAAAAAGTAGTCATATACCTGCAATTTTCTTCCAACTGGAGTTGATGATATCTCTTGTTTAGGTCAAGGCAGGAGAAAACTTTTGCACCGTTCAGTTGCATAATCATGTCTGCTATGTGTGGCTCAGGAGGTCTTTCTGTCTCGATTGCTTTGCTGGCCTGACCCATATCAACATTGATGCGCACTGCACCCTCAATGTTCTTTTTTGGCACCACCACTATGGGCAACACCCATGGCGTAGGACCAGTGGATCACTCAATTATGTCATGCTTCAACAGCATTTCCAATTCTTTCTCAACAGCTTCTTGGAAGTGGAAAGTGACTCTGTGGTGCCACTGGGCAACAGGGCAAACATCCTCATTGATGTGAAGTTGCACTTTCATTGTCTTGAGCCCGCTCAGGCCGTGAAATAATGACAGGAAGTGACTCTCAACTGCAGATGGAGTGTGGAGGTTGTAATTGATAGATATCAGTCCCAGGTCAGCAGCGGTGGCAAAACTGAGTAGGCAAGCACTGTTCAAAGCTCCTTGCAGAACATTAATTGACGCTTGCTGATACTGCTTTATGTTTCAAAGCTGCTGTGAATGACCCTAGGCTCTGCAACAGTTTAGAAGCTGCCAACGTGTTTACTTTCGTGTTCGATGTGTTGAGACATGGCATAGAAGATAGACTGTTCAACTTTTCAACTGGCATGATGTTAATAGAGGCTCCACTGTCTATAATTAAAGTTATTGGGCAGCCGTTGACTTTTATTGTAATCTTGGGACAATGTCCAAATGAGTTTTGATGTTTCGTTTGGTGGTTTGCTTTTGTCATTGGTTCTTTCTTGCAAGCAGCCAGACCTACATGTGCCCGTCGTTCGTTGGTCGATGCCATCAGCACACATCCATCTTCCTCACTGGTGCTCAATGATAACGTTGATGAACCTCTGTAGGATGAACTTGATGATTATTGACTTTGGTTTCTACTTGTAACTGATGCCACCGTTTTGCTTTGTGGGCGTGGCGAAAAGGCTTCTGGAATTTTCTCGGTGTCCATTTTCTCTTCTCACTGTGATGTTGTTAGTTTCTCTTTCGCTTTGTAAATGGTTATGAAGTGGTTCTCCTTACCGCAGCTTTTGCATGTTTGGCCTTTGACTAGACATTTTTCTTCATGTGGATATAAAAACCCACATTTAAAACACAACCTTTCTTCTTTGTAGACGGCGACTTTCTTGCGTCACCTCAGTGTTTGTTCTTACTCTTCATGGCCAATGCTGATTCACTTTTTGCCATTCCAGCTTGTTGATCTGCTGTTTCTTCGGCCCTGGCGGCCACTGGTACTTTCTCTAAGCTGAGCATCTCTCTCAACATGCGTCTTCTGAAGCAATCTGAAAGACAGCTATCGATAACTTGAAGATGTATGGCTTCTTCATCATTAGATTCACAAAATTTGTAGTGTTTGATAAGCACATCAAGTCTTTCAACAAGCTCATCCATGGTTGCACCAGCTTGCTGTCATGCTTGATTGAAAATGTATCTTTCATAGTCGACATTTGACATCGGATTGAACTTGGCTTCCAACGCTTCCTTGATTTGAAGGTATGATACTTCGTCAGCTTGTGATATTTTCTTCAGCATTTCTTTTACTCTGTCACCGGCAAGGTTCTTTAGGTACTTAATGGTTTTCTTATCATCTACCTCTTCCAGGGCATCTATAAAATCATCGAATGCCTTGATCCATGCAGTCCATCTGGCACCAATATTCAGCATCTTCCCCGTGCCGAATGGTGGTGGTGGTTTCAGAAACACAGCGGCATCATACTTAATGCTTTTCTCTACTGCTGTTGAGAGTATATGCTGTTCAGGTGACGGCAGTTGTTCTTCTGGGCCGGTATCTCCTGCAACCACTGGCTGTGTGATTGTTACACCCAATTGGAGGTCGTAAGGCACCATCTTCTTTTCTGACGGTGAATGACGGTTTTGTCTCTCGTATTTGTTTGTCACTGCTTTCAACTTTTTGCATTGTACCTGGTTTTGGCTGCCTCTGACCTTTCACTTTGTATTGATGATTGCTCTGTGTCAAGCTGTGCCACAGTATCTCTCTTCTTGGCCTTACCAGTGAGTTTCTGGCGGAATTTTGAATGTGCTCATCTGCAGGGCCTTCAATTTCTTCGAGGGCCATTTGTGGGCTGGAGCAGGACTTCGATTCCACACATGCCAACATCAAACTGCTTCTCATCGAAATAGGTGCACGTGGCACACACAAAGAGTTTGCTTTAGCATTGCAAGCTTTCAGGGAGAGCATTCTTGTTTCTCCGGGGCACAGATCCCGCACTCGTTTCCAGTTGTAGCAACCTCCACAGCCCAGGAGCATGTATATGAATAAGCCACACACAAAGTTCTGGAGTGCACTTCTTTATTCCTCAGCATACCATTTTACTCTGTTATCTGATTACATCATAACCGTTAATAACCACTTGTTCACACCTTTCAACAAGTTATGCACTTCCTCTATTGAGTCCGCCCAGAACCGCAAGGGTCCTAGCACACACAGTCTCACAACACTACAGTATGCACCCCTGAAATAATTCTTTTATGTATCATTCAATGTTTTGACATTAGGCCATGATGAGCTTCTGATTATTTTGTTTTAATATGTTTTATTTTTAAAGAGAATGTACATACTCTTGCTCCATCCTGAAGAAGTCTTGAATAAATAGGCTGAAACACATTGACTGTACAATTAGAAGCCCACTGGAAAATATAAAAAAGACACAATAGGATTAAGGACCATTGCTTTAAATTACTTGTGAGGTTGGATACATAACCTTTACAGGCAGTCCTGTGCTTGAGCAACTATCTTTTGACAGTTCAGAGTTAAAAAATTCGAAATGACCGTCACTTTTGAAATTATGTCTGCAAAGATGGTGCAGCATTGAAGATATATGATGATTTTTTTAAATATTTTCTGATATTTGTATGAGTAATTAACTGTCCATTCATGATAAATTATAAGATTTCGCATCAACAAGTATTGTGTCATACATGATAAAAGGTGCGCAAAAAGCGATATCCACAATGCAAGAATTTTTTTAAGTATTTATGTTGGATGATAATAATCCAGCCAGTAACAATTTGAGTGTTATTGCTGCAGTTGTAATTTTTTTTGATCTATAATGCAAGAGCCACTTTTGTTTTTTGCAGTGCTCATCAGGGGTTAAGCAGCACGGGCAGGTGGTGGCAGCATACTGTGTACTGATCAATAGTAGTGTAGTAGGGAACAGGAACATTTTACCCTGCGTCACTGGAGTGATGTCTAGAGGCTCTTTCACCTTTTAAAAAGTTCCACTGCTGTGTGCTTAACTCACCCTTGGCCCACATCGAGTTGATGTGGAGTGCTGCGCAGCGCAGGAGGGAGCAGTGACTCTGCGTTGGTTGTCTGTGTGTCTGGGAAGGGTACCGTATTAGGATGGAGCAGTAATGTGAAGTGCATGCGTGGTTAGTACATGTACTGGTTTTATATATGCCTGAGAGGAATGCATTCCATGAGAGATGTAGTGCTGCACAGTGTGTGCACAGGGAAAGCATGTGCTGGGTGTATGTGTGCTTGCACAAAGTACAATACATGAACGGTTACGTTTTGTGCAGTACACACATAATAAGTGTGTGAGCTGGCAGTATGAGTGTTTGTAAATAACACACCCTAGTTAAAGATAGGAAAGTTTCAGTGCTGAACAGTGCACACAGATTGAGTGTGTGTACTGAATGCATGTGTACATGTAAGGGTACAATGCATAGAAGTAGCAGTGCTGGACACAAAGTGTGTTTTGAATATACACTGATTGAGTGTGCCTGCAATGGTACATTGAATGGAGGACCTGGGTTCTATTTTGGGGGGGCTATGCCTGCCTGTTGAAGACATGACGAGGAGAGGAATCCCCTCAGACAGATTTGTGTATTGCTGCATTCCTGTGAGCTGGGTGGGGATGCACTAGAGGGAAAAAGGAAGAGACTCCCTCTGCACTTCATAAGACTGCTCTTTGATTCAGTGATAGATCACAAGGAAGGAGCCTGGACACATCTTAGGAAGGGAGATGGGACAGATAAGGGAATCATTAAGGGTAGGGCTGAGAGTCTGGGATTAACTTTTTGATGCACATATCACTGTGGCTGACATCCAAGTGTGAACTCTGGTCACTCCCATGAATTGTGTTGTGGACAATCAGCTCTACCTATTGTAACAGACATCTTTCATGAAGAAAGATGAAAAGAAGTGCCACTTCAAAAGAAGCAGAATCCCAACATAAAACTTCAAAGACACAGACCCCAAATCACATTTGGTTTCTGGAAAAGTACTACAAGAAAGGGAGAATGAGTCCCCAAAAATGTGTCCTCTGCCAAGCAGCCAGACGTGCTGTGTGAGAAGGGAAAGCTCTGCAAGACTTCTGCCTGTGACCAGGACTGGGAACCAAAGCCTGCAAGTCTCTCTGCTGGGTGAGGGGACATCACACAGGTAAACCAAACACATCTCCTGGGAAGCCTAGAGAACCAGTGCCTGCCTGCTTGCCAAGACCAGTGTGCCCTGTGAGGAAGAGGAGAGTGTTGGAGGGAGCAGGGTCCAATGGGGAGCCCTACCGAGAGATCTCCCTTTGTGAGGTGTGAGGATTTGGCTGTGCACCAATCGGGCCATTGTCCCTATGCAGGATTGTTTTCAGCCACCCCCGTATGCCAGTAAAGGGCCACAATAGACTGAGCCATATGTCGAGCACCGTGCAGGTCTTGCTATGCCCATACAGCCACGCTGTGGTGACCTCGTATGCAGAGGGGGCCACGGGAAAAGAACCATTTCAAGGAGTGCCAAGACTAGTAACCGTCTGGGGTGGGGAGCTAAGGCACAAGCACAATACTGGAGACCTAGCAAAGTAGACTATGTTTTTCATTAATGGAAAATGAACAATAGGAGGCACATGCACAATATTGGAGACCTGGTGAAGAAGTCTATGTTTTTCATTAATGGAAACTGAATAATGGGATCTATCTCTAAAGTACTGAAACAATGACAATCTGCAGAAAATGTAGTTACTAATAATTTATGTTGCATCTACATTTACTGTACTATTGCTAGGCCCGTGAGTTTTCATCTATTCCCAAATGTTTTTTAGATTTTAGCTTGGTGTGCTATATATAGTGAATGTAGTGTGAATGTGGTGTGCATGAGTGAGATAGTAGAGTATGGTGGAGGTTTTAAGTATTTTGTATAAGTGGGATTGAAGATAGGAGGGTAGAAAATTTCTCTGTGGGTATGCTTTGGGGATTTTGATTTGATGATTTATGTACAAAATTAATTTGATAAATAAAAGATCAAAAATAATGGAATGAAAAGGGTGTGTATAAACAAAGGTATTTTATATTTTTATGTAGGCCTCAACAGTGATTTATTTGATACATTCCTTGTAGACTTATGAGCAATATTGAAATATGATGGGGAAGCTAGAATCTCCTTTGTTTGCATAGTGGTGAGGCTGGAAGAGACTGCGCCTGTATAACCACGTAATGAAGCAACCCTGCTGGAAGTGCCGTGGATGACAGTGCATCCTTGTTGGCTCCAGCTGTGGGCTGAAGAAAGGATCACCCACCCCTTCCCTAGAGCAAAGTCAACTTAACACGTCTTCCTGAGCAGGGAGCTGCTTTGACATCTGAGAGACCTCCAGCAGCACCACTCAGGGGAAAGAGCCTGTGCCCTGGGTTCTGTCGCTTGGCACGTGAGCAGCCCAACTTCTTCGAACTGAGCAGGAGTTGCTGGTGCTCCTTGAAGGCACCTGCTGCATCGCTGAACTCTTCCGTGCTGCCAGAGTAGGTAAGATGTGAACTGGGCCATTTGGGTCCTGGAGTACCTGCTGGTACTGGTGCTGCTGCACAATAGACACATTTGACTACATTTATAATGAGTCAAAGGGAGAACTCTTAAGTACGGCCTTATAATTTAAGTTTCCAGAGACAGCCACCAGTGAATGGGGAATAACCCGGAACACGTTACACAAAGGAGGGTGGGACATCAATTCGCCTGACAACTACTTGAGCTCCGACATCAAAAGGCATTGTGTTGTTGCCTCTGAATGTCGTACTTCATTGCATGTATAGAGTTAGCAATAAAATACTACTTCTCTTATAAAATCAAGATTCTGGCTGGACATCGATTTATTGTTCATACTGTTTGCACTTTAAGTTATGAGTCATGGTCACTGACCTGTATCTAAATCCCCCTCACCCCTGAGGGAGCCTTGACTGCTCAACCACAGCTACCACTGAGAGTCAAGTGCAGAAGGGGTACTTGGCCCAGTTGTGCAGGGTCCACAGAAGGTGAGGCCCAAGGACATCAGAAGTTAAAGGCCTCAACCACAGCGGTTGGGCCCAGTAACGCCTGCATGTCCCATGGCTCTCTGAAAGGGGTTCTGACATATGCATATGACTTAGGTATGCACTGCAGTGTGGGATTTCTGGAATGATGTGAAAATAAAATAGGTGGCTGTGAAGTAACCAACACTGGACTTTAAAAAATGGTCAGAACTGAAAAAATAAAGTTCAGTTTGCGGTGTTGGAGTTATTATTAGCTAAACAAAGAATAGAATTTTAGACTTGGTATATGGTGCACACTTATTCAAGTGTAGCACCCTGCATCAATCCAGACAGCCCTTATGGTGTTTTTAGTGGTTTAGACAACCTTAGAAAGCTCTCTAAGTGGTAGCTGTGGAGAGCAGCCTTCAGGCTTAGTCTAGGAGGAGTGTAAAGCAGTTTGTTTCACCAGTATCTAATCTTGTAGTGCAGATTAAGTGAAAAAGAACCACACAGTGTAGTTATAAAAATAGTTATTTTTACAGACACTCATTAACCCAATGCAATATCTCCTACCCGGAGATATAATTAAAATACACACAATACTTTGATAATACGACAGGTAAGTAGCACCAAAATACAGTGGGCTCCCAGGGTAGACCAAACCATATACAAAAATAGTGGAATGCGACTATTGACCGAAGTCGAGAGCGGACCCAGAAGTCTTAGTAGTGCTGGGGAACCCAGGAACCACCGAGGTAAGGACCCATGAACCCCACGGAGGCCGTGTGCAAAATGAATATACAACGCGTGCTCAAGGTAAGTCAATAGGAAGTTGCGGTTGCAATTCTAAGGAAAAAGGACCCTTCCCAGAGGACTTGGAAGACGCCTCGTGGAAGAAGGACGGTTTGAGAGTCACTCCATCCGTGGATATTCAGGAGACCAGGTTACCTGCCCCAGGGAAGCCGGGTGCATAGGTACGAAGTGGCATCTGGAATCGTCGTAGACCCCAATGGAGGACCTCAAGCAAGCTGCTGCTGGCGAAGAAGCTGGAAGAGTCCGGTGGAATCCAAGGGTGGATTCAAGGAGAGGAGTACCTGTAAGCAGAGGGGACAGAGTCTATGTCACTCAGGAGTGACCAAGAGGCACTGGAGTCGAGTGCCCACCAATGTCGGCTGTTGCAGGAGAGTTGACGGTTCCCTTGTCTCTGCAGCTAGGTCTCCAGGTAACGATGAGGGTAACCAGGAACTGTGTACGAGGTGTCCCACATCGGCTGTCAATATCCAGGGGGTCGTGTCCGGCGGGAGTACTAACAGGCCTTGGCAATGGCCACCCGTGGGAGAAGACGAAAGGGTACTGTGCTGGGACCAGCAAGGTCCAAGAGACTCACCATGTTCAAGTAAGTCAGTGTAGGCCCCAAGCATCCACTCCGGAGCACCCTCTGACCCCTGCCCACCACACATATTGCACAGGGCCACCACAGCCATTGCACCTGAGCTACATTGAGCCATCAACTGCTCCCTCGAGACTGTCACATTCCCTGACGACTGGAAGTGTGCCAAAGTCAACCCCCTCCTAAAAAAGCCCTCCGCAGACCCGATGGACCTCAAGAACTTCAGGCCCATCTCGCGGCTCCCTTTCACAGCCAAGGTCATCGAAAAGGCCGTCAACACCCAGCTAGCACAATTCATCGAAACCAACAACATTCTAGACACCTCTCAATCCGGATTCCGCAGGCCCCACAGCACTGAGACTGTCCTCCTCGCCGCCCCAGATGACATCCGCGTCCTCCTCGACCAAGGCCAAACGGCAGCCCTCATCCTCCTGGACCTATCAGCGGCCTTCAACACTGTCTCCCACCGCACACTAGCCACCAGACTTCATGATGCCGGCATCCAAGGAAAGGCCCTAGACTGGTTACGATCATTCCTCACAGGCAGAACACAGAGAATAAGACTCCTGCCCTTCCTCTTGCAACCAACAGAGATCAGATGCGGAGTACCCCAAGGATCCTCCCTCAGCCCCACCCTTTTCAATGCCTACATGGCCCCTCTCGCTACCATTGTCAGAAACCACGGGCTCAACATCGCCATCGACGCCAATGACACCCAACTCATCCTCTCCCTCACCAAGGAACCCAATATCACCAGGCACAACTTTCAAGAAGGGATGAAAGCCGCTGCAACCTGGATGAAGAGCAGCTGCCTGAAACTCAACTCAGAGAAAACAGAAGTCCTCATCCTCGGCTTCACCCCCTCTGCATGGGAAAACACCTGGTGGCCCCCCACCCTCGGAAACCCTCCCACTCCAACGGACCATGCACGTAACCTCGGCATCATACTAGACTCAACACTCACCATGAATCGCCAGATCAACGCTGTCTCCTCCGCATGCTTCAACACCCTCGGCACACTACGCAAGACATTCAGGT
This sequence comes from Calotriton arnoldi, assembly GCA_963921515.1. Lineage (NCBI taxonomy): Eukaryota > Metazoa > Chordata > Amphibia > Caudata > Salamandridae > Calotriton > Calotriton arnoldi. The sequence continues at coordinate 15,575 of CAWUFW010013168.1, forward strand.
GGATCCTCCCCGACCCTAGGAAAATAGTCACTCACACACTTGTCACCAGCAGACTGGACTATGGCAAGGCCCTCTACGCCGGTATCAATAAAAACTCCTCCGCAAACTCCAGACTGTCCAGAATGCCGCAGCCAGACTATTCCTCGATATCCCATGGCACAACCACATCACCCAACACCTCCGCGACCTCCACTGGCTCCCCGTCGAAAGAAGAATAACTTTCAAGCTGCTCACACACACCTGCAAGGTCCTCCACAAAACCAGACCCCAATACCTCAACAACTGCATCTCCTTCCATACTCCCAAGAGAAACCTCCGCTCAGCCGACATCTCCCTAGCCACCGTCCCACGCTTCTACAAGACCAGAGCAAGTGGAAGGTCCTGTTCCTACATTGCAGCTAAGACCTGGAATGACCTCCCCCTTCACCTCCAGCAAAGCCCGACACTGCACCAATTCAGGAAGGACCTCAAGACCTGGCTCTTCAAATGACCCCAACGGAGCTGCTCACACCCACCCTCAGCGCCTTGAGACCCCAATGGGTGAGTAGTGCACTCTACAAAACCCTGATTTATTGATTGAAGCAAGCAGGGGAGCCTACTGGAATCAAAGAGGGCCCTCGACAGTGCCTGAAGATCTATGGAGAGGAGAGTCGCCCAGCCTTAGCAACGGCCAGCCGACACAGTGCACAGGGACTCGGTTACGGCAGTGTCGATGAGGGATCCTGGCCTCAGACTTGGCCTGAAGACAGTGCGGGCCTCGAAGACATTGCAGAACTGCCTCCTGTGTTACTGAACCTGTTGGAGCCTGTAGGAGCCCAGGATCAGCGATTCGGTCAGATACGTTGCGGTGCCCGCGGATGCGGGGGAGTGACTCCTTCACTCCAAGGGAGATGCCTCCTGATGTCTTCGGATGTCCACAGGCCATGGATGAAACCCATATGGAGCACGGACACTGATGGTGCAGCGGACTTGCAAAACGAAGAGATCAGGAGCAGACAGAGTCTTCCCGGTTGCAGTCTCGACTCCAAAAGCGAAGTTCGATGTGGTCAGTCTTACACGGTCAGTACGACTCGGCCAGGATTTCTAGAAGGTTTAAGAGTTAGATCTGAATCGAATCCCACGACAAATCTAGGGACCCACCCTCAGGTAAGCTCTTAAGTACCCTAAGGAAAGGGTTGGGATGATTCAGGGGTCCCTCCCAGAGGAGGGGCTAGTCAGTGGGGAGGATACTCCCATGTCCTTTGTCCAGTTTTGCACCAGAGTGGGAGCCACTGGCCCCCTGAACTGGTTTGAGCTGGAGTATGCAAGAAGGGCACCAAATGTGCCCCTCAAGCAGTCTGAGTGGCGCTGGCAAGCCCCCCACCCTGTCTCAATACACTAAACCCTGTCTGAGAGGTGGTCACACCTCCCTGTGACAGGATACCTATTGTTCTGCCTTCCCCTGGTCGAGCTTGGCTCAGCAGCAGGAGGGCAGAATCGTGTCTCAGTTCGGCATCAGCCCTAGCTTGCTGCCTGGTTCTGGAAGACTGGTACCGGGAACACTGACGACGACGGAGGAGATTTACAGTGCATAGAATCATACTTCCCACGCCGGTTACGGTGTGGGGGTATGAATCCAACATGTGTGATACCAAACATGACAGGGTTAGTTACAGCCTATTTGGAGATGGTCATCGTGTAAGGACACATGGCCTCTCCATATATTAAATGGCTGATGCACTGACAACCCTGGAGACTGTACTCTGAAGGTTGCAGGGGTGTCCTGCTCATGCAGGGGCACACTCACACTTAGAACCGAGCAGCCTGCCTTTGGGACTGAAAGGCCTACTAGAGGGGGGACTTAAAGGTCTTAAGTGCAGTGATGTTAGATATATGGGGAACTTATATCTTTCGTGAGAGGTGCAAGCACCAACTCACACAGGCTGCAATGGCAGGCCTCTAGTCAGAGTTAGGAGAGTCCCCTATGGATGGCATAATACATGCTTCAGCACAGGTGGGACCCCTGGTGTACCTAGGCCCTAGGTACCTTAGTACCATATACTAGGGTCTTACATGGGTACACCAGCAGCCAATTAGGAATGTACCAAGGTACTCACCATAGCCAATTTAGGGAGGAAGCACAGTGACTGGGGTCCCTATTAGCAGGACCCCAGTCAGACTAGTCAGAAAAACAGTATGACACCAGCAAAAAGTGGGGGTAACCATGAAAGCAGATCCTACTTTCCTACAAGCATACACTAGTCTCAACTAACCACACCCCAGGCAACAAACTGGATGAAAGCTATGAAGGATGGGGAATGCTACACATGAAGAGAAGTAGTACGGATGAGATTGTAGAGGAATGGTGTGCACCACTCCAATATTTAATAGATTCTCAAATACTAGACCTTTTGGACAGCATCATTACACAAAATGGGAAGCACGACTTGCAAAAGGAGGTGTAGCGCAGGGTGGGGACCTCACTAAAGTTGAAATATACACAGGATAGACAGGCTGATGCAGGGTAAGATGAGGCCATAGCTCTGAAGAATGGTAAGCACTGAAACTGAAAGGTAAGACATCCAAGCAGGGTCACTCATTCCTTATTGAAATACTAGAATAGACTTACAACAAGAGTGGTGAGTAAGGCATGAATGGGAGAATAGTTACATAGTTTCACCAAGGACAATACATTAGGAAATGGGAATTGTGTAGACTGAACTTGCATAATGTGACACTAACTACGGACTAGGCACAGTCAAAACTATGCTTATATACTATATATTCTGTACTTTAATGAGGTTAGTTATATATGCACCATTGTTAAATAAACTAAATAAAGTTTGAAGAAAGTTTCTTAATGAATTTAGAAAATGCATTTTGATGTAGGGTCAAAGCGGTCAGCTCTATACCACTCAGGGGGACATTCCAAGCTCCCTATGCATCTAGACCTTAATAAACAGCCTTCAAAATAACCATTCCATCTCCAAGGCTGTAGATGTATGCACCAGGAAGAAAGTTTCTTGCCACTTTCATTGTCCATTCCGTATTATTCGAGAAGTGAATACCCGGCAATGGAAATAAACCAAATGAACTCAATTCAATGCTACATGCAAAATGCACTCTTTGTTGGCAGTCTTTCTCCCCTCAATGAGACTGAAAGACAGCTAAAAGTTCAAGATGTGCATTTCATTATTAGTACTTAGAGTAACATGGTCATGCCTAGAAAAATAGAAGCAAATATTCCATTTCGATGGTGTACAGTACCTGCCAGGGTCTGCAACACTGCAAGCAGCTTGGAAGTAGATAAAGGCAAGCGAGGGCCAGCCTTCGTAAGTTATTTATCGAATAGTGAAAGGTAAAAGGGTAGTACTGTGTGAAGCCACTAGACCACTTGGTGTCATCGGGTACACCACATTCCACACTGGTATTTCCTTCTACAAACCACTGCAATGTACAACATTCATTTATTTATTTAGCATTTTATATAGAAGGGACAAGACTAAAGGAGTGGCATAGAGCTTTACATAAAAAGAAACGTTTCATACGTAAGAATAGTTTAGGTGAGTTATACAAGAACAATTACATTTGGTTTTCTGTTACTTAGGAGCAGAGGTAAATGAGAAAGATCCAGGCCTGGTTTCCACCAGCTGGTTCATATGAGAAGAGATCTCTCCACTGATGGATGCTATCAGTGGAATGGAGAAGCCTAGACATGTAGGGCCTGATTCTCAAATGTAAACTTACAAGATATAGGGCAGGCCTATCTTTTTATGTGCAGAGTTCTCCACCCCTACTCCGAACTCTCTGCAGTGGTAAAGTTACTATTAAATCGTTTGTTTGTGAATACCAAAAAAAGAGTAACCTTACACACAAGTGTAAGTTTGCCTTTGTGAATCTTAAGCCCGTAGTCTGTTCTTAGCAAGGTAGACTTATGGCTCAGAATCCAGTTGCCCCACAATACCATCGCCTTGTGGTGGGCCACTGAGGTTCATCCCAACTTCTAGCTATTTGTTCACTGTTCCTGCAGGCTTCCCTGACATTTCATCATTCAGGCTAGTCAAGGGAGAGCCGTCTCCACCTCTGAAGAGCCACACCAGGTCTAAGAGTGTTCTACATACAAACAATTTACGTAAATAAAAATATGTTCTTTTGGTTCCAAAGCTTCAGACACCAAACAAAAATAAAAATGAACGCCATATGAGTATATTGTGAGGTACAAAAGTACAACTTGATTACACAAAAATACGTTAAAATGTGGACAGAATAATTAGCACTATACGCTGTATAGCATAAAGTTAATGTAACTTGTTGAATGCATGTGAATTAGGACTACAACTTCCGATGTCTAAAGGTAATTGAATGACAAGGAATGAACCAACATGTCTCTTATGACATGAACCCATCTGGCAGCCTTAGCTCTATTGTGCTCATCCAGTTGTAAAACTTTGCTTGGTTTCCAGTCCCACTGCTCTCAACTGTTGGAATAAAGGGGTACTAAATGTGAGGGGTGCTCCCTTCCTGGGCCTCATTTTACATGCAGGAATTATCTAGGTTTTCGTCCTTCTCTCTGTAACAAATTAGAGGCAGGAATAATGGTCAAATGGGCTCATGCCAATCTAAAACTGACTTGAACAATAAGTAGAATGTTATTAGTAAGTCTTAGGGGTATATTCACAAGAACGTGTGCTAAACATCTCCAAAAAATGTTAACGCAACTTTACACATCGCAGCCTATCGCGGGAAAATAACCCCGTGTTAACGTGGAATTCACAACACGGCGGTACCATGCGATAGTCCACCGAAAACGCGGCCAATGTCTGCGAGACAACCACTGCGACAGAGATAAAAACACAAACCCCAACGTGTAAAAAGACGCGATGTGAAAACAGTGACAACCAGCGAGAGGCCAGCAATACCCACGCGTAATGCGGGAAAAAGCACAAGAACAGCATACGGAAAATGCCACTAAAAAACGAAATCAACTGCGGAGTACCACGGATGCACCCGACTGGAGCAAGGTTACCGACGAGCAACTTAACTCCACCCTCAACCGAGACAACCACACCTGGGCACCCGACGCAAACAGCGCAAACGACGCAGCCAGAGAACTCCACACCTGGATCTCCAACTGCGCAGATGAGCTCGCCCCGCTACGCAACCCCGACAGACAACGCCCCAGGAAAGCCGCCTGGTTCACAACCGCTCTCCAAGAAGCCAGACGCACCTGCAGACGCCTGAGAAGAACTGGAGAAACACCAAGACAACCGAAAACCATACCACCTACAAGGACGCCATGACGGACTACCACAACCAGATCAGAGCCACCAAAAGGAACTTCATCCACAACAAAATCTTGGCCAACTCCACCAACTCCAAGGAACTTTTCAGTGTCATTCAAGAATTCACCAACCCACGCAGCGAAGCCACAGACATCACCCCATCCCAAGACCTCTGCGACAAGCTTGGAACCTATTTCCACCTGAAGATCAAAAACCTCTACGACAACTTCATCGACCAGGCGCCACAGATGACCCCCCGCCCCCCAGAAACACCAGCCAGCCCACCATCTCCAACTGGACACCGATCACGGCCGAAGACACCGCCTCGACCATGAAAAGCATCCACTCGGGAGCCCCCACCGACCCCTGCCCCCTCACATCTACCACAGAGCCGTGGCCGCCATCGCACCCGAACTACAACGCACCATCAACACCACCTTCAAAACAGGCACCTTCCCAGACGACTGGAAGCGCGCAGAAGTCAGACCCCTGCTCAAGAAGCCCACAGCTGACCCCACCGACCTCAAGAACTATCGGCCCATCTCGCTCCTCCCCTTCGCAGCCAAAGTTGCAGAGAAAACAGTCAACAGGAAACTGACACGATTCATTGAAGAAAACGCCGTCCTCGACCCGTCCCAATCCGGATTCCGAAGCAACCACAGCACAGAGACCGCCCTACTCGCCGCCACAGACGACATCCGCACCCTCCTGGACCAAGGCCACTCCGCAGCCCTCATCCTACTCGACCTATCAGCAGCCTTCGACACCGTCTCCCATCGCACACTAGTCGTCAGACTACACGACGCAGGCATACAAGGAACAGCCCTGGACTGGATCCGATCATTCCTCACCGGAAGAAGCCAAAGGATCAGACTCCCACCCTTCCTCTCCGACCTCACGAAAATCACCTGCGGAGTCCCACAGGGTTCATCACTGAGCCCCACCCTCTTCAACATTTACATGGCCCCCTCGCAGCCATCGTCCGACAACACGGCCTCAACATCGTATCCTACGCCGACGACACCCAGCTCATCCTCTCCCTCACCAAAGACCCCACCACTGCCAAACTCAACTTCCAGAAAGGAATGCAAGACGTCGCAGTCTGGATGACCAACAGCTGCCTGAAGCTCAATGCCGAGAAGACAGAAGTCCTCGTCCTCGGTACCACCCCATCTGCATGGGACAGCACCTGGTGGCCGACCGCCCTCGGAAGCCCACCTACCCCCTCAGACCACGCCAAGAACCTTGGCATCGTACTCGACTCATCACTCTCCATAAACCGACAGGTCAACGCCGTCACCTCCAGCTGCTTCAAAACCCTCCGCATCCTCCGCAAGACCTTCAAGTGGATCCCCCCTGAGTCAAGGAAGACAGTCACCCACGCACTCATCACCAGCAGACTGGACTATGGAAACGCACTCTACGCCGGCATCAACAAGTTCCTACTCCGCAAACTCCAGACAGCACAGAACACCGCCGCCAGACTCGTCCTCGGCATCCCCCGACACGAACACATCAGCCAACACCTACGAAGTCTCCACTGGCTCCCCGTGGAGAAAAGAGTCACTTTCAAAATCCTCACTCACGCCTACAAATGCCTACACAACAACGGACCCAAATACCTCAACGACAGAATCAACTTCCACGTACCCAAAAGAAACCTCCGATCTTCCAACCTCGCACTGGCCGAAACCCCGCGCATCCACAGAGCCAGAGCAGGCGGAAGATCCTTCTCTCACATTGCAGCCAAGACCTGGAACGAGCTACCGGCAGACATCAGACACGCTCCCTCCCTGAACACCTTCAGGAAGACCCTCAAGACCTGGCTCTTCGGCAAAACAGATCTGCGGACCCCCCCCCTCAACGCCTTGAGACCCTCACGGGTGAGTAGCGCGCTTACAATTCCCTGATTGATTGATTGACTGCAGAGGACAACATGAACCCCACAATCCCCACGGAGGAACACCCAGGAATCCAGGGCCCGAGGAAGGGCAATGAGAAGAGGAAGAGGAAGACGGGGTACAGTCCCCAGGGAAACCCTATTATCGCCATGGATGAGATAGAACACCACCACCAACTGTACGTCACCTCCAACGTGTCATTGGCAACAAAGAGGCAAAGATGGCACACCCTCTCGGACCATGTGAATGCCGTCATAGCACCGAGGAGGACAATGGAGGAGGACAAGTGGCGCAGGACTGATGTGAATGGCAAAACCAAGCAGAAACTCGCTGCCAACACGAAAGCAACAACGCACCTCGGAGGAGGGGGGCCAGCAGAACACCAGGAGCTGAATGACATGGAGAAGATGGTGGCCACAGTCACCAGTCGGGAGACGGTGACAGGAGTTGGGGATCTGGACACTGCCCAACATGACCCGACACCACATCAACAGGGGGCGTACCGACCAGGGAGTGGGGGGACGGGGGGAGATGGGCACAATGGCACACATGCACAATCCAGCAGAGCACACTGCACACCCACAATGACTCAGGACCATGTCCCTGATCCCACGGGAACACCTCAGCACACACACAAACACCAAGTAGTCCCACGTACACCATGTGCCCAAAGGTTCACCCACCCAACACATCAACAATCACACAACCAACACATCCACACGTGCGAAACACAGCAAACATGCACATACGTCAGCCACACTGACAATGCAAGAGACACCACATGACGAGTAGCTTGGCTGTAGGCCAATCATCATGACAATGTACACGGCACGACACTGAGGTGGCTGGGTGCGGACCACAACCGAAAAGGAGCAGGTCACACTCGGACACAACCACCTGCACAAACAACCCCTGACGTCAACGACACATCTGCGGACAAACCATGCCCAAGAGCCACAACTTGACAAAGAGCACAAGTTACCCAAGTCTGCAACATCTTATCACTGTGGAAGCACAGAACTGAAAGGCACACCCCATGAAAGGGATAAGTGGCAGCCAAATCAGAGCCGCAGGAGCGACTTACCCACCGCGCAGCATACGCACATAAGAATAAGTGCACCTCGACATTGACAACATCCTGGGACAAACAGCAACACCCCCACATCAGAACACAGGACACAACTGGTGCCGCATATGTGCACAACATGGCCAAACACATCTGGCACAGCAGGAAACTGTGACATGACAATGTACAAGTACAACCTGAAACCTGCAAATAATATTTATTCAGACATGCTGTGCTTGTGGACATTTTGAACTGTCCCATGATTGCCAGGGACGGCCACAATGTGACTTGCTCATGAGAAGAAATTGTTAATGATGGTGTTCCTACGGGCCATTCCTGCCACAGTTGCTGTGGGATGTGGGCCACCTGCCCCATCGTCCTCATCATCGTCCGGTACCTCTGGAACTTGGATCCATGGGGCATTGGTGCGTACACAGATGTTGTGCAACACACAACATGCAACGATCATCTTGCACACGATGGCTGGGCTGTACAGGAGCTTTCCACCTGTGCCGTCCAGGCACCTGAAACGTGACTTCAACACGCCAAATGTGCGTTCCACGATGCCCCTGGTGCGTATGTGGGCCACATTGTACTGCCTCTGGGCGGGTGTGTTCGGGTCTCGGAGGGGTGTCATCATCCAAGGGCAGAGTGCATATCCTTGATCACCTGTGACAGTGCAGAGAGAAAAGAGTCAATACTTAGTTCGGCATGATGTGATGGCAGACCCACTAGTCCAGTGACGCATGTGCTGGCTGTGTGTGGGGTGAGTGTAAGCCAGCCCTCAGGGAGTAGCTGGTGCTGGCAACAACTCCAACAGTCATCAGGCACTCAGAAATGCAATGTCCGAACAAAAAGGGAGCATGACTTGAGTCGCACAGAGTTAGTGGCCCCAGATGCACAGCGGCCGACACGGGCCTACCGCCACGGGACGCTGACTTGCGGGAGACTGGGGTAGGGTCATGAGGGCAGAGCAGGGTCTCGTATGTATCAGAGGTGGTTTCCGCGGAGTGTCTCGGGGGAGAATGGGAGGTATACCCCCAGGGCATGATGCAGAGGGCACATGCCAGCTGTGTTCGGCAACATGGCGGATATGAATGCCACAGACTCATGCCAAACACCAAGTCCGTACCTGCCCACTGCTGATGACAACCCCCAGGCCACAGGCTCAGACACCAACGATGTTCGGCCGGAGGCTGACGGTCACTCACGGCGCACAAGGTTAGTGGCACCAGGTCAGTCCTTGCTACTGGTTGACCTCCTCTGTAACAGTGATCCGTGTTTCCACCGGACTGAGACGCATCTTCCTCTCACTCCTCACCCTGCGTACACTGGCATGGACTCTGCCATTCATTAATGATGACTCAGTTCAAGATGTGGGACATACTGGACTGCAGTGTAGCCCGGCTGCAGCGGTGGAGTATGTCAACGAATGAGGACTCCTGGGGGCCTGTGTCACGGAGGACAGCGATGGCCTGAGGAGGCTGCCAAGGTTGCGGGCATGGGTCTTGGAGCTAGCACCGGCAAGTGGTGGGCCCTCTTTGACACACGATGGTGTCGGCAGGTGGCAGTGCGGCCTTGGAGCGCTGGGGCGGGCAGGCCTGGTCTGGGTATCAGCGTCCTGGGGTGCAGCAGGCGCACAGGCTCGCAGGCCCCACTGCTCACGGCGTCGGCCTCGTGGCGGACTGAGAGGCGCCGCCCTGGCAGTGACGTTGGCCTTTCCGGGAGAGCATCACGCTATGCGCCACATGGTTTTTGTCCACACCCCTGCGCAGGCCTGGCATAATCCGGGCCAACCCACTATGCTCACGCACACAGGGGGGAACGCAGCGAGCGACATTTCCGCGATCTGACCCATGGCCTGGGGTGACATGGTTGCGTCCACTGTTCACTACTCTCCAGACACCAGCAGTTGATGTCTGCATGGACATATCTGTGGTTTGCATTCCCAGGTCTGTCTAGCACATTCACGCCTCACTTGTCGTTGTGTACATTCCCATTCATGGGTCACTTGCATCCTTCGCACATGCCTGCTTTCCGCATCTCCACACGTTCAGCTGTTGTGTGGCTGTGGTGCCATGATATAGCTGGATTGTGTACATGGGAAGCCCAGGATCCCAATGGAGTTGTGTTGTCGTGTCTGGTAGGTGGGCATGTTGATTGACATGTTGTATGTGGTTTGGTCACGTGTGCATTCCCACAGTTGTGCGTTGTGTGATGGTGGCTTTGAGGTGTGTGGTGTGTAGATTTGGTACTTACCAACGAGCAGTCCAGGCCCATATGTGCCATCCTGGAAGCGCTGGTTGATGATGGACTGTCGGAAGATGTAGGAATCGTGCACACTGCCTGGGTAGTTTGCGACGACATTGGTGAACATTCCCCGGTGGTCCACTATTGCCTGCACATTGATGGAATGCATGTGCTTTCTGTTGCGGTAGTGGTGTGCAGTATCCGCAGGGGGCACAAGTGGGACATGTGTGCAGTCAATGGCCCCCAACACGTGTGGGAAGCTAGCAATGGCATAGAAGCCTTGCTTGGTCTCCAGCTGTTCCTGCGCAGTGTGGGGGAAGTGAAGGTACTGGGGTATGAAGCTGATGATGGCATCCAGGACAGGTGTGATGAACTTTGATAGGGCTGGCTGTGAGACTCCTCTGACTCTGGCAGTTGTTGGTTGGAAGGTACCAGAGGCCAACAGGTGCAGCACAGCCAGCAGCTTTGTCTGCGGAGGGATGTTGGTTCTCTGCTGTGTTGGGACCGTCAACCTGTGGGCGATGTGGGTCATGATGCGGATGATGGTTGTCCTTTTGAGCCTGTAGTGGGCAATGACTTCCTCTGGCGTTAGGTCTGTGAGACTGGTGCGTTTTCGGTAGGTCCGCTGTCTTACTCTGCGCTGCCTCTGTGGTGGTCCGGGGGGGGTCCGGGTCCGGGTCCTGGGGGTGGTGGCGGTGGGTGTTGTGGCCCTGTTGGGGCTCCGAGCTGCATGATCAATCAATCAATCATGTCACTTATAAAGCGCACTACATACCCGCGAGGGTCTCAAGGCGCTGGGGGAAGAGGGGGGTGGTGCTGCTACTGATCGAAGAGCCAGGTCTTGAGGAGTCTTCTGAAGGCCAGTAGGTCTTGGGTCTGTCGGAGGTTGGTGGGGAGGGTGTTCCAGGTCTTGGCGGCGAGGTGGGAGAAGGATCTGCCGCCGGCGGTCGTTTTCCGGATGCGGGGGACTGTGGCGAGGGCGAGGCTGGTCGAGCGGAGCTGGCGGGTGGGGGTGTAGAAGCTGAGTCGTCTGTTGAGGTAGGCTGGTCCGGAGTTGTGGAGTGCTTTGTGTGCGTGGGTGAGGAGCTTGAAGGTTATCCTCTTGTTGACAGGGAGCCAGTGCAGGTCTCTCAGGTGGGGTGTGATGTGGCTGCGTCGGGGGATGTCGAGGATAAGACGTGCAGAGGCGTTCTAGATGCGTTGCAGCCGTCTCAGGAGCTTAGCCGTCGTTCCTGCGTAGAGGGCGTTTCCGTAGTCCAGCCTGCTGGTGACGAGGGCCTGGGTGACTGTTTTTCTTGTTTCGGTGGGGATCCACTTGAAGATCCTGCGGAGCATTCGGAGGATGTTGAAGCAGGATGAGGAAACGGCATTGACCTGCTTAGTCATGGAGAGGGTGGGGTCGAGGATGACCCCTAGGTTGCGTACGTGGTCGGTGGGTGGCGGGGCTGTTCCCAGTGATGTTGGCCACCAGGAGTCGTCCCAGGCTGAAGGGTTGGAACCAAGGATGAGGACCTCCGTCTTGTCCGAGTTCATGATGAGTAGCTCCATGGCGTCGTTTGTTCATCGGGTGTGGCTGTGTGCGGGGCTCCGTTGCCTACTGCTGGTAGTCGTCCGGCTTTACACCTGCAGGAGGCAGGTGTTAAATACCTGCTGCTACCGCGGCTTATCGCGTGGTTTTGACTCGCATCGCAGATCTGGCAGTTCGTTGTGAAAGTGGTGTTGTAGTGTTTTCGTGTGTTTTTGCACGGGAACGCCTACACTGCATCTCATTAGGGTTGTTGGTGGTGTCCACCGTGGGGATAAGTTTTGGGGCAGTTATCACGGGAATACTGGCGATGTCTGCAGTTTGCACCCGCCTGTGAATGGGGTGTTAAATCTATCTCCACTTTTGATGGGTTTAGGTGGAGATAAATCGGCGGTAGGTCCTTGTGAATATGCCCCTTAGAGTCTTAATACTTACATATTACATGTTAAATTCAGTGTCCATAACTGTGCCCTAATGGAAGCTGAAATGATACTACAAATCATTCCTGAGCTAAAAATGATGGAAGGGAATGTGCACAAATTAGTTAGCAGTGTTTCATGTGGATTCAATCATTTCCTTCCATCACTTTTTTGCTGCCTAACTGAGTCACCCTAAGTGGTGTGGTTATGTCTATACATGTGTGAAGATCTCACTGTGCCACAGTGACACAGGTTGTACTGCTCAGGCTTGAAAAGGCATCTGGGGTTTCTTGTGCTCCTGGCCGTTGTGTGGGGCCCAGCTGCATCTCTGGACTGTTCCTTTTGGGGTGCAGTCAATACTGAACAGCAGTAATGGCCCCTTTCTTGTAATGCACCAAGCTAACAATGTTATGGTATATGGTTGGAGTGACTAGTTATTCCAATTAATTTGAGAAATTACATCCATCAACAAAGTATTGTCAAAAAAGATACTATTGATTTGTGTTCACCCCCCTTTTTTTGCGACTTTGAGATACTTATCTCAAAACCCATTCCATATAAATTCCCTCTTCACTCTGCCTTTACTTGTGAGTGTATCCAGCTGAGGGTCAACGCTTATTTGTAAATAACTTGCATTATTTATTTTCGAAGAAAGGGCTCATTAATAAAATGCTACATTATGCGAGGCCACACAAGGTGTATGAATTGATACGTTTGGTTGCTTCCCGGTTAGAAGGCAGTGGGCATTTCAGTGTTGAGTAAAAGGTGTCACAATGAAGAAACACACAGCAATACACCGCAGATGAACTGACAGGAAGTGCCCACGCTGCCACTGTTGTCAGGGTGTCACATTATCTAAATGGTAAATAAAGGAACCGGAAGCTGGGTCACTCTGCTATGCTGGATGACTCATCCCACTAGCTACACGCATTACTGGCTTGTTCTCCCTCTAACAAAGCTTACTTCTGTGAAGAGTGTCTGGACTTCGAAGCCAAGTAGATTCATTGCCTACCCATCCTTGGTGGCCTAAAAATGGCCGACTCAGGTCTCCTGGTCCATCTATCCAAAGGAGGAGGAAATCAGAGTATTGGCAAGAGAGGCCCGCTCAATGAAGCACAGGACTCGGAGGATGTCGATTAAGTTAGAGGTAACCCTCCTTGCTCTACCTCGGCACAGTCCATACTTCTCTGAGTGAATAGCAAAACAAAGGAAATAGCAAAGCAGAGAAAATAGCAAAACAGAGTGAATAGCAAAGCAGAGGGAATAGCAAAGCAGGATTTCTGACTTAGTTTTTCTTCCAATCTTTCCAATGAGGAAACAACATACTGCAGCAAAACCCACTGAATAAGAGCAACAGCCTACAGAAGTAAATTAGCCAGGATTCTACCCGATAGATTCTGTTCAAATCCAAGGAAACACCGTCCTTGGAAGGCAAGCAGAATTTAAAGTTGCATCCATTGGGAACCACTGAAGGTCACTGCAGACTCCAAGAGACAATGGGCTATTTCCTCGAGGGAAAAATACATCGAAATAGTCCAAAATCAGAGACCCATCTGTGGAACTCTCTGCCACGGGAATCCAGACTCCTGGAAACGGAAGCGGCCTTCTGGAAATCGATCAAAACGTGGCTGTTCCGTCAGTATTACTAATACACCTCTATCCCTCTCCGGCATTGGTTTCTTAGCACTGGGAAGCCTTTGGGCAGCTATGCGCTCTACCAATCACTCAAATCAAATCAAATCTGGTCAAAGGACCAATTTATCCAACCAAAAAACTATGTACAAAGGAAAGAATTTTTGAGTAGTTGCAATGTAAAAGCCATTTTATCTAGTCCAAGCAAACAGTGACCAGAGGAGAATGAGGAAGAATGCAAAAGTCAGCCAAATGTTAGCCAAATGTTATCACTGAACAACACCTTGTTAGGTGAGGTCAGTATTGACAGAGACAATGATAACTGCAAAACTTTCAAATATCTATAATCTATTTTACAACGACATGACTTGCCTTAACAGTCTTCCTTATCAACATACAACAAAGGTCGAACTTTATATCTCTTCATTTCAAAGTCTATGTAGATCAAATTAAGCCCTCTCATTGACTGATCATCTTCCTAATACCTTTCAATTCACCATCACATACCATTTCCAAAAATCCCCCTTAAATACTTCGAAATGCTCACTTAATAATATCTACTTTGCATGAGCAAATTACCCAGAAACTGACTCACTGATTACACAGAAAAAATATAATCACTATGCTAAACAAATAACACAAAATCACAACATTGGCAGAGGATAGCATAGCAGCCATCAAGTTTAAACAACAGCATTAGAAAGGTTTGCAAGCTAGAAAATGCATGGAATCGTTCCAAATCACACATTTTCATCACAAATTTAAATCCTTTAAGAAAAAAACTACAAGCTAATAATCTCCCCTACAAAAGCTATTTTTCTTCAAAATCAAAGGGATCTCTCTACCAATCCAGCCAGAGGACTATTTCGGTGCATCCATTAAAACATCTCTCCTGCTGTCAAAGGCATCCCTAGAGAACCAACCAACAGAAATACCACATTTGTGGTTTATGTCACTAACTAGGTACTCTCCATAAGAAATGATCTGCCAACAACGAATTATTCTTCAGTGCCGCTAACACCCAAAGCCATGAAGACATGGTACAACGTCACCCCTACAAGTACGGAGAAGCTCACACAATCATTAAGAACTTCAAGCCAACTTTCAATGATTGGACGGAATCCTGACAGCCATTTTCAAATTAAACTTTCCCCTTTTCGCCTAAACGTGTTGCCAGCTTATTAAGGCATCTGTCATCCAGGAATCCTCCCCTGACATGTTGAGATGTGGCAAATTAATCCCATTATTAAAGAAACCAACACTGCACACAGATTTTCTGTCTAATTACCAACCGGTACCCAACTTCTGTGGTTGTGTGAAGCCAGGCAAAAATGTATATCTATAGAAACGTCTTCATACATCAATTTTGAGAATCTGGTCATAACTGACCAATCTGGATTCAGTGCGATTTGCAGCATTAAAAAGGCCATGCTAAAATGTCTAGAGGATGTCCCTACCGGATACTCATTGGGGGTCACTGTTGCCTCCTAGCGCTTCTCTCATTATGGCATTTGACACAATTGATCATGGACGCCTCTCTCTATTCTCAAACACCGCATGGAGTTCCGCGGATAAGTAATAGAACATTTCTACTCTCTTATACATAAACATTCCCTGATTATGAAGATTGGTTCAAATACCTGAGATTCCACTCCAGTAAGTGGTGTCACAACAAGGTTCAATTTTAGCCCCAAAGGTTTTCAATTTGTACCTCAACCCATTGAGCTAAGTTTGTGAGGGGGCAGGTGCCCCCAGCATGCCAATAATACCCAAATCAGATCGAAAAACCCCTAAGTGCATAACATTCCCACTTTAAACCCTATTTTTGCCAGCAAACTTGTGATCCTCAAGGTCAGCAAGGTCAGCCGGTGCTCTAAGATGGTCCACCTCTCGACAGCTCCAACTCTGATTTCTGTATTAGCACAGAATGTTAGAGTGGTCGAGAGAAGGAAAGGTTTGTGGTTAGGGACGGAAAGGGAGATCTCAAAGAGAAAATCCAATAGGTTACTTATTACCTACTCTCCCCACCCCACCTTTCCAAGAATGGTGAGCCCGCACCGTAAGAGTCTTTACCTTGTGTTACCTTGGCCTGGTCTAATATGAGTTGGGGTTAGGATGATCGGGCTTTTCTCATTAGCTTAATGTTTGCCCCAGATCCAACCCCCCACATGACCTTATCTTAATACACATATTCAAATCACAATTAGCATACCACAAGGTTTCACTACATGAGCTTCACAGGTGTGGTCTTCTCGTGTTATGGTGATGGTCCTCACCGCACCCTGCTATGAAGAAAATTACAGCACATCTTTGTCTTCTTCACACTTTGATCAATTAAATAGCTTGTGCTTCAAGTGCTTTTTCACAGTCTTTAATCATGTAACCATTTGTCTTTAAAAATGAAAGGATCCAAATGTTCCAAATGCAGCATAGGGGAGAACCACCACTAGCTTTTAGGCAAAAAAGACTTCAAGAATTAACCTCCTTTGTTATCCCTATGCTGTCACTTTATGGGTGTGGGATTCCTTTAAACAAAAAGTGACTAGTTTGAGAGAAATTTTTCATTCACTTTGTTTCTCTTTTCTTCACAAAGTGAAGAGTCTGAATTGATCCATGGAAGAACCCACTCTAGACAGGGTTGCCTTGAAACCCTCAAAGTTATTGTAATCACCTTTAAAATTATGCAGAATGTTTGTTTGAGTGGTGCATGTGCGCCTTACCCTGCAACTAGGCTGGTCTCAGTACTTCCAGGGTCTTTCTGCTGTGCCATAGTCTGGAACTTGAGAGTCCTTGCTCTCATTCCCAAAACTCTTCAGAATAGCAAGCGGTGCATCTTGGACAAGGCCCTTTATATAGTGAGATCTACCCAAGATGGCCACTATCGAGGATTTCTGGGACTTGTATTCCCTTACAAATATTGATGTTGGCGGAGGATTGCGGGAGGGGTGAAAGGTTCTGCTGGACCCAGAATGATGACGGACACCAATGTTTAGCCTGTGCCATAATGTGCTGCACTATTTTCTGGACAGTCTCACCAAAGTGCTTGGTATGGCATAGCAGCAACATGTCTTTTACCTGAATGTTATTCTACTGCCAGGAAGGCCCGAGAGGAGCTACCAAGTGATCTGATAATACTTATCAGCCTCCAATCCTGGATGGACAAGCATTCTAAACCACTCAAAACACTGAGGGGCTTATTTACAAGCCCCTTGCGCCACTTTTGCGTCATTTTTAACATGGGAAAAGTGACGTACGGGTGGCGCAAGGGGCTTGTAAATAAGCCCCTGAATTCATACAACTTTTTTCAAAGCTAAAGAGTTTTGTCAGAATTGTTCAACAAGCTGAAAATTGCTGCCTTTTCACCTTCTCTCTCACCCACTATAGCCTTGCTTGATTTACACTATATCCATCTCTCTCTATGATTCGACATGTAAATAAACTTACTAAAACGGCGGATTTCCACCTGCTGACATTAAAAAAAGATTTTTTTTTACTTTCTTGACGCCCATTCGCTACATAACTGCAGCTCATGCCCTGATGATGTCAAGCTCAGGTAATCCTGTTCTTGTGGCCCTTTTACAGTCTACTCTCAACATATCTGAGAGCTAGTTTCCATTCCACAGCCAGGCTCTTATCATCCACAAGGTAACTGGACCACATAAATGTATCATCATAAACTTGCACTGGTTACTCATTTCAGCTAGAATAAGGCTCTCACTGGGATTCTTAATCAACAAAGCCATGCACTACAGTACACCATCTTATCTCACTGCCTTACCTAGTGGGAAAACAGGGGTCATAAACAAAAACACTCTACTCCTGTAATCGCAGAAATTCAAGATGGTATATGCACAGCACCAATTACTCACCGGAACTGGCTCTCTCATTGCAGTTGAAGGACCTGAGGATCGAACACTCTACTATCATTTTGCGACAGCTGAAAATCCACCTTTTCAGACGTTAACTAACTCAGGAACACTGAATACCCTCTCACACATGGACTTTCTACCCCTACTCTCAGTCATTGGCACCCCTAGTGAGCTCACTACAGACTTTCTGCCACTCTGAGTTCAGCTATCTGTGGGGTATATTCACAAGAACGTGTGCTAAACATCTCCCAAAAATGTTAACGCAACTCCACACATCGCAGCCTATCGCGGGAAAATAACCCCGTGTTAACGTGGAATTCACAACACGGCGGCACCATGCGATAGCCTCCCGAAACCGCGGACGATGTCCGCGATACAACAACCGCGACGGTGATAAAAACACAAACCTCAACGCAAAAAAACATGCGATGGGCCAAAGCGCGATGAGGAAATCAGCGATAAGCAGCGCCAGGCCTGCTAAACACACATGGCAGGCGGGAAAAATCACCATAAAAGTAGAAAAAGCACACAAACACAAAATAACCAACACCCAAGCACCATGGAGGCAGCCGGAGCAGGCGCAGAGGACGAGCGCAACCCCACAAGCACCCCGGTCGACCAGCCCGGGACCTCGGGGACAGGGAAGGACAAGAAGAAGAGGAAGACGAAGTTCAGTCCGCAGGAAAACAGGATCCTGGTCACGGAGGTGATGGAACACCATCAACAACTGTTCGTCTCCTCCAACGTGTCATTGGGCACCAAAAATGGAATATGGCGGGACATCGTGGACAAGGTGAATGCCGTCGGAGAGCACAAGAGGTCAATGGACGAGGCCAAGAGGCGATGGATTGACATCAAGCGCAAGACCAAGGAGAAACTCGCAGCCAACCAGAAGGCAGCAATGCAGACTGGAGGTGGGAGCCCAGCGCCACAGCTGGAGCTGGATGACATGGAGGAGCTGGTGTCGACAGTAATCAGTGTGGAGACTGTGGCCGGAGTCGGGGGACCGGACACTGCTCGACAGGACACAACACAACCGCAACAGGGTGAGTAACAACCAGGTACTGGGGGGACGGGTGGAGATGGCCACAATGGCACACATGCACAATCAAGCAGAGCACAGTGCACACCCGCAATGACTCTGGATCATGGCCCTGATCCACAGACTGTCACAATGTACAATGCCATGCTGTCTGAATGTGAATATGTACCATGCGGCTACATACATGTGGACACATTGTAATACACCATCTCCCCTTCACATTGCAGGGGCACAGTCAACACCTCCTGCAGAGCAGTCCCAGCCACTCTTCACTGATGACGAGGAGGACACCACCAGCATCGACACCCTAGCCCTCCAAGACATCATTGACATCATCCGCAACTCACCTCCAGGATCAGGGCAGCCCAGCTGCATCGAGGAGACCCCACCCACTACCCAAACAACCCAGCAGGAGGCACCCACAACCCAGGCTGTCTCCCAAGACCCCCACGAACAACACATGGCTTTCCAACGCCGTGTGCTGGAGGGCCAGAGGGAGATGGCTGAGCAGGTGCGGGTGTTGTTCGACCTCATGGCTACCAAACTGGACGCCATCCATGGGTGTCTAGGTCCCATCAGGGACCAGCTCCAGTCCCTAATGGACAACCACGGCCCGCTCCATGGTCTCCAATGAGCCCTGGCTGACATTACGGGAGTCATGACTCGGAGACAAGAACACCTGTCCGCCCAGAGTGGCTCCAGCGAAACCAGCCTTGAGCTGGCACACATGCGGAGGCTCATGGAGTACATGGTGCGGATGGAGGCGGAAAGGATGGCAGCCACCGCTGCACATCAGCAAAATGTAGCTGGGATCTACCATGCCCTGCAGATCCTCATCATGGCATTGCTGCCACAAGGCGTGGCGATGATGAATGCTGCTGCCCCCACACCATCCACATCTCCGCCCCCTGGTGTGTCAGTGCCTCCCAGTGCGGCAGGCGTGTCCACTCCGGCACCTGATGTGCCACTGCCACACAGTGCGGCTGACAATCCTCCTCCAGCCCCTGATGTGTCAGTGGCACACAGTGCTGCAGCCGGCACTGCAACACCCACAGGTGGGGCAGAGCACACATCTGAGGACGAGGACGTGGATGGGCTTGAGATCAGAAGGAGGCACTAGAATTCATTTCCGCCACCTTGCCTGTTTCTGCTTGGTGCCGCACATGGCCCCATGACCTTCCACTGACCCCTGACAAACTCCGCTGCACTCACCTTGGACCGCGACATGGACTGCCATATCCTGTTTGATGACCAATGACACGGCGACCAGACTGCGGACTGTACCCTTCCTCTTCCGCAGTACTTGTCATCCCCGGATGGACTCTGGCTGGCCCTCCACGGGCCCATATTGTGTAGAGGGCTTGGCATGGCCCTGTACTGCTCCAGCTGCAAAACTCCACTGGATGTGCATTAAACATCCAGAAATGCACTGCTGTGTCATGTCTGTCATCATTCATGTATGAATGTGTGGATGAATGTAGGGACAGTGAGTTCCGTTACGTCAATGATGCTCATCCAGTGGGATGCCAGTTACAGTGGGCTACATTGCCAATTGTGTTCCGGGTGCCGTAGACACCACAACAGGGACACACGCATTAGTCACTTCCTTGTCCGGACATGGACTGCACCACGCCCAGAGCCCCCGAGCCATTGTTGCATGCCCTGTACTGGTCCTGCGTACGCAAGGCCAGACCACTCCCCTTATGCTCAGAGGGGGGGCCCACATAGCTACATGTCGCAGGCGTACACGCTGGTGGTATGCAGGTCACTGGTCTAGTTGTCAGCATGTCACGGCCACTCCCTGAGGGCAGGTTTGCACACACACCACACCCATCCGGCACAGGCGTCACAGGCCATGTGACCCCGCCAATATAAGGGGCCGACGACGTCACATTCCCCACTGCCGGTGTTGACTGGATGACGGACGCTCCACGGTTCTCAATCATAAAGGGCCCATGAGTTGCTACGCACAGGGTTGGTCGCACCCGGAGCCTTGCGCCCGTCACGGGCCTACCACCACGTGGCGCTGACTGGGGTTGCACAGCGTTAGTGGCACCCGGAGCCTTGCGCCCGTCACGGGCCTACCACCACGTGGCACTGACTGGGGTTGCACAGGGTCACGTGGCGCTGACTGGGGTTGCACAGGGTTAGTGGCACCGAAATCGCTGAGCGGGTGTGCAGCCTGCGATGATGACATGTGCACTGATGTGGTCTCTGCCATTGATGCCTCAGGACTCAGCATCATGTGTGGGACCTGCTGGGCCGCGGGGCGGGTCCGCATGATGTGGACCATGCCATGGTGGCGGGACTGGGGCCTGGAGCTGGCACGGGCACGTGGTGTGCCCACTGGTGGACACACCGTTGGCGGCAGGTGAGCAGTGGGCCTGGGGTGCGCAAGTGCGGACAGCCAGCGCTGGCCGGCGGGAGGGGGTAGGGTGAGGCTGCATGCGTGCGCAGGGACGGACAGGCGTTGTTGCCGTGTGCAGTGTAATGGACTCTGCCATGATTGACTCTGGCCTCGATTACAGATTGCAGACCTGGTGGCTTGCAGTGTATCCCGGCACGTGGTTGGAGACACACCGGTGGCAGCAGGTGAACAGTGGGGCCTGGGTGCGCGGGGCAGGGGTGTCTCTCTCTCTCCCTTACTTTCCTTCCCTCTCTCTCTCTCTCTCTCTCTCTCCCTTACTTTCCTTCCCTCTCTCTCTCTCTCTCTCTCTCTCTCCCTTCCTTCCCTCTCTCCCTCTCTCTCTCTCTCTCCCTTCCTTCCCTCTCTCCCTCTCTCTCTCTCTCCCTTCCTTCCCTCTCTCCCTCTCTCTCTCTCTCTCCCTTCCTTCCCTCTCGCCCTCTCTCTCCCTTCCTTTCCTTCTCTCTCTCTCTGCATGTCTTTCATTCTCTATTTCTCTGTGTCTCGCTCCTTTGATGTGCGCATGACACACGTTCTGATTTTGTGCTTTATTTTCCAGGCTGTGACATCGAGATTGTCCCGGACAGACCCGACAGGAGTCTTCCGCATTGGTGTTTTTTGTTGTATTTCAATAAAGTTTTATGTTGTTACTTCAGTGATGTGTGACTGTTTCTCGTTCTTCTGGCCACACATGTGTGTTTTATTTTGTCATTGGGCGACATCATGCGCTTTTTGTGGCTCTTGTGTCGTGCACGGTATGTGTTTGTCCGGGGGGGATGAGAGGGGGACTGGGAGTGGTGGGGGTGGGTGTTGTGGCCCTCTTGGGTCTCCGAGCAGCATGTTCATTGTCTCCATGGCATCTGTGGGTCTTCCGATGTGGCTCTGGGCTGGGCTCCTTTCGTGCTGCAGGGAGTTGTCCTGCTTAACACCAGCATAAGGCAGGTGTTAAATCCCTGCTGCTACCGCGGCTTATCGCCTGTTTTTGGTTCGCTTCGCAGATCTGGCAGTTCGTTGTGAAAGTGGTGTTGTGGTTTTTCGTGTGTTTTTGCACGGGAACGCCTACTCTGCATCTCATTAGGGTTAGTTGGTGGTGTCCACCGTGGAGATAAATTTTGGGGCAGTTATCGCGGGAATACTGGCGTTGTCTGCAGTTTGCACCCGCTTGTGAATGGGGTGTTAAATCTATCTCCACTTTTGATGGGTTAAGGTGGAGATAAATCGGCGGTAAGTCCTTGTGAATATGCCCCTGTGTCTCTTATGCTGTTTGTTAACATTGCCCATGCCATTGTCAACAATGACTTTGATCTCTCTACTGTTAAAGATGCATTGTATGTATAGTTGCATCATCTCAAAACCTCGCTGTCAGAATCCTGATAAGAGGGCTATGTGGGAAGCAGGAGCTACTGAGCTCAACCATTGGATTTGAGGTCTTTTACTCTTGATGTCCTGGGGCCCGGCCTACTATGGATCCTGAGCAACTGTGCCAAGAACCCCTTCAGCATTTGACTCTTAGTGGTAGCACGGACTGAGCAATCCAAGGCTTCTTGGGGGTGGAGGTGAGGTAGACACAGGGGGGTGAACACAGACTTACAATTCAAAATAAGTATTTTAGCTGCAATAAATTATTGTCCAGGCAAATATTTTTGTTTATGACAAAAACAATACACACAATCCCCTGAGGACAGGGCTCGGATCACTGACAGAATATCTGAAACTAAAATATTGCATGGGCAGAAAATGGTGTCAATATTATCGAGGACCAAAATATCGAGAAGTTAAGTACAAATCGGTAAGTATAGATTTACTATTCTTAACTACACTTCTACGTACCTTGAAGATATATTGTCAAGGTACATATACGTGGAGTCATATATAGTAAAACTTCGTATACATATTGTAATTTCATGATATTTCTGTCCTCGATATTCTTGACACAATATTATGTCCCACGATATTTTTGTTTCCGATATTCTGTCTAAACACCCAGGGCTTTCGTGTTTAGTAGGCAGTCCCCTGAGTCTTGCTTCCCTCTCACTAGCTGTAGTTGTATACGCAACATTCAGATTAGGTCCCACTAGAAGTCTGACTTTCAGGAGTCCCACTCCATCTCTGCTAGAAAAGTCAAAAGTGTTCCAGGGCCAAAGCGCTACTAGCAGAGAAGTTCCCCCGGAGCCTTCTGGCCCTTCGTTCAGTCTTACCCACACCAGCAGGGTCTATCCAACAGAGTCTCAGAGCGTCTCTCTCATGGGCATATGAATGATATATGAATGAGAGCCTGAATAAGTATGCGGGTCAGTGAGTAATAAATTATATGTTGGAGCAACTAAGTAGCTGGAACGAGGTAGAACTGAAATGTTCTTTGCAGAATGTTTTCTTTACGTGTGAACATGCTATTTTATGAAAGTGTCAGAGATTGAGGACATCAGTGGTTGGTTGCTTGTTATTGTTTTGAGCTGTAATGCTACATTGTATACTGCTTCCTACGTGTTAGTGTATGATAGTGTCTTGTGTACTGTTTTTACATTTGTTTGCAGTGGTTTATGTCAATATTAAGGTGTGTTCTTTATTGATGCAATTTGTGATATTGTACATCATGCAATGTGGTACTGTCTGTGTAAAACATGTTTGATGTTGGATACAGTGTAGTGTGGGTTAGGAATTACGGTTAAGTGAGTATGGTGGGAGAACTGAGGTTATGGTAGTACCTGCACGTTTTGAAGTTGCTGTTTTGAAAGGCGTCTGTCTGCTGCCATTCACTGACAGCAGGGAAGCTAAAACATGCATTTTCAAACAGGCATCTACCATCTGTTGGAGCCTCTTCCGTCAGTTGGAAACAGTTTGGCCAGCCTTTTCCCTGGGTCTGTGTTGCATCCTATACTACTGCTGTGGTGTATCTTTTTAACCTTTCCCTTGGGGTTTCTTTCATTTCTTTTCTTCTCTAGTGTTTGATGGAATCTGAGCTTGCTCTTATCCTGTAAAATGCTTCTAATTATGAAATGTAATGTAGTGTTGTATTTGTAATTGTAAAATTTGTGTTATATGGTTGTACTGTTCCTTGTGGTTTTAAAAATGTTTGAAATGTTCATGAAAATAATAACATGAACCGGTCTCTCTTGAAACAATATTTTTTTTAAAAAGACAAAAAATACAAAGAGCAAATAAAACATTTATTCGTTTTTCAATCACTATGAGTGCCACGTGTGATTGTTAAGAGTGAAGTGTTGAACAATTATCAGTATTGGCAGTTGCGTTGTTGTATTGATAATTTTGGCCCTGGCATGACGGGGGTAATTCTTGGCAATGTGTGGACCTCTTTGGCATGATGGCGGCCACCCATGGCATGAAGGTGAAATTACTGCCTTTTTTTGGCATGAGATGGGGCTAACATAGGCATCCAAGCGAGGGTATCTTCACGTGACAGTGAATAATTGATGAAATGAGAAGTCTGTATTTGGGTGCCAATCATGTTATTACTGAAAATGGAAATCTTGCATTCAGGACATCAATTCTATATTCTTTCTAAAATGATACTGCACGCTTTGGAAAACTTAGGTTATGTTTCCAAAATGAAAAGTGCCTGATGGCAAAATAGTACATATCTGTGGATGGGAAAGGATGAAAAGATGAAAGGATGTGAATTGTAAAACTTAAGAACATGCAATAAAAATGATAGGTAATGTGAAATTTCATTCCTGCATATCATCAACGACCTGTTCCATGTATCTATGACTTTTTGACAATTTAAAAACTGTTCTTAAAAGAAGCACAATTTACTCCGTTTTCTCAAGTTTGCATTGGAGAAGGTGCGCCCACTATGCCCTGGGGACAGCCGGGATTGCTTGGCACACCAGGAAAGCCCTGAAATATTTCATGAACATAGCCCTTCATAACTATGGGTTTTAGTAAACCTATTTAAAAATTGTGATATGAAATGTACGAATATACCACATTTTTTCAATGTTTTCTCAATTGCCTGATGGATGCGATTGATTGCGGATAATTCATTATTACACTCGGCCACTTTCCCAAAAAATATTTTAAACAAATGACCAACCAGCCAGTGCATTGATGCGGTCGAATTTATTATCTTAAGAGGCTCTGTAACGGCAACTTTTGAATTTCTTATCTATTTTCATTGATTCATAATATAGTGCTGTGCAAAGAACATTTTCTTATCACATTTTGAGGAACTACGGGGCAGATTTACAAGCCCCTTGCGCCACTTTTGCGTCACTTTTAACATGGGAAAAGTGACGCAAAAGTGGCGCAAGGGGCTTGTAAATCTGCCCCTACGTATTTTGTAAGGGAAGCTGGGCAAAATTACTCTAGCTAAGTTTTTTTGTTCGTCCATAAAACATCAGCAGAGCAAAAGAGTTGGCTGCGCTTATATATTGCACCTCTGTACGGCGCTGTTCCACCACGATACCATCAATCTACAAAAACTCTGAGAACTGTAGAGAAAAAAAACAACAACTCCAAACCTTTTATAAAACCTGGAAGCATTTTCTTTGCCCCATCTTATTATTAATTTCAAGTGTAGCGCATTGAAAATTACTAATTTATGAAGCAACACATTTTTACAAGACCGATAAAATGCCTCGAGTTTATGTTCGCATTAGTTCTGGCACCTGCTCTTGGAGTCATGAAGCTACGGTGGTTATTTGTTACATACCAGCAAAAATCAAAACGTTTTATTCAATTTAAAAGTAAAGTCTATAAGTGCTGAGGCCTCTAAACTATGTACGGATTTAAATATGACAGGCATTTCCAGGTAAGCATTAGAATAACATACGTTTTTCACTCGTTTCTTAATTATAAATTATTCATGAGGAAGCATAGGTCCGTTGTCAGATTAAAAAAGTCAAATAATTGTTTTCATACAGAGCCCGGGGACCGATTTTTGAACATTCGGTGCTTATAAGCTAGTTTTGGACCATCTGTTCACGCTACAATATGTTAATAATAATTCAGTGTGTTTTCTGATGCAAAATGCTTATGAGCAAGGTCATGCAAATTATTCCCAGTCTGGGTAAAGGTCCTTTGTTTTACCATAAGGAGAGATATTCACATAAAAGGGCCCTCAGGTACATGATGGTCTGCAATATCTGGTCATCTAGTGAAACTCCATAGAATACAGTTCTCAGTTGTGGAATTTCGAGTCTGCTCGGTACCAGTGATCCAACTTGGTATTTCAACCAGTAGAATTATCCTTGCTTTTTCGAACTCATACTTTGATCAAATGCCCTTTGTGTTGCAACAGAATCCATTAAAAACTGGTGAACTGGAGTTTGAAGCATGCGATTAAACAACATGCAATGCAAACCGGTTTGAGGAATTCTCTACCATGCTTGTCAGTCCACAGTGTGAGAAACTGGACTGTTGGGCACAGGCCCACAGTGTGCAGACAAAACTTGAATCATTCAGGGGGCCCTTTGCTCCCCTTTGTTAGCATGCCCCCAGCTACTAAGCAGACCTCAAACACTTGAATTATCAAGACAATACCCTTTCAGGCTTAGTGTGCTGCATAATAATGCAAAAAGGAAGCAGAGAACTCTGGGGATTTCCCAAATTCTGGAGGAGAGAAGTTCCTATATAGGAATCTATACCTCTCTGATGAACTCTAACTAGAGTGAAACAGGTGTTTGCATTGGCATGGATGACATTTGCTAATCCTATGCTTAAAGACTTTTCTGTAAAAATGGCAAAATGCTTTGGCACTCTCTAGCTCAATGTGGATGATACTGTGCTAATCCTATGCTGAAAAACTCTGCTGTAGAAACAGACATTTGAGGTGAGAAGATCTGGAGAGTCAGTGGTGTTGTAGCATGCTCCATATAGTGGAGCTGATCTCCAAGTTAACTTGTGAACTACCCAGAATTCCCTGCTTCCTATTTTCCAATACAGGTCAGCAGCTGCTCCCACAGAAAACACTCAGGACATATTACAAGTATATATATTTACAAAGAATACAATTTGCTTTTGCATCAAAATACTTTTTTCATGAGCATAATGTTGCTTATTTCCTTGTTGTCTAAAATCTAAAAACCCAATTAAAATTAAGTTTATGTTGAAAACAATGTCATCAATGAGCAAAAATCAATACTTCAAAATCACATTCATTCATAAAATGATTTAATAAAATCCATGCACATTTAAGAAAACTGTTCAACTATAAAACAGTTCCTTTTAAAACCAAAATTATTACATCAATATAAATATATCAATGGCATAGTGGCACAAGACATGAGAGAAACCTTCAGCAGATACAACTGTAATGTTAACGTTAATGGGAACCACTACAATAAAAATACCCCTAAAAACAACAATAACCATTTTACCTTAAATTTTTAAAAAAACAAAACAGAAACAATTAAAATGGACCTCAGTGATCATTAATGGTAAAACACCATCTTAGAAATTAATGGGAAACACAATACTTAAAAATACTCCCAATGAAAAATAATAGTGAAAATATTAAATTAAGTACACAATAGAAAACATCAAATAAGGTGAACAGTAATGAAATAGGTAAAAATATTACTTATAATAAGTTGACTGAGACCTAAGCACCCCTAACAGCTAGCTTTCATGCAATTGCGATCGGATACA
Organism: Calotriton arnoldi; assembly: GCA_963921515.1. Classification (NCBI taxonomy): domain Eukaryota; kingdom Metazoa; phylum Chordata; class Amphibia; order Caudata; family Salamandridae; genus Calotriton; species Calotriton arnoldi. The sequence goes on from CAWUFW010013168.1 coordinate 43,553, forward strand.
TGGTGGGAGTTTGTTCTGTTGAATGATTTTACCTTCCAACTTAGAAACGTTGATGGAAGTAAAACGTCTTGACCAGGACCAACTGGAAGGTTGTATACATTTCAGGTTCCAAAAGACCAAATGGCTCCAGTATGAGGTCTTTGTGAACCAAAGAAGTATTGACAAAAAAAGCTCAGAATGAGATGAACTTGAAAGACACCACTGGTTTTGGACTCCAGGAGCGTGGTTACTATTTGCCAGCTCCCAGTTCACTGTTGATCCAGCGTTTCAGGACTAGAAATTTCTTAAGACAAGGCCCATTTATCATTACCCAACAAGTCTCTTCACGCTGGGTTAGTGTAATTCCAATTTAATCCAAAATTTACCAATCACACCTATATGCTCTCATCTCTAGAATACCAAAACTTGGTGATGCAATCTTTATATAGTTGATTACATTTGGCAAATCAAACCTTAGGAATAAATCACTCCTAATAAAGACAGACGCCTTTATACATTTATAATGTTTATCTAAATAATGTGAAATAATGCTCTTTGGTACAAACATACAGCATAAATCATAGATCGTCACAAAGCAAACAAAATCAGAAGAGAAAATGACAAATTCATATCAATGACAATGCATAAAGGAGTGGATAGGCGAAGAGACAAAAGATTCAGAGATAAAAATACATTTGCAATTGTTTATGCAAATTCAGATTTCAGTCTATACTAACCCAAATAGGAATAGGAAATCTACTCTCTGGCCATGAGAGCAGCAAGGCCCCTCAAGAAGATTTGAAGAGGCAAAGACTAAGTCAGTAACCAGTAGACAGGAAACAGAAACAGCAAACCGACGACAGCGACGATCTCCCAACAGTCTCACAGGTCAGTCTCCTAAACCCCTCCCACCAGGCACCTCAATTATACCCTAAAACCCAAATGTCCAACCCACACAAGTATCAAAATAAAGGTTTTCTTCACATTTGATTGGTTAAGGAAGGGGGTGTATGGTCACACCATTCTCAGCATGTCCGCCACACTAAATGTCCCATTGTTTTTATTTAATCAATGACATAAACTTCCACCCCAGGAAACCCTAATCTGAGCCACCGTTATTGTCTTCCTCTTCTCCGGCAAATGTTGCAAACTTTGTATATCTTTCTCGCTGAGCGCCTCTCTGCAGAGGAAGCTTCCCTCTATTTGTCGCATTGTTCTTTCATACTGGTTTTTGGCAGTCACTCAGAACTTGAAGGACAGAATAGCATTCCATCTCCTTATTCATTCTTGGATTTCATTTAAACGCTTCAAATTTCCAGTGGCTTCTTAACCCATTATTTGACATGCAGAATTTGCGAACCGTTCTTCTAAACAGAGCAAACACAAACATTATTATTCACTTATAATGCTTTTTCTCTACGTACCAACCCAATGCTGCATTAATCCCTGCGCAATCCATATTAGTTATTATTACCTTTTCTTTGTAAACGTTAATAACGTGCAGAAAAGCAGCATCAGTAAGCATTAGTCCTTTTTATTTTCGTTAGTCAAAAGCATTTGCGGCCTACCATTATTACTTTAATACACGTTTGCGCATTAGCATTTTTTCACATGTTAGGCTTTTTCCGCATAAATTTTCACTGCACACAGTTAGTATATATTACTGAGGGTTCAATCCGAGCAGGTTTTATTTTCGCGAAAACCCTGCTCCATCAATCCCCCCTTTGATGGCGTTTTAAGCCATCACCAAAATACCCACCAATACAAATTGTCACTTATCAGAAAGCAGATGTTCTCTCACGTTTTATCATTATTCCATCTAAATCCTTCATGACTTCATAATAATTTCCTTTCTTATCTTCTAATTCTATTTCCTCTCTCTTTCTCTTTCTTGCTTTCCGTTTATTATCTGGTGATTCTCTTTTACATCTACAACACTTATAGATCAGAAAAATCATTAGTATTGCTGTAGTCACTGCAATAATAGGTGTTAGAATTCTCCCTAATACACTATTTCCAAAGGTAGAAAACCAATTACCCACAGCGGAAAAACTCTTACCAAGTTCCCCCCAAGCACCATCAACCTCCAATTCAGACAAATCTTGATGAAGATCTGTAATATTCATAATATACCCCTCAAGACTCTTACTCTTATCAGGGATATAAGTGGAACATTGTTGTATTTTTAACATATTGCAGACTCCACCCTCTTTGGCCAATAATACATCAAGGGCAAGTCGATTTTGTAAAACCATAGACCTAATTGCAACCATTTCAGTATCAACCATTAAGAACTCACCAGCAGTGTCTGTTGATAAGCGATCAACCACTGTAGACAATTTTCTAATTTTGTGTGAATTTAGAATAACTCCAACTGAAGGTATCAATGCTCCAAAAACATCCCCAATTATTTCTGAAAAACTTGCTCTTTTATTACGTATTAGTCCATTCTTTATTTCATTGATTCTATTATTCTTGTCCATGTGATATATCTTCGGAAATACTATTGCTAAATAACAACACCCATACCAATGTTCAGGTAACCTATAGTAGGCATTCTTACCACACACATAATAAATTCCTGGAAAGACAGGATCAGTTCCTCCTTTTATTCCCCATCCTCCCGAAATTAGGAAAGTATGACCACATTCACTAGAACCAATGAAATAATTATTATAATCAGTCTTTTGTCTAAGCAAACAAAGTTTCCCTCTATGATGCCAGTCTAGGGTCATGGCAGTGTATGTCTTGCCCTTCTTATAATTTCCTTCTCTGAAAGCCCATGGAGGTACATGAGACTTTTGCTCAGTAGCTTTCCTCTGAAACTCTTGTCTTCTATCTTCAACCATATTAATGAATTCTATTTCTTCAAATCATAATCTACAAGTTATATTGTGTCTATGTCCATATACTGTATCTATTGTTTGTGTAGAATGAAAAAATTCTCCCATATATTCTGCATTTTAGCACTATATATTCTATTCATGTTTTTTCTAATAGGAATTTCTGAAAATACTAAATCCATGTTAGAGTAATAATACTGCAAACTTCCCTTCCCATAAAACAGACTTGTTAATACACTACAAGACACATCATATGTTAAAGGAGGTGATGGTAAGTCACCCCCTCTGCGACAGACAACGGTAATTGCATGCACACATAACAATCCCTCGCATCCATTAGATTCACATATTCATAAAGTAGTTCCGTGAAAACATTTAATGAAAAATCATTAATTGATTTATCATGATGATAGATGCTATCATCTTTCATCTTTTCTAATTTAGTATGTGTGTCTTCTTTGAAATCTTTAGTATCTATTTTATTACTCATCACACCATTAGTATTAGTATTATTTTTATGATTAGTTACCATTAAGACATGTACAATAACAATTAATGTTAACCTCACCAACATTAGTAGAAAAATACTAAATAAGCAAGCATTAATACATCTACGTTTAAAACTACGATTTTGATGTCCAGTCTCCGCTGTATTTGCCATTTCTAATAATATTTGTATGAATTCTAAAAAAACTAAGAAAAAACTCAAAAATCTAACTCAAAAACCTATCAAAAATCCAATCTATAAAATTTTTGTAAAGTCTATCCAAAGTAGTGTATTCTCACACTTTATAGCTTTCTTATTTACCCCCTTTTTTAATTTTTTTTTAATTTCTTCCTCAACAGATCTTCTGCTTCAGTTTTCTGTAATTCTTTCAATGAATTTTCAATTTTCTGGATTCTACACCTTATTTTACACAGTTCTTTAAGGTGGTTCAAAACCGTTTCCTTCACATTGCTCTGTAACAATGTCTTCTTTGATCTGTTCTGAATTTTCAATTTCTTCCAACACTACATATGTCCATTCTGGAGCTGTGTATTTCTTGTTTGGAACTCTTACTCTTTTCGTTTTATGAACTGATTCTTCTTCAGACTCACTTTGCTCAGTCTGATCTTGAACTTCAATTATTGTCTCAGGTGATCTTTGTTTCAGAGTGTATTTCAGTCTTTTCACTCCTTCTGGCCACACATCACCTTTTCTTGTTTTCTTTATTTGAACTGTTTCATTAGCATCAGTGTCAAATTCACAAGTTCTTTTATTTAATCGTTTTCTCTGTTTCACTTGCTCTTGATTTTCACTCAACACTTCTCCATTGTCACCCTCAACAGCAGTCTTATTAGACCCAGTAGCTGGTGTCCACTTTATTCGACTTCTCTATTGATCAAGCACGTGTTCAACACTTTCAAAGTCTGTAACTTCAGACTCTGAGGCTTCACGTTCTTCAGCTTCTGGTTCTCCTTGTCTCTCCACCAGTTGGTGTTTTTCTTCTTGTCTTTCAAGTGGACTTGGGACTCTTCTTGTATGACTTGCGTGTATCCAATTCGGCAAGCCACCACACTTCACTGCTGTCGTTGTTACCAATATGATTTGGTAAGGGCCATGCCATCTACGTTCCAAACACGACTTTCTCACATGTTTCTTCACCAGGATCCACTCACCTGGACTTAAATCTTTTGCTTGCTCCTGTTGTGTTGTGGTTGCAATTTCTCCAACCTGATGGAACACAGAACGCACCACATCAGCCAATCCTTTGCAATAATCAAGCACTAGATCATCAGTAATATTCATCAGTTGATTTGCTGGTACAGTCGGTTGTCTCACTGCTCTTCCCATTATAATTTCATGAGGGGATAATCCAGTCTTTTTATCAGGACTACTTCTCAAACTCATTAACACCAAGGGTAAAGCATCTGGCCATTTCAATGTTGTGGATGCACACACTTTGGACAATCTGGACTTAATAGTGCCATTAATTTGCTCGACCACACCCGAGGCTTCTGGTCGATAGGGACAATGCAGCTTTTGTTCAATTTGTAATGCTGCGCAAATCATCCGAATTATTTCATTATTAAAGTGAGTACCTCTATCTGTTTCTAAAGAGACTGGAAATCCAAATCTAGGAATGATCTCTCTCAAAAGCAATTTAGCAACTGTTAGACTATCACTTCTTCTTGTTGGATATGCTTCTACCCAAGGAGAAAACAGACAAACAACAACCAACACATATTTTAGTCCATTGCAAGGAGGGAGTTCGATAAAATCAGCCTGCAACCTAGTAAAAGGTCCGGCTGCTTTTCCAATTCTGCCCCAACTAACAACTGTTTTTCTGCCTGGATTCTGCCGCTGACACACTACGGTTCTTTGGCATAGACTCTCTGCAATAACCCTAAATTTAGGATTATACCATGACTGCTTGAAGAGTCTAATCATGGCATCTCTTCCCACATGTGTAATTCCGTGGTACATCCTGGCCATTTGGGAAAGTAAACAATCTGGCATTACTACTCTGTCATCTGTATACACCCATATTTCATCATCAGGTCTCCTTACACATCCTGATTTGATCCAAAGTTATTTTTCTTCCTCACTGGCTTCCTCCTGCAACTGTCTAATTTCGTCCCACGTTTCAATAGTAGAGAACATCAAGTGACAATCTGTATTCTTTTCCTCTGATCCTTTGTTAATCGAAACTGAATTTTGTGCACAGAAACGAGCCACTTGGTCAGCGTATCTGTTTCCACTGGTCACATAATCATTTCCTGATCTATGTGCCGGACATTTAACCACTGCAATCTCCTTGGGCAATTGTAGTTTATTCAATAATTCTTTTACATCTTTACTGTTCCGAATCGGTGATCCTGAAGAAGTCAGAAATCCACGTTGCATCCACAATTGACCAAAGTCATGCACCACCCCAAAACCATATTGACTATCCGTAAATATGGTTATTCTCAGATTTTTGCCAATTATGCACGCCTTGGTCAAAGCGACCAACTCAGAAATTAGTGCTGTATTTATCCCTTTTAGACAAGATGCTTCAAGAACCATGGCCACTGTACATACAGCATATGAAGCATGCAGAACACCTTTTTCATCCCTCAGACATGAACCATCCACGAACATCACACAATCTGACTCTGACAACGGTACATCTTTTATGTCAGGCCTCGGCTTTGTACATAATTCTGTTGCATCCAAACAATCATAATCGGCCTCATCTTTCACTTCTTCACAACTTGAACTCTGCAACAAAGTCGCTGGGTTCAATGTAGTACATCTTGTGACTGTCACATTTTCAGCACCCAAGATCACTCTTTCATATCTGGTCAAACGACTGCTTGTCATATGCTGAGTCCTAGTACGTGTCAGCAGGATTTCAACAGAATGTGGCACATACACTCTCACTGGATGTCCCATTACAATCGACTCACTCTGCTCCAGACTCACACAAGTTGCAGCCACCGCTTTCAAAGAAACTGGCAACGCTGCAGCCACCGAATCTAAGGTAGCAGAGAAATATGCCACTGGTTTTCGTGCCATCCCATGTGTCTGTGTCAGGACCGAAAGTGCACACCCATCTCTCTCACAACAGAACAATGCAAACTCTTTACCATAATCTGGCATTCCCAATGCAGGCGCTCGACATAGACTATCTCGCAATTCCATAAAAGCTTTCATGCTTTCCTCATCCAACTGAATTGGATCGACTACATCTTTGTGAGTCAATCTCTGTAATGGCTTAGCTGTCAATGAAAAACCACTAATCCACTGTCTGCAGTATCCAACCATACCCAAAAACATTCGAACTTCTTTCTGCGTTTTGGGAGGTCCCATTTGCAAAATCACAGCAATTCGATCTTGTGATACTTTCCTAACTCCTTTTTCAATTTTGTGTCCCAAATATTGAACTTCTTTTTGACAAAATTGTAATTTTGCTGGTGACACTTTATGCCCACCTACTGCCAAATGGTTCAGTAGAGCTATTGTATCTGTCACATATGCCTCTCGTGTCTTTGATGCCACCAATAGATCATCGATGTATTGCACCAATACTGAGTCTTCTGGCATTACCAATGACTCCAGACACTTTTTCAGAATTTGATTGAAAATTTGAAGGACTCTCCGTATACCCTTGAGGAACTCGGCATCATGCCAAAACACGATCTCCAAACCGGAAAGCAAAAAGATACTGGCTATCCGGATGCAGGGGTATCGAGAAAAACGCTTGACACAAATCAATCACTGTGAACCACTCCGCATCACAAGGAATTTGATAAAGAATCACTGCTGGATTGTGCACTATTGGACAACAAGGTACCACAATCTTATTAGCCTTCCGCAAATCTTGTACAATCCTATACTCCTCACTCGGTTTCCTAATTCCCATAATAGGTGAATTACAAGGACTCCCTAGTATCTCTCTCAAAATACCTTGTTCAATCATTTGCTCAATTACTGGAGTAACTCCCTCTATTGTCTCAGGACTCATTTTATACTGTGGTGTTTTTGGAAATTCTGCACCTTGCTGAATAGGATCAACATCTTTCATTAATCCGATGTCTTTCCCTGAAAGATCCCACACATCAGCTGTCACAGTATCTCTTAATTCAACAGGCAAATCACTTATTGTAAACATAGGATACAAATCATTCACTTCTGTCCCTTGCTTTGCTAACACCATCTTAAAAGCAACATCCTCATCTGGTTTTTGGAACGCAATACCATCAGATGTACAATAGATTGTGCAATTCATTTTGCACAGTAAATCCCTACCTAAAAGATTCACTGGACTCGAGTCACACACCACAAACCGATGTAAATCTTTGAATTTTCCAATATGAACCTCCATTGGTTTGGTTACTGGAGTCTTAATATGTCTATTTGAGACTCCTACAACTTGGATAGTTTCTCCCGAGAGGGGTAGGTTTGGAATTTCCGCTGTTCTCACAGTAGAACGGGTAGCGCCAGTATCCACAAGGAATGTAATATCATTACCTTCCACTTTCCCATCCACAAAAGGACCTGACTGATCTACCTCTAGAGATGCGCCAAGCACGCACTCTTCCTCCCCCCTCAGGCACCGTCATTGAGATGAATCTGAATCACTCTCAGAACATTGCAACCAATATTGCGAAGCCATTTGTACATTTTGATTCTTACCAACCTGTTCACTCACGTGAAAACCAGCATCCGCACTGTACCTTTGTACCTGAGCATTCACATTATTTGGCATAGGTGCTTGAGGCACTTGTACCTGTTGTACCTGTGGTGTAACTAGCTGATGCTGTTGTTGTTGATTCACAACCACCTCATTCTGCATCTGTTGATTGAAATTTTGAACCATTCCATTATTTCTCAACAAAGACTTACACTCGTTCCTCCAATGCCCTAATTGGCCGCATCCATGGCACGGAAATTTCTTTTTCATTTCTTCTTTATTACCCTTGCCTCTTCCTTTCTCTGGTAACTGCACTTGGACAACCCCATTCGGTACGACATTCATTGGTACCTGACTCTGCCCTTTCATTTGGTAACCTGTTTGCGAACCATCAACAAAATTCCCATTATTCTGTTGCGCCACTTTCACCTGTGCCCACATCACTTTTTCCTTCAATTTCTTATGTCTTGATTCAATATCATCACTACAATACTTTGCATACCTCAGAATTTCATCCACTGTCTTGTTCTGCCAACAAATCAAATGCTGCTGAATCATATTGCTAATCTCCAGTTTCAATCCAAACACAAACTTATAGACAAAATGTCCCATATCTTTATCAGTAATGCTTTCAAAGCCACTATACTGTTTGAACACCTGTAACAACCTCTCATAATAAGCATGTACTGATTCTTTCGATTCCTGTGTCGTCCTGTCAATCTTAACCCAATCTGTTTCTTTTGGGGAAATCTTACCTTTCAAATAAGTAATCACTTGGTTATTTTTTTTCATCACCTCTTCTGAAGGCACTCCTGTTTTAATATCTCTAGGATATTCATCTTTTGGCCAATCAACTACAATTTTACATTCAGTCCATAAATCAGCTGGAATTACAATATCAAACAAGCCATCCAAATCTTTCAACAAGACTTTTGAAACTTTTACAATTCTCTCTACCTGTTTATACCGTTCAACAGGCTTTTCTCTCAATCTGGGGAAATCATTCGTGAAAGACAATATATGAAATGAAATGAAATGAAAAAAGCATTTGTTAAGCGCGTAGCTACCCAGGGGCATCCCAGCGCTGACAGCGGCAAAATGATAGACACCACAACCATACTAAGGGAAGAGCCTAGTTTTTAACAATTTACGAAAGGCCAGATAGTTGGATTCCTTACGCAGATGAAGTGGAAGAGTATTCCAGAACCTAGCGGCATTATAAGAAAACAGGCGGCCCCCACTTCTGTCATATCCTGTCTTGACCAAGGGATATGAACATATCCACCACCCGGAACTTCTCTCATTGGATATATCATTTCAGCAGACTCTGTTTCTCTTAACGGAAGTAAAGGAGAAGCAGTCACACCCTTATTCATATTCGCTTCTTCTTTCTTTCTCGTCCATCTGCCTTTCCAACGTTCCACATCACCCCATCTTTTCAAAGTATTTATCAACTCCTTTATTTGCAATCGTTTTCCAGATGCATTCAAACTCTCCAGATCCTTATTACTAAAATCCAACCTATATGTCTTTTGCAAAGCCTTTGACTTTTCTATATCCACACCATATTCTTGTGCAGCCTCTGCCAACTTCTCATGCAAATTTTTCGCTTTCAATGTAATATGTTTACACATGAATAACAACTCTTCATCCTGATATTTACTCAGTCTCTCGGGACTAATTGTACCAATAATCATTTCTTCCAAATCTACTTTCAACTTCCCTAAATCCATACTTGATTTAGATTTATTAGACGCCATTCCTCTTATCCATTCATCCAACTCCTCCGGCGAAGGTCCCACTGAACTAGAACCCTCTGATGTAGAAGTTGTTTCTCTCGCATTTGGCAATATTTTCCTAGGATCTATCTGAACACTTCTTTTTGGCGTTTCAGTCACATTTCCATTTACTGGAAAATCGATCAATGACGTACTTGCCTCATTTGACTCTGATTCACTAACATTCCTAACACCGTTCACCGGAACTGTTAATGCATGTACTCTTGAAATATTTTGACCCTCACTATACAATGGAACTATAGGACCAATCGTAACTGGAACTGACAACGCTTCTGCATTTAAACTCATCTGATGAATTTTCTGAAAATTCCTCTTTTGCTCTATTAAGCATCTCAATCTCCTTTTCCTGTGATATTCGGGTAACCTGTAAAACCTGTGGAATTTGGGAAGCTTCTATTTCAATTAATGGTGCACTCGGAGTAACCCTATCTGGACTCTCCTGATACGGTGGAGGTCTTTTCAGTAACATCTCCTCTAATAACTCATCATCAATTTCATTTGGGTCCGTATCTAATTCTGAAGTTTCTATATTATTCTTTTTCTCCTTACATTTTCCACCAGCCTGATCCTTAGCAACTATTACTGGATATAATCCATCTAGAATAACATCTGTCCTCCATCTCTTCATTTGTGCATCCCACTTAGCCTCTGAAAACCATCTCATCGTATTCTTGTATTTCAATCCATTCCTGTCTCTCTCCCTGCTGTACCCTTCATGCTCCCATTCCTCAAGCGCCTCATACTACATAGGTCTAGGATTTGGTTTCAAAGAATTCATTCGTCTTCTCAAATTTTCCAAAATTTTCACATTAAAAGTACCATGCTCTGGGAAAGCTAACACTCCATCATCCTCTGTATATTTCACCCAGTTCTCCAACCATGTACATGTATGGTATCCACGCTCTAATATCATAAAGGAAGCAGGCGATCTTGGAGGAGGTACAGGAATTCCCTCTCTAATCACAATCGGTTTGTCCTTCTTAAAGAAATCTTGAATGGCTTTAATCAACTTAATTTCTAACACTCTTTTTCCTCTCTTCACTAACTTATTTCGGAAAACTAAGGAAATCCTTCAGTAATTCCACTCACTCTATTGGCTCACGCTCGTCCAATCTCAGCGCGGCTCAAACCAACCAACCAATTACAGCACAATACACACCCGCTATTCTGACCAATGCCAGCGCGACTTTTGTGACTTCAGTATAACTCCTACTACTGACCCTCCCTTTACAAAAATATTACGGCAATGTAAAACAAGGTTTTTTTCTAACTAGATTCTTATTAGAAACGACACAAAACAGCTCCTTTGTCTGCTCCACTAATAAAGAGATAGTTCAATTACTCTAAAAGATTTCCTTTTACTTCGAGTAAAATAACGACCAGCATCACTCCACTCCCAAACAAGTGAAAAGAGGTCTTAGTACTCCTCTAAGGATAAGGCCAAAGTTTCGAAGAGGACTTTTTCTTAAAAGAGGTCTTGGTACTCCTTTGGGGATAAGGCCAGAGTTTTGGAAGCAGACTTTCCACTATTTCATACACTCTCCTTACAACAGAGTAAGTCCCTAAAATAACATCAACAGCATTTCACTGTTCGATATTACAACAACAGACAAAGAACTTTCAGTGTGGTATTTCTCCACACTATGACTGGGCCACAACGGCTTAAATTAACATCCCGGGATCTTAGGCAACTCCGTACCCGTACTTCCAGACTACATAAAAACAAAGACACTAACTTTCTGTATTAGTAATCAATAATCTTAAATCAATAAATCAATTATTGATTTGCCAAAATAACCAATATAACCATCAATTTCTGCTACCAAAACTGATCCAGCATTTCAGGACTAGAAATGTCTTAAGACAAGGCCCATTTATCATTACCCAACAAGTCCCTTCACGCTGGGTTAGTGTAATTCCAATTTAATCCAAAACTTACCAATCGCACCTATATGCTCTCATCTCTAGAATACCAAAATTTGGCGATGCAATCTTAATATAGTTGATTACATTTGGCAAATCAAACCTTAGGAATAAATCACTCCTAATAAAGACAGACTTATTTATAAATTAATAATGTTTATCTAAATAATGTGAAATAATGCTCTTTGGAACAAACATACAACATAAATCATAGATCGTCACAAAGCAAACAAAATCAGAAGAGAAAATGACAAATTCATATCAATGACAATGCATAAAGGAGTGGATAGGCGAAGAGACAAAAGATTCAGAGATAAAAATAAATTTCAATTGTTTATGCAAATTCAGATTTCAGTCTATACTAACCCAAATAGGAATAGGAAATCTACTCTCTGGCAATGAGAGCAGCAAGGCCCCTCAAGAAGATTTGAAGAGGCAAAGACTAAGTCAGTAATCAGTAGACAGGAAACAGAAACAGAAAACCAACGACAGCGACGATCTCCCAACAGTCTTACAGGTCAGTCTCCTAAACCCCTCCCACCAGGCACCTCAATTATACCCTAAAACCCAAATGTCCAACCCACACAAGTATCAAACTAAAGGTTTTCTTCACATTTGATTGGTTAAGGAAGAGGGTTTATGGTCACACCATTCTCAGCATGTCCGCCACACTAAATGTCCCATTGTTTTTATTCTAATCAATGACATAAACTTCCATCCCAGGAAACACTAATCTGAGCCACTGTTATTTTCTTCTTCTTCTCCGGCAAATGTTGCAAACTTTGTATATCTTTCTTGCTGAGCTCCTCTCTGCAGAGGAAGCTTCCCTCTATTTGTTGCATTGTTCTTTCATACTGGTTTTTGGCAGGCACTCAGGACTTGAAGGACAGAATAGCATTCCATCTCCTTATTCACGCTTGGATTTCATTTAAACGCTTCTAATTTCCAGTGGCTTCTTAACCCATTATTTGACATGCAGAATTTGCGAACCGTTCTTCTAAACAGAGCAAACACAAACATTATTATTCACTTATAATGCTTTTTCTCTACGCACCAACCCAATGCTGCATTAATCCCTGCACAATCCATATTAGTTATTATTACCTTTTCTTTGTAAACGTTAATAACGTGCAGAAAAGCAGCATCAGTAAGCATTAGTCCCTTTTATTTTCGTTAGTCAAAAGCATTTGCGGCCTACTATTATTTCTTTAATACGCGTCTGCGCATTGGCATTTTTCCACGTTAGGCTTTTTCCGCATAAATTTTCACTGCACACAGTTAGTATATATTACTGAGGGTTCAATCCGAGCAGGTTTTATTTTCGCGAAAACCCTGCTCCATCACCGTGGACACTTGATGTGGGAATTCCAGGTTTGGATTTTCAACAGGGATAACCTGACCTTCCTCTGCACTTTTTATCCCAAGTTCTCAACGAGCCTGTCTATTTTCAGAAAACATAGGGAGTGTCCCACAACAGGAAACAAGTTTACACAGGTTCAGTTTTTCCTTAACAATTGGCCGAGAAGACCAGTTCCATAGACATCCAGTACAGGTCAGCAGCTGCTCCCAAGGAAGACACTCAGGGCATATTACAATTCCCCAGAATTCAGGGGGGAAGATGCCAGGGCTGGAATTAACAATCCCAATATCACCACCCCTGAATTTGGGTATTCTGAATTAAGGGCCCATAATGAGGAATTATATGCAGGGCCCAGAATTACTGGGTCCTTTCCTACAATTTTCAGGTCGAGAATTGAAAGCGTTCAGCACCCTGTTCTCATGCAGGTCAACTCATAAATGGATCTACTACAGACTCTATGGGAGAGATTTACTAAAACCTGCCACAACGCAATGCAGCAACCAAAGCTTCTGAGCTGCATTGGTCTAGATCTACTTAGATATGGTGATGCTGCTCTCTTCCTCGGCGCTGGCCCTCTGACAGGCTGCCTACCATAGTGTAGATATGTGTTTGTGATATGTACTATAGGTTTTTTCTTGAAAGTGCACCTTTCCAATACATAAAACAATGCTAAGAAATACTTTACAAATTTTCAAACATTGTATGTGTGCTCGAGTACACGTGCAAAGTCTGAAAAGTTTGGAGAAATAAAGACATTCTTAAAGTAAATGCCTGCCTCAAGGAGGCAATATTTTTGGGCGCTTACCCTGTTTACAAAGGTTAATAGATTGGGCTTTGTGCTCAAATCCATGACTAGTGTGGTGGGAACTGCCTGGTACCAGCCATGAGATGCCCCTTTAGCAAAGTAAAGCAAAGTAACGCAAAGTAGCGCAAAGCACGACTTTACATTATTTTTAGGCACGTTTCCAGCACCAAAATGTTTCACGGTGGAAAGTAAATGACAAGTAACACTTTGTGTGATTTTGAGGCACTGGGCAACTTAACGTGGAGCAGTCTTGGTGAATCTGTCCCTCTGTGTTAAGGGGTCCTTGCCCACTCTGCACAAGAAAGTAAGTCATACTGCAAGTGACAGTTGGTAAGAATGCGTCTTCCATAGAAACCGGAAGTAACAATTCGATCACAAATTTTGCTACATCCAACACAGGTGCACCCACACTTGTGCCTTGATGAAGGGACACTAAATGCCAGGCTTACTTGTAATATTTTCACGTTATGGTGGATAAGGACTCTGGGCACTTTGCCACCCTTCTGGAAAAATCTCTGACTGAAGACTGATATCATTCTGATCTGAGTCATGGAGTGCACTCTCTTACCAGGCAGTCTGAGGCTTCTGCCCCCTCCCTGGGGTGCTCGGGCCTTGCTAGTCAGTCATGTTGTCTCACAGATCACCTATGAGCCACACTTTAAGGATAGAATCTGAGTAATACCACAATGTCATTGCCAAATTTAAAAGGATTTACCCAGCAACTTCACAACGCCACAAATTACACAGCATGAATATGAACAAAGACACAAACAGTACAACATAACTGATGGCTAATTACAAAAGCGTAATGACCACAGCAGTTGGTTGAAAAAGACAAAAATTACACAGCACCTCTTTACAATGGAAACAGAGAATACAACTGGAAAAAGCATGGGAGGGTACGGAGCAAAAGGCGTTGGACACAAAGAAGGGTGGCTGTTATAAAGTCCCACATCAGCTGAGAATGTTTTAGCCCATCCATTGCTCACCATTCGGAATCCACAAAGCCTAAACTGCAGAGATTGGTTTAAACATAGCCCCGGACACCTACATTCACCTTCCGGGGAGACGCAGGTTGAGAACGTCCTGTTTTCACTCAGGCATTACAGGGGCGCGCCCTACTTCATGTGCCCTTCCAAACAAATGTCCACAACATGATGGTGCTCCTGTCCTGAAGCACCTGCGATAGAGTATGTAACTTTACCTCTGCACTATCTCTTTCTCACCCCTTCCATCCAAGTCTGTAAATAACGTAGCTCTCAGAGTACTCTCAACTAAGCCTGGGCGTAGTTCGCGAAGTAGCGCTACGCGAAGCTACGCAAAGTGCAGTTCGCACTACGCGAGCTACGCGTAGCACTACGCGAACTGCGTAGTGCACTGTTCGCAATGATTGCACAGTGCCGGATGCTTGTCCGCACTGTGCAATCATTGAAAACGGCATCTTGCACAGTGCGAGCTGTCTTTTACTGCCGCTCGAGTAGATTTTTACTCGAGCGGCAGCTTTCTCAACGCGGACTGGTAGTTTCTCATCGCGAGCGGTCGCGAGCATATGCGACCACTCGCAATGAGAAACCTGACCTCCCCGCGTTGAGAATCTCGCCGAGATGTCATTTTGCTTGCTCGCGGTCGCCAACTTGACGTTGAGGACCGCGAGCAAGCAAAAAATGACCGCTGCACTACGCTACGCTACGCGTGTTTGCACTGTGCTACGTGCAATTCGCGTTGTGCGAAGTAGCGCAAACTTCGCAAACTACGCGAGCGTAGCGTAGTGCTTTGCCCAGGGTTACTCTCAACCATGGCTCCATATTGACTTGCACTTTTGGGCCAAATGTCATAGTTCAATTTTGATACAACATAGTAACAGTTCGCTTGTGGCCTAATGGTTAAGACAATAAAATCAAGCTTTGAAAATAAGAGTTGGAGTCCTGCTGTCTTAATGGTAATGTGTCTGGCAAATTACAGAGAGTTCCAATGTTCAAAAAAAGTGTAAAAAATACTTTCTTTCTTGCGGATTTGCAAATGTTTTTCTTTTCACTTTAGGTCTGAAAATATCTCTCTTGCTCTCTTCTCCCCCCCTCCTACCATCCCATTTTGTAAATGAGGTAGCAGTTAGTGATCACTCCTATAGCACCATATTGACTTGTATTTTTGACTCTAATGTCATAGCTATATTTTGATCAAACATAGTATAGGATCAACTTGTGGTCGAATGGTTAAAGACGCAGAGGTCACTTTGAAAGGTTAGGGGCTAGACTCCTGCTGTCTCAAAGGCATGTGTCTGAATGATTAAAGAGAGGTCCAAAGTTCAATGGGTATTGTAGGACTTGGCCTTTTTGGCTAAAGTTCCCTAAACTTTTTGCTTTCCCCCTAGACCGTTTTCCTGACCTAGAGTTGCCAATTTAGATGCTTTGGGTACTTTGCCACTGCTGATCAGTGTCAAAGTACAAGGGTTCCCTATGTAAAGTACAATGGTAATTGGTTGGCCATGATTGGTATGTTTGCCTTACTAGTAAAAGTCCCTAGTGATGTGCACTGTGTGTGCAAGGGCTAATAATGCAAAGGCGCGCAGAGAAGGGAACTCAGGCCTTCAGTGTAGGGCCTGCGCGCAGTTTGCTAAGTTAGCATGCAGTCCTGACAAGTGCAACCACTTGTCAGGCCTTACTTTCCCTTTTGCGTACACTGTGGGCACCCCTGTTGTAGGTCCCGGGTAACCCCTGGGCAGGGTGCAGTGTAGGTAAAAGGCAGGACATATACTGAGGTGTGTGCTATGTCCTGACAGTGAAAAAATACTCCATTTCGTTTTCACTGGTGAAAGGCCATTCTGCCCATAGGACAGAATGGGGGAGGCTGGGTATGGTGTTTTGTTAGCCTAGTTTCCCATACGTTTATAATGGAGAGGTGAAGTTTAGTATGTATGAACTCACAGTGTCATAACACATCTTTCTATGAAAGTGGTTTTGTCACTGTGTGTTCAGAAACCACTCTTTTAGAAAGTGGCTGAGTTTTGTGCTTTAAGCATTTCTGTGTGTCTCTGCTGAATGTGGATTGACTGTCTGGATCTGAGATGGGAGGGGGTGAGATGGCACCTGGCTGACCTGCATCTGGAGAGTATGCGAGGAGAAACCCCGGGAGGTGAAGAGGCCTGGGTTGCAGCTATAAAACAATTGACCCATCTCCTGCTGAGTGATTAAGGGTCCAGACCCCCAGTATCAAAGAGAGAAAGGTGACACTGGGAGGGAGACACCCAGAACTGATTTAGGCAGGGGTCAGGGCCCCCGAGCACAACAAACTTCAAAGACATGAAGGGGTATAACTAAGAGAACCTAAACCCCTAGAATTTGGTGTAATTTTGAATGGCGAAATGGACAGGTCGAGTCTGCAAAGGCTTTGACCTCTTTCGTGGTCAAGAAGAACCTCTGCCAAGGAAGAAGTTGCTGAAGAGACTGCTGGATAGGACTGACCCTTGCTTCATGATCTGGGCCTGGCCTGCAGTTTGTAGCTTTTACAAAGGAAGAGACTGAAGGGACATTGCAGTGGGTGGTGTCCCCCCCTTCTTGAACAGGACTGTGCTTTGTGCTGTGTCCTGAACCCCAAGGGCCCGAGGTGAGCTGGCTCCCTGTTTGGAAACACAGGAACATAAAAGTTTCCGGAGAAGTCCCAAGCAACGCGGTGTGCGCGTGCTTTAGCAGCTTGAGACCCTAAGAAGTTGTGCCTTGTGATCGTGGGCACGCAGGAGTAAACTGAGTCTCGGACACGCAGGGTGCGTGACGTGGTGCAAGCCGAGGCGTTGGTGAGGAGCGCCTGGTCGTTCTGTGCACCGGGAAAAGAAGTGAGTCTCGGACGCGCAGGGTGCATGTCGTGTCCCGGAGAAGCGGAGCCGCCGGCCCGAGCTCGCCGTGCCCATTGACGGAGTTCTGGATCAAGGCCCAAGTCGCTGAAGGAGGGGAGGAGAGTGGGGTCGCGCCCCCCCCAGGTATTGTGGATCACCACCTGGGGTGGGGTGCGGGCTCGGAGGGACACTCTCTCGGCCTCTCGCTCCTGGCAGCTGCGTGAGCCTGTTGCTTCGGCTCGGATCGAGGCCCGTGCTGGCCCAAGGAGGGGCAGTACTGGGGCCGGAGTGAGAAGCGGTACTTTTGTGTCATCATTGATCCATTTCGGGGGCAACTGTTAACGGAGCACCTAGGCTGTCGTATTACACTTTGCATTATTGCTGCTAACGAACTATCGAACTGTCGTATGACGCCTGACTCTACTTGTGCCTGACGAACTACATGCTGGGTGCGCTACGCACTGCGTTATTTTCCCTTGCTGAGTACATGATTGTAAGCGTGGCGCATTGCATTATTTCTTCATGGCACAGTACCTGATTATAACATGGCGCATTGCATTATTTCTTCAGTGCACTGTACATGATTGTAGCGTGACGCATTGCTTTGTTTCTTCCTTGCACAGGGCATGCTGGTGGTGATACGCATTGCATTATTCCTTCTATTTGCAAAGTACATGACTGTGGCGCTACGTATGGCATTGTTTCTCTATTGCACAGTTCAGGAGTATATCGTTACGCATTGCAGTATTTTGTTTCTTTTGCAACGTGTGTGATTCTAGCAATACGACCTACCTAACCTTTTGGAAACGGTTAGAAGTCAGCTTAACTGTTGGTTAGAAGCGGTGGTTGGGATTAGAACCTACCAATCCACCGGAAGGAATACTACCCATTATTATATGTTGGTTTTGTATCGTGTGGTCATATCGTATATCTTCTTGTATAAAGATTATACTCGTTTTATAAAAACTTGTGTGGAGTCTATTTGTGGTGACATCATTGGGTTGCTGTGAGTGTGGTTGCACATACTGTACACTCGTGCCTTGGAGATAAGTCTGGCTGCTCGTGCCAAGCTACTAAGGGGGTGAGCAGGGCTATCTCAGACGGTGTCCTTACTTAGCCTAACGTTGAAACGAGGGGTCTGGATCTCGCACCTGGCAACAGCGGTGTGGGACAAGGACTCCCGCCTCCAGCATTTGGTGGCGGCGGTGAGGGATAAGGACCCCCACTTCCAACAGGTATCCTGAAAGATATTTTCTGTTTTATTTGATTCCCAGATATTTTTACTTTTCCCTTTGTCTCAAAGAATCTCCTTTTAAATTTACCATAATTCACAGCTAAAAATAACTTCTCTCTTTCTCTACCCCTCCTTCCATCCTATTCTGTAAATGATGTATCTCTCAGTGTACACTCATCTATAGCACCATATTAACTTGCATTTTTTGGTTCAAATAACATAGTTATATTTTGATCGAACTTAGTAAAAAAAAATCAGAGATTAAGGTGTTAGACTCTCACTGTGAAGATTAAGGTTTTGAGTCCTCAATGATCATGTGTCTCGTTAATTTCAGAGAGTTCTAATGTTCAACAAATATCCTGAAAGATTACATATCTCTTTTTGATTCGCAAATATTAATTATTTTCAATTTGTTTGAAAATATCTTATTTTTACATATACCATACCGCAAAGTTAAAAACAACTTTGCACTTTCTCTCCCCCTCCTTCAATACCATTCTGTTAATGATGTAGCTGTCAGTGTACATTCACCTATGGCACTGCATTGAATTGTATTATTGGGTTGATTGTCATACTTATGTTTTGATCCAACATAGTAAAGAGTCACTTTTGGCCTAATGATTAAGGTCTTGGACTCTCACGCAGAAGGTTAATGGTTTAGAGTCCTAGAATCTCAATGGTTATTTGTTAATTCGGAAGAATTCCAATACTGATTGAATTCCGTGGAAGATGATTTCTTTCTTAGTGATTTGCAAAGATTTTTCCTTTTCACTTTGAAAGTATCTCTTTTCATGTAAACCATGCCGCAAACCCAAACAAAAACTTTTATTTTTCTCTCTGGAAACAGTAAGGATACAGAATAGTGCAATGTGTACAAGGTCTGATGATTAGAATGTCCCGCACGTGAAATGTTCCGTTCAGGGTTGTGTTTCATTTAGTGTTCTTCTGAGTCACACTTAATGCTATGAATGTTTGTCTAGTGACAATTATCTAGGTGCTTTTTTTATATTGCCTAAAGAAACTGCAAAAACGAATAAATGAAACATCCTAATGTTCAGCCCACAAAACCATCATGCCACTTTTACCAAAACCCAAAAACGGAGTCTGTGAAGAACAAATCTCAGAATGGGGGGCATGGCCAAGATGGTGACTGGAATGGTTGCTCAGATTTGAGCTCCGCCTATCCACCCCAGCAGACGGCATCCTCCATGGCTCCTCAGCCTCCTGCTGGCACCTGACGGCGTTGACACTTACCATCACCCCATTATGCCAACTCCTGAGGTGCTCACAGGATAGGCTGATGTGACGGGGAGTCAGAACAAGTGCGGCGGCGGGAGATAAGCGGGTCTGTGCCACGGCCCAGAGTGCTCCTCCATTTTCTGAGGCTCACCCCTGAGCCCTGGGGCAGTGGAGGCTTAAGGTGCACCGATGGCCCAGATGAAAATGTCAGGTCCCCCGCGGTCTGAACAGGAATGGTGCCACAACCTGTGGCTAGTCTGCAAAGCCTGAAAGCTGGGACTCTGCCCACCAATAACTTGGACTGAGAACTGGGCCCTGCGACACCTCATAACGTTGGGCACTAAGCATGGTAGCAGTACGGGCATAATTAAGGCTGCAACCCGCCCCCCTGCAGTAGCCCCGCCGAGCTCCCAAATTCTTATGTGCATTGTTTGCCTTGGAATAGAAGGTGTGCACAGCTGGGACCTACCACCCTTGCACTACAACGCTGATACAACTCTCTTCCACCTGCGATACCCCTGTACCAGGGCTGGGAGCGAAGGGCTCATTACAACGGGTGACTGGTCATAAAGTTGAGACACACAAGATCCCTATAGACATGGGAGACACACCTGGACAGGCGGGGGTCCCTGAATGCTTCCTGGATGCACTCTGGACAGAGGCACCACCCTCCTAAGCAGAATGGCCCAGATGCTGCCCACCTAACCGGGGCTGTACATGGAACTGGAGGGTCCTGCCAGCAAAGACTGAGTCCACACATTACAAGGCCTCTTCCATGTTGGATTGAGACTGGGGAGTAGGCCTTCCAGTCCCTTCTCTCCAGTGTCTTGCACTGAGAACGCACATGGTGCACCCAGATACCTTCCAGTCCCGGGGCCCTCCTTGTGGCAAGTCCCATTGATTGGGTGGTGTCACATTCTTGGGGAAATCGAGAGAAGAAGAATCCGCCCATCCCACTGCAGCCAATAGCGCTGACCAACACTGTGCACCTCAATGGCAGACACTATGGTGAAACATAAAGGGGGTAATCCCATCCACACTGCCGGAATTGGGGTCCTACGCAAGCCCCCACCTGGGCCGGGCAACCATAATGCTGCTGAGGTAGAAGAGACTTTGTGAGACCATACAGGGAAATTCAGTGAAATACTTGCAGCTATTTCAAACATTAAAACTACCCTGGAGCCCAAACTAGACACGCTCATGATTGACAAAGGCCACATCCACGCTGATCACAAGAAATTGAATGAGAGGGTAGACGAGAAGGAACTCATCATGGCGGCACAATGCCCCCACAGTTAACAATGTACAATCCCACACCCAGACTCTCCAGGAGGAGGTGTACTAAATAAGACAGAGAATAGAGGACACAAAAGGCTCCTCTTGCAGGAAAAATATTCCTATATTTGGCCTACCCGAGTGAACCAAACGACCCAGCAGGAGGTTCTTGAGGGCAAACAATCCACCTTTTTCTCAGTTGGAAGGTGAATAGGGTGCTGACTCATCCTCCTTCAATAGGAGCACCACCCAGACCAGTGGTGGCCTGTTTGTTCAACTATCGTGACAGGGATCACATCTTACAGGTGACCAGGGCAATGGACCCTAGGCAGGTGGCCAATGCCAAGGTCACCATTTATCCAGACTACACATCAGAGATCCAAAGAAAGAGAGAACCCTTCTATAGGATAAAGCAATGTCTCAGAGAATGGAACATTTGCTATGCATTACTGTTCCCCGCCAAACTGAAGATCATACACCAGGACACTACAATGTTCTATTCATCCTTGGATGATACGTGAACCTGGCTGGATAGCATAGGGGAGGCAGCCCCAGAAGACTGGCGAGGAGACCCCAGTGGATGGATGACCATCCGGGCAGGATGCTAGCGGAGGAAAAGAACAACAAATGCCCCACCCAGGGAACCGATGGCAAATAGAGCATGTGATGGCAGTTGCAGAGGTGGAACACCGCACTGGTACACCCCCAAAATCCTCAGAAAGGCTCTCCACGGAGGCTCTCCTGGCATACAGCTCTAGATGTGTTGACATAGATTTAGCCTTGGCAGACTTATTTCTTCCCAGAGGCCAGGAGCTAACCCTGATGATGGCAGATGGGGTACTTTAGACCACATGACATGTGTTTAGCACTCTCTGCAGTGCAGGGAGAGTAGTGAATCCCCGAATCTGGAACTGGACAATTTGATGCAGAACTATGCTGCACAGATAACCAATAATTGGAGGACCATGTCCCCTCCATTTCATCCCCCCCAAATAAGGGGGAACCAGGAACCAACACACTACAATGCACATGACAAACACCGGTTGGTGTATCGACATAGGAAAGGGATTTTGTTGGGGTTTGTTTACTTGTTGCAAATGCTTTTTGCTATTGCATGTCTATGGCACTAATGGTAGCTGCAACGCACAGAAGAAAACAAGGGATGGCGATATTCCTGAGACCAAGGGACACACGGTTACACCACATATATTATACACCACATTGGAGACTACATACCTACGATCAGACCCTGTTATGACATTCTGACATGGATGGTCAGGGGAATGGCAAATGATATTAAATGATACAAGATACACATACTTAAAACACTGCCATGTACACGTTGCCTGTCTGCGGAAAGCCCACCTATCAGTAGAGGAAGTGGAAAAACTTAGAAAGAGATGGAGAGGCACAGTGGTGGGCACCACACACTCAAGGGACGCCGGGGGCACTCATATGGGGTGCCACAGGGGTCCGCTACATGAATCACAACACAGCTTTGTACCCGGAAGGCAGATATGCTGTTTTGGAGGGACTGCAGAATGGTTTCCCACTTACACTGACTGTGCTGCATGCACCCAACTCTAATCAAGCCATATTTGTAGACTCTCTACACCACTCCCTTCTCTGAAATGCCCAAGCCCCCTGCATCTGGGGTGGTGATTTCAACACAGTGGCAGACCACAAATCAGGACAGATTCACCCCCCCCCCATCTAGTGCCTTCACCATGTCAACGACGACGTCATTGCAGCAATGGATAGCACATATGCAGGTGGTGGATATCTGGTGACTACCAAACCCAGAGGCATTACTCATTGGTATATGATTTATACGTGAACATTGACCTTGGATACTGTAGCCCTGAACTGATAATCAAAGTCGGGTCAGCCAAATATCTAGGGCGCACGCTGTCCAACAACAATCCCCTTAAGGTATCACTTTGTTTGGGGTAGTGCCAGTGCAGCCATACTAAAGTCGCGCCTCCCCACGGAGGCACTCAGGGACGCCGCCTTCAGCACTACTGTGGGTGAAACAGTGGATCAATACTTCCTAGAAAATTAGAGCACATCGTCAGATTTCCTGATGGAATGGCACGGATTATAACATTGTGCTGAGGGTCCTCTGTATTAAGTCTATCTATGGCACTAGATTGGCACTCCGCCAAGAATTAACAACATTAGAAACTAATATCCATTTGCTTGAATGCTCCTCAGTGCGTGACGCCGGAGCCCTGTCCCGGTTGACATAAAAGAGGACGGACTGTAAGACAACCCTTGCACACCTATGCCAACTAGATTACAGGGAATACATAGCTTGACAACATTCGGAGGGTGACATAGAGAGACGACTGCTAGCCTGGCTCCTACGATCTGAGACCCCAATGACTCCAATCACTGTGATCAGGAATCATTAGGGTAGAAGAGTAAATAATCAGGCAGAGATTAATGAGACATTCACGAAGTATTACTCCAGACTGTATGATTTTGTTAATGAGGCAGATGACCCTACCATTGAGAGATACTTATGCTTTACACCTGCTGGCAGCCTCTCCCTTGAAACGAGTGGAATTAAATGCTATGTTAGCAATAGAGGAGACACATACAGCCATTAACCAAATGACAAGAAGCAAGATGCTGGGTACAGACGGGCTGCCACTGGAGTTCTATGCCACAAATACACGGCGACTTGCCGCCAAGTTACTGCAAGTATATGAAGTGGCTCAAACCAAGGGGCAGCTTCCGATTTCCATGAGAGAGGCGATAATCACAGTCCTCCCGAAACCTGTCAGTGATCTGTTGGTGGTGGGCTCCTACCACCCATTATCACTTCTAAACTTAGACTACAAGATATTAGGTAAAGTCCTGGTGAATCGATTGGTATATGTAGCCCAGACCATGGTGGAGTCAGACCAGAACGGCTTTATCCCAGGCAGAAACATGTTCCTAAATCTCAGTCGCCTGTTTCTAATTATGAAATGGATGTGGACCTCCGGGACCACCCACTGGGCAGACCCTCTCAATATTGAGAAGGCATTTGATACATTGGGTTGACCATACCTGTTGGCAGTGTTGAGGAGGCTGCGCCTGGGAAACAGGTTCCTATCCTGGGTTTGGTTGTATATGCTGCTCTGTCAGCGCGTGTGAAAACTGGAAAAGTAATTTCTGACCCCATACCGATAAACAGAGCCACCCAGCAATGCTGTCCTCTTTCCTCCATTATATTTGCATTAATCATGGAACCGGTGGAATGCGTACTTTGGGCCAAGGGTCCCAACTGGGGAATCTGTATGAATGGGAGAAGGCGCATAATATCTCTAATTGATGATGATGCTCTCCCTTGCCGCTGAGATAACGAGGACAATGTTGCTGACATGACTGCCTTAGATGAGGAATTTGGAAGGGTTTCCAGCCTCAAGATAAACTGGTATGAGTCTTGCCTCTTCCTCCTACCTTCATTATCTGATTCATAATGTGCAGCATTGCCTACTACCCCATTGGGATGCCAATTCGATACGCTGAAATATTTTGGGATTTTGTATATATCACACAGATAGTGATCTGATCACTGGCAATTTGGGTCAGGCTCTGACGGTGGCTAGGAACTCACTTCCCTTCTGGTGCAGCCACCCTCTACCTCCCATGGGGCGCACTGTGATTGCCAAGATGTTGTGCTCCTTCATCTGCTGTACTTTTTTTCTGCGCTTCTGTTGCATCTGGGTAGACATTTCTTTAAGGAGCTCGAATCTTTATTGATTGCGCTAATATGGGGATCGAGCAGGCAATGAGTGACCCTTTCTAAACTGTATGCCCCATTGGATGCAGGAAAACCTGGAGTCCCAAATTATTATCAATACTACATTGCAGCACAGTTACAGTGGCCTATGCGATGGATGGGAGGTGTCAGCCTGAAGGAAACTGGGGAAATGTTTCTCTCTCCCCTCAACGGATTCTTTATTAGAGTTTGGAGTGGCTGCTGGGCTCCACACAGATGGTACCTATAACAGGAGGGAACGTCCTCATTCCAATGGTTGCATGGCGTTGGAAGAAGGGTCTGAACAGAAAAACAGGACGTGTCCCTTATGCCCCTGACCATCCCATATGGGTGGTACCAGGATCAGAAACTTACACACTCTGCACGATGTTCAACCCTGGACAGAGGCTGGGCTTCATAAATAAGGGGATTTATTCATAGACGGACAACTGGGCCCATTTGAGGATCTATTAACTGTGGCAGGGCTCCCACCTGGCAGCTTCCTTCTGTACTATGCCATAAAAAATAATATTATCAATAATCTGCAACACAACACATGACATGCCAGAAACTTCCCAGGTACTCCAACCTCTAATAATACACGGCAGGGCCCGGAAGGTGATGGCTTGCCTCTATAAAGCGGTGCAAGAGTCGGAGAACCCGGATTCGACTACTCTAAAAGAGAAATGGAAAGGAGACTTAACACAAGAACACCCAATGGAAATGTTGCCTCTCAATGGTCAAAGGGGTCTCATGCAACGCATGCCTAAAATACACACAGTTTAATTCCCAACACCGGGCATATTTGCCCGCTGCATGGCTCACGCAAATGTACCCAACTGTCCCCCACAGCTGTCTGAGGTGTGCAGAAATTGATGCTGATTTCTACCACATGGTGTGGCTCTGACCACAACTTATGGGACATTGGGCCGAGGTAACAATGTGTTAATCAGAGATAGTGGGCAGCAGGCGCGCAACGCCCATTGGGCTAAAAGGGCTTCAGCCCCCCCTTCGTGTGTCTCAGCCCGGCTGATGCAGCTTGAGCTGCTGTGGGCTCGGCTGGGCAGTTTCTGGAGTCTTATCACCGGCACGCCGGAGTATTTCACAGGTCTTTAAGAGACCATTTGCATATTTGCATACTGTTGTAAACTGTTTAATAAGGCTTAGGTTTTCTTTCTTCGGTCCAGTACCCCCTGGGCCCCCACTCTGCCTATTCCTTACATTTGCATTTTACTTTTACTGCTGTAGTGTGAGAATGCATTTCATGAAAAGGAATATAAAGTAGGGTTACCCAAGGAAAAATCCCAGCCATTTGTTGTTTAAAGAGCCTGCAAAGGCCTCGTCTTGACACTAAATAGGGTTATAAATACAATAGCATGTATTTATTTGTGATGTGACTTTTCTGTCTTTGTTCCCTTTAGTCATGGATCATTCAGGCAGTCCTAGAACACAATTAAAAATGCTTTCTATTTATATTTGTTGTCCCAAGTATGCACAGATAAGTCCTGAAAATAGGCTTCATGTAACTGCTTATTTTTGTACCGTCTTGGACATCAATATAATGAGTCCCCCAATCACATGACTGGGAGTTTGTTGCAGGATCAGCACATTATTTATTTCCACCACCCTCGATCCCTGATTAATGCCATAATGCAATAGTTTAACTTATATCTGAAAACCTACGCCACCCCTCAATAACATGCTGAGTTACTTCAAATGTCTGGAAATGCACCCTGCATTCAGATAACTCACTCCTCATTCTCACCCTTCACTTTCATGCTCACCCTGCACTCACAGCGATCACAATGTACTCACACTGATCACCATGCACTCACACCATTCACCCCCTCACCCTGCACTCACAATGACCACACAGCACTTATGCCACTCGCTATGAACTCACACTGTTTTCCCTCCACTTACCCTGCTGTCACATGAGCACACCGCTCACTCTGCACTCACAGTGATCAGTCTGCACTCACAACGCACTTCTGCTGTTCCCCCTGCAGTCACACGAGCACACTACTCCCCCTGCACTCATGTGACACTTCACTCACCTGTCCCCCTCACTGCTCACTCTGCAAACTCACTCAAACAAGCTCATCACTAACGATACATTCATTCGTCCCACTCTGCACTTACATCCGCACCCAAATTCATATGCTCACCTCACTCACCCTGCAGTCACTCCTCTCACCCTACACTCACACTGTTGCATCGCTCACCGTGCACTCACATGGGCACTCCTGTCACCCACATAGCGCAGAGGGTTAATGTGCCTTCTACAAAGAACGTGTACCATGCATATCACAGAACTGAGTGTGAGTATACTACGGATAGCCCTATAACAAAATTAAATGTTTGTCAGAATGGGGCTATAGAGAGATGAGGTGCATTGTTGGCGAGTGGTAATGAGGGAATTCAAGGAGAAGGAGGAAATGGTGAAGGGGAACCAAAAAAGACTGTTGCACTGTGCGCGACCAGTGTTTGGGCCAGCCCTGGCTGGGAGTCTTAGCCCCCCCGAGGTTCGGGTCTAGTTGCGCCCCTGGTGGGCAGACAGATCACAGAGGACTCCACACACTTCCTATTGGGAAGTGTGACCCCCACCAAATCCATAAAAATCATGCATAGGTTTCTACACCTCGCTTTACTGCTAGTGAAGCATCGTTTAGAGATGGCCTGGAAATGCTCTATGTCTCCCCCACTTAACAGATGGCTGGATGACGTCAAAACAGGTATACATGCAGAACTCTACACTGTTGCAAAGTGCTTAGGTTCCACTGGAAACCCTGTTACACCACTGCACTGGGAGGCCTTCTAAAGGGAGGCAGAGGCAAAAACAGATGAGAGACCACCCTGAGCAAGACACCAACCTTTCTACATCACTTTCCCACATATTTTAGGTGCCTGCACCCCAGACGCACTCACCCCATACTGAACTTGGACGAGCCCTCAAACATGATCCTTTCTCCTCCTCCCTAGCATTTTTTGCATCTCACTCACTTGAAAAGGCCACTGCCACCTGTAAGTGTACAATCTCCATCGTGACCATAAAACCTGCAGACTTGATTCCTACACACTTCACCGGCTAGCTGAATGTAAGTTCTAGTTTTGGTTGTAAAGACAGTTTTCTTTCCCCTCACCAATGTCCTCTTTGAACTGTGAAGGATGGTAATTTGCACTGTAATGCAACTGTAACAATTCATTCCATGTATGTTGACTTCCTCGCAAGTATATACAACACATACATGGTATGCTGTTCAGTGGCGGCTGATGACTTTTGAAAGTAGTGAGTCGTAGAGTACCTAAATTCTAGCCAACAAGACACCGCCTGCGCATTCAGTTTGTCAGAGTAATCCGACTCTTCCTCCTTTTTCGTCTGATTACTGCCTTTTATTCGTTCTGCTCTGGGGCACAGTGTAATGATAAAAAATAATTACTGTATATCATCAATTAGGACTAGGCTAAGGTTGTATACAAATGCAACATTGTATGGTTTTTGTAAAAAGAAAAGCTTCACGTCACGTCACAGCACTGCACACTCAGTCAAGATACCTGCTCCGCTGTAAATCAGGAGTTGAAGCACACCAGGGACACAATCGGTGTTACCAGGTGGGCCCAATGATGAAGCATGCCACCAACTAGGTTGGTGGGTGAGGGCTTTCAAAAAAGAAAAAAGCTTTTCTTTTTACAAAAACCATACAATGTTGCATTTGTATACAACCTTAGCCTAGTCCTATTTGATGATATACATTAAACTTTGGGGATAAGGACTAGTTCTCTAATCCTCTCTCTCCTTTTGATATTTAAAAAAAAAAAAATAATAATAATTACGGGGACAAATCTCTGTTCCACCACCGTTCCTTTAGGACATTTTTCTTAGCCCCAGTTCTTTCCACGTGCCGGCAATTCTTAAAAAAAGGGCTCGGATCCTTGCTGCAGCAGCGAAGCCATTGAAGTATAGCAGTGTGCGAGGGGAGGCAGTTGCCGCGCAGACAACTCCTGCAAAGAGCTCTGCTTTCACTTTTACACCCTTCGTAGCGTGGGCACTTTGACAGACTGCAGCCAGCTAACCTAACTAATCTGGATACTGCTCTCATGTTGTTTGTAATAGTCAACAGCATAAGAGCAGCACCCAGATTGGTTCGGGCAGGCAAACCCAGCACTCATTAGGAGACTGGGGGCTTTTGCCTGCGTTTTCCCTAGCTTCTTGACACAGCGCCGGTTGAAAAGGCCTCAAGTGCGCATGTCGGATCAGGCACCACAAGAGAGCCGTCCAATCTGACATGCGCACTTCGAACCTTAGGGCATTATTCGTCCCTGCTGTCAATCAGCAGCAGTGAAGCTTCCCTGCCCTTCAAGACACTAGAGCAACGTAGCAAGGCATTTTATTTTGTTAAAAGAAAATAATATATATTACGTTATTGTATGTGACAGATTGCAGAAGGGGGGCGATGCTCTTTCGCCCAAAAGGAGGAACCGCCCCTGATGAGGTTGCTGAAATCAATAAAGAAATACTGGGGAAAAAGAACAATTCCTGGAACATATCCTTAATAGATTCACACCTGCCCCAGCACCGACGGTAAAGGTAGTAGTCTTCATTGACAGTGTCAATCTATCTCTTAATCTCCAGATTGATACCATTTCAAACTCAGCTACCTTCCCGCATGCATTTATGTTCTCAAGACAATAAAAATACTTTTTCTCACTCAATTAACAAAGAACTGATGTAATTGTTCTCATTATCTCCATGGATGTTATATGAGGGTTAACAGGGGTAACATTTCGTACCCCCGGCTTGTTCTTTGCTACCTGTGGTGCTACTCTCACGGCCAATTGATCAGAAATGTTAGGGCAATCCCAGGAAAGGAAACAACTCCCTAAGAGCCTCCATCATTTCCCTCAGTTTAAACCATCCCCCAGCACTTTAAATGGGAGGCTCCTGAAGGGCTACAGGTGTGGAATGATGGGACCGCCCACTTATTGCCCTTCTCATAGCCTCACATTTGCTCCTCAGGGGCTGGGACAGGAGTAAGGATTGCGGACAGAGCTTTAAGTGAGGGAAAAACCTGGGGGTGCTCTAAAAGGGGCGTGGCGAATATATTAAAGGGGTGTGGCCTATCTAATTAGGGGCGTGGTCTAAATCATGCTAAAACACATTACCAAATCCAATGGCTCTCATACATTACAAAGTTCTGGAAAAAGGAGGTAAAGGCAGCCTTAAAACTAATGCCACAAAGGAGCACCAGGCGAGGTAGGCCTGTACTGAGCGCGGAGATTTCAAATTACGTCTCAACCAACCCGCCTCCACAGAACTTCGGCAGCTGGAGATCGGCTGCCAAGGAAGTAATTCATTTATACAACAGCAACGTACCCCATTCCTGGCCCCTTAGTGCTGACTCTGCCCCTTACAAAGTGGCAGTTGGACAATATTATTAGCAAGACCTGGAAGTGCTTTTGAAAGGCAGGGCTGCTGGATCCCGGTACATTTTAAGTTAACTGGAGCGGATTCCAATCCTGCCAATTTAAAATTCAAAATGTACTGCTCTAAATGGCCTTGCTAATAATAAAATATAAATGCCTCCCTCTGACGTTGTTAACTAAAAATGTCTAAAGGCCAGCCAACTCCTGGAGCTGTTCTGGCCAAAGCGCTGGGGTTGATGGGAAAGATGTATTCTAAATGACTGGCATAGGGGAGGCACTGGGGCTCTGAGGGCTGGAGGCCGCTGTGCTGGAACCTTTGCTAATTTAGGTGACCAGCGGGAGCAGTACTAGCTGAAAAGACTTGTGTACTGGACATGGTGCCTGACTGTCATTTCATGCTATCAGCTAACAAAGAAAAGCTGAGAGTACAGTAACTGCGTAAACAGTTTCAAATAAAACAGGGCGCTTTGGTGTGGGCTTTGTATAAAAAATGTTCAGATGTACATTTATATGCAAAGGAAAATGTACGCAGAAACATGCTCTCTGATTTACTGTTCCTACAAATGTGGATATAAACTACCATCTTTCCATTTGTCCTTGGATAACCCGGCAAGGCTTGAAAACTGTTAGAGCTGTGACTTCCTGAGGTATAAATGTTGCTGAATACTGCAATGTCTCTTTAAGGAACACTTCTCTGGAATTCACCTGTAAATGCTTCTTTTTAGCACTCATAAAAAGTTATTTTACAAAGTAAACATTTGCTTCTACGTGCTAGACTTTTAAAAGTGCTAGTGATGTGAATAGATTCAATGCTTCCATACTTTAACTCAAAATGTTTTTACTAATTAATTCACCCCAAATACATTTTTAGCCGGCATACTCTATTGCACAGTCACATGTAGTCAATAGGTCTCAACTATGCGCATTGCCAATTTGTTTTAGCTATGTTCTACACCAGCGTGGTTGCTGTTCAGCATGGGTAAATGTTAGTGGCGCAGAAGAGAGTGGCGTGGAGTGTTGCAGAGTGGAATGGCGAAGAATGAAGTAGAGTGTTGTAGAGTGGAGTGGCAGAGAGTGTTTTGTATTGGAGTGGCATAGAGTGGAGTCGTGTAAAGTAGTGCCCAGCAGAGTGGACTGATGTAGAGAGCATTGACATAGAGTGTAGCACCATAGAATTTAGCGGTGTACAATGCAGCGTCATCAAATGCAGTGGTGTAGATTTGAGTGCTGCATAGTAGAGTGAAGTGGTGTAGAGTGCAGTGGTGCAGGGTGGAGTGGTGCAGAGTAGAGTACAGTGGGGTAGAGTTCAGTGGCACAGAGTGCAGTGACGTAGAGTGGTGCAGATTATAGTGGCGTGGTGTGGTGCAGAGTAGAATATAGTGCCATAGACTGCAGTGGCATGGAGTGCAGTTGCATAGAGTGGAGTGGTGCAGAGTAGAGTGGCGTAGAGTGCAGTGGCGTAGAGGGCATTGGCATTGAGTACATTGGTGCAGAGTGGAGTGCAGTAGAGTGGTGTAGTGTGGTGCAGAGTAGAATATAGTGCCGTAGAGTGCAGTGGCATAGAGTGCAGTTGCATAGAGTGGAGTAATGCAAAGTAGAGTTGCGTAGAGTGAGTGGCGTAGAGGGCATTAGCATAGAATGAGTAGGGCAGAGTACAGTGGCTTAGAGTTCAGTGGCATAGCGTAGAGTGGTGTAGAGTATAGAGGCATAAAGTGAAGTGGTATAGAGTTCAGTGGTGTAGAGTTCAATGTTGCAGAGTAGAGTGTCATAGAGTGCAGTGGTATAGAGTGGCGTAGAGTGCATTCACATTGAGTACATTGGTGCAGGGTAGAGTTCAGTGGCACAGAGTGCAGTGATGTAGAGTGGTGCAGATTAGAGTGGGGAGTGCTGCGCTACCGGTGATCGGCACACCCTTGACAGTGCAGAAAGAGGTTGCTTGTGAAGGCACTGTTCAACGCCGTGCGGGCACCACTTTCCGTGATCTGCACACTTTACAGAATGTGCACAGATGGTGTTCATCAGCCTCATTTTGAAAGACTTGTGCAGGTATTAGTTACGGTGATCTGCACACCTAAGGTACTTTATTAGTCCATCTGTTCATTTAGCCTAACTTTGTTGTGAGATTAGCCTCAGGCAATATTGTGGAGACTGGTGCAGGAGTATTTACGGTGATCTGCAAACCTAAAGTTCTTTTAATAGCCCCTTAATTCTTTTACCCCAGCGGTGTTGTGCGGTTGAGGTTCTGTTCATCTTGATCTCTGTTTAAGCATTCAAAGGGAGTATGGGTACTCATAGTAATATTATCACTCCACCATTTTTTTAATCTCAACCAAGGCCTCCAGTAATATTGTGGGAGGACTGGGTGAAAATGTTAGAAAATTACATCATAGCATTGGATGGTCAACATTTTGCGCCAGCAATCAAGAAGGCAATTATTGCTGAGTGCACTGGGTAATGAAGGTCAAAGAGTGTTCAAATATTTGCCTGCAGCCTTGAGTCCCAATGGGCAGCCCATTGCTGATGTATATAAAGAGGCAATTAAAGGACTGGAAACTAGGGGTCTTATTTATGAAGGCCGTACGCAGCCGTTGCGTCACTTTTTAGTGATGCTGCGGCAGCGTAATCAATGCACCATACTGAGCCCAATTTACAAAGTGATGCATCTAGGCAGATGTGTCACTTTGTAAATGCCTGCGCTATGTTATACCTGCATCAGGTATAATGTATGAGGGTGGGCGATCCCACGTAAAAAAGGCTCATAGAAGTGGCGCAGTGAAAATCCTTATGCCTGCTTCAAGCAGGCGTAAGGAGTGATGCAGGTCCTTTCACATAGGCTCACTCCTTGTGTAATGACACATTGCTGGAGTTGCGTCAGGTTACCGACATGCCCCAGCAATGCGTCATTACTGCACCACCAGATACGTCAGGGTTCCTGATGTATCTGGTCAATCCTTGCGACATGGAGCGCCGTAGTGTAAATACGGCGCATCCATGGTGTCGCAAGGAGGGCGCAATAAAAAGTGTTGCATCGCTGTATTTCCCTAGCGATGCAACACTTTTCGTAAATGAGGCCCTATGTTCGCAAAATAACTCAATTTAGTCATGGTACGGTATAAGTTTTATACACAGCCTCAGGCAGAACATGAGTCAATTGATGAATTTGTGATGAGCTTCCCATCAAATGTCACTTTGGAGCTATGACCAATGAGTTAATTTGTGATCAACTCATTGTTCAATGTAAAGACAAATAAAATTCAAGAGAGGCTGTGGGCAACAAAGGATCCAGCACTTAAAAATGCGATATAAATAGCTAAAGCTATTGAGGAGCCTCAAAGGTGCATGAAGGGGCTTAATAAAAAAAAGGGTGAGGTTTCTTTCGTGAGAGATGACAATCAAAATGGGAAGGGGAAGTTTTTGTTGTAAAAAAAAGAAGAAAGGGGGTAACAAAGCAAAGATAAGGAGTGCACACGGTGTGGCAGCAAATATCATTCCTCGGATTCAAAACAATGTTTTGTTATTAGTAAGGAATCCAGGCGATGCGGACGCAAAGGTCATTATGCCCACATGTGTAACAGAACCAACACATGGGGCAAGTAAAATAATATCAAGGGTAGGCACTATAGAAGAAGCGAATGATAACAATTACGGTGACAGAGTTCTCCTTGTTGACGACTCTACTGGAAAAGAGAACGTATGCATTTGCTTGGGTGATAAGAGGAGAATGTGAAGACCTGTAGCTATATTTTCTGTGTGTGGGAGGGAGGTAGAACTTATGATTGATTCAGGATCAATGTAAACCATCATACCTCGGAAATTGTTCAGTGCGCAGTGGAATGATGTAGAATTGCATCCCAGAGACATCAATCCAGGGGGGTATCGGGGGAATCCATTGATATCATGGGATACATGGAGGGTAACATGAAATATGGAACGCGATGCATGAGAGGTAAAGTGTATATTTTGGTGGAGGGTCCCCCAATTTTAGGGTGGATGAATCAGTTTGATCTCAACATAGTAATTAATGCCAGAGCAGCTCACCAGATAATGGTTATCGAGGATACACAACTGAATGATGTGCTCGATGGTGCAGATAATGTATTTGGGAAGTCCCTTGGATGTTTTAAGGGCTATGTGCATTAAATCTTGCTTAAGGATGACGCTGAACTTGTGCAGCATAAACTCAGGAGGGGGCCACTTGAGATTCTGTGTGGATCTTAGGTCCCTCAACCAGGGAATTGTGACAGCTACCCTTCCCCTCCCAAATATCAATGAACTCTTATCTATGGTAAAGGATGGTAGGTACTTCTCAAAATTGGATCTGAGGAGTGCTTATCATCAGATCAGATTGTAAGATCATTCTAAAGCCTTGACAGCTTTTATTACAACTGAGGGTACGTTTCAAATTCAATTGCATGCCGTTTGGCTTCGCGTCGGCTGGGAGTGGCTTTCAACGTATGATGGCTAAGATTTTTGAGGGTGTGCAAAATGTAGTCTATTTTGAAGACTGCATTTTGGTAATGGGAGGAACAGTGGAAAAACAAAACATCAATTTAAGGATTGTGTTGAAGAAGTTAGGGGGGTTTGGATTAACCCTGAATAAAGAAAAATGCACATTCTTGACTGAACAGATAGAATACTTAGGGTACACCATATCCAGTGGCGAGGTCAAACCCAAGTGATCCCTGTTGGATGCGATAAGAATGGCACCTGCACCCACCGAGAAGGATCAACTACAGTTGTTTTTAGGACTCGTAGAGTACTATGCTAAGTTTGTAAATAATTTTTCTGATAAATGGAGAATTTGAGAAGACTGCTACGTAAAGGGGAGATGTTTGTGTGGGAAAAATAATAAAAGTTGTGTTTTGACAACATCAAAACTGCAATTTGCTGAGCAGGGATTTTGGCTTTGTTCAAAAACAAATTGGAATCTATTCTCACTGTGGAGGCCAGTGCTACAGGATTGGGGGTAGTGCTGTCTCAGTTGGATGGGAGAAAGAAAAGGACTGTTGCATTTGCCTCATGCACCCTCACTCAGGCTGAAAGGAACTACTCAGTTATAGAACGAGAGGCGCTAGCAGCACTGAGTATTTTCATGTGTATTCGTGGGGATTGTCTTTCATCATGCATACCGATCACAAACCCCTGATTAAGATCTTGTCATCTGGTGAAGCAAGTAAGGGATCAGCCAGGTTGGCCAGGCTAGCAGCTCATCTTTAGAAGTATTCTTACCCAGTGAAATTTGTGCAGGGTTGGAGAAATGTGCAGGCAGATTGCCTATCCAGGTTTCTCCTGGCATGGGAAACTGTGGATGGTGTAGCGGTGAAGAATTTTCAGTCAGAAGGTGTGGTCGACGCTGCGCAAGATGCAGTACTTAGTGGCTTTGGTGCTTTCACTATGGGCCAATGGGAGGAGGAAATGGAGTTGAATGAAGTTCTCAAAGAAGTCTGTATTTTTATTCAGCGTGAAGCAGCAAGAGAAAGTACTTTATCACAGTCAGTGAGGTTGTACTTTAAAGTCTTGGATGAGTTGTCGGTGTGTGGTCTTAATGTCATTATGAGGGAGGGTTGTTTTATCCCTCCTGTAGGTTTGAAGGTTTGAGGCACAAGCTATTTGACTTAGCACACAAGGGCCACTTGGGACAATGTTTGACTAGTAAGAGACTTAAGGGTGCGTCTTGGTGGCCAGGTCTTGATGATCAAGTCAAAAGGTGGGTTGAGTGTTGTGGTATTTGTAAAGAGAGTGAGAAGAGGTTGAGAGTAGGGGGCAAAAGTGAAGGAGAACACATTGAAGATCCGGATAAGCAGTGGCATTACATCTGTTTGGATTTTATTGGTCCCATGGTGCAATTACCTGCGGGGGTTGAGGTTTGCTTTGATTGTGGTTGATCTATATTCAAAGTGGATTACTGTAAAAGCTTTGAAAGATGTTACCACTAAAAGCATTATTTTAGTGTTGGAGGAAATGTTTCAGGAAAAAGGTGTTCCGTTGGTGTTGTTAAAGGATAATGGTACCCAAGTCAAAGTACGGTAGTGGTGGATACAAGGGTCGCACATCAATGATTGAACAAATGAAAATGGGCTATCATGTACAAATAGCAAATAGGAGATTCAAGAGGCAAAGAAATATAAGACGATGCCACTCAGGGTAGAAAACACCCCACTACCTTGGTTGCAGAAAACACAGGTGACCACAAAGGTGACCTGTGGAATTAGTATACAACAAGATGTACCCCGGCACTCCTAATGTTTAGATTTCAAATATATGACATTATTTGGTCAAGACTAATGAAACAAAAGTCTGCTTTAGCACAGGAAAACACCAGAGATTTACTTATCCAAATGTTCATAGATTTATTCCATACAAAATTCGAAATTAGCTAAAAGCGTTTTTTGATAATATTTAACAGGACTGAAAACACTAAATGTTCAGACAAATGATTGCGCAATGAGGTTTCTTAAATTGCGATAACGTGATCCAGTCCTTGTAACATAACACGAGAACAGCCAACACGTGTTTCGTCACATCCGTGACTTCCACAAGGCTGTAAAAACAATAAAATGGACATATACATACTGTTAGTTTTAACCTTACATTACATAACACATCTTGTCTACTTAAGACCGAGGGATACATAAGTAAGGATTTTTAGGAAAAGAAGAAGAAGGTCCAGCAACCGTGCAACAAAATGAGAAGTGCTTAGCCCAAGTGAAAAAAGTCATATTGTGCAATGAGCAAGATTATATTTGAAGGAAATGAAATAAAAACCTTTTCACAAAGCAAGAAAGATACTCCAAAAAGGGATCCAGAACCATCATGCACAGTGATACTTCAAAACGAAAAAGAAAAGTGTCGCTCAATCTAGAAATATAAAAAGGGGCGAAAGCTTTATAAAGACAGACATATTGCAAGTTCTTACCTCTGAAGAGATTGTTATGCTATGAGATGATGGTAGTTCGCCAATAATTTCACGTAGTAAAATTGTAAATTCAGATTCAAAGTAAGTTCTGAAGGCTAGAATAAGAGCAGGATAAATTAGTACAGTAACAGATTTATGTGTCTAAATATTTTATAGCCACTGCATTATGTGCTTACTTCCAAACTACATCTGGGAACTCTTCATTGACCTGAACCAAATCGCGGATAATGTAGTCAATAAGGCCTTCAAGATGGGATTCACATCTTGTACCAGAATGGGTTCAGTAACAAACAGGTGGTGACCAAAATTCAAATTCGTAGATGACTCCTGACGGACTATTATATGCCCCTAATAAATGAAAACGAAAAGGAAAGCTGTTGTTTTATTAGTGACCCATTCACTATTAAATAGGTGGTGAACAACCCCTACCCACGTGAACTGTATTAGAGCAAACACGTGTCATAAGCGTTAGTGGCGAACAATTCTATGAAGAACCGTATTTGTAATAACACACGGCTATCTTGAAGAGCTGTAATAAGCCCCTAAAAAGTCCAAAATACACTCCATTAGTGTCCATAATTTGAATCGACTTTAATCGTCACGGCATAGTTGTGTGGTACAAAGTCATCTAACTCTATGTCCCTCTTTTGTGTAAGTAAAATACCCGAAGTAGCCAAAACAACGGAGATACATAGGGACATAAAGAGACCCCGTAGTAAAAATAGAGAATACCAACTTTTAACTCTCTAGGTAGGCTAACCTCCGTTGGGACAACAGAGACCCCTGCTGCCATCTTAAAAGAGCTGTAATAAGCCCCTAATCGTCCAAATACACTCCATCAATAGTCCATATTTTAAATCGACAATAGTCATTACGGCATAAATGTGTGGTACAAAGTCATCTGACTCTATGTCCCTCCTTTATATAAGTATAGTACCAAACGTAGCCAAAACAACGGAAACACATAGGGACATGAAGAGACCCTATAGTTAGGATAGAAAATGCCAAGTTTTATCTCTCTACGTGAGTTAACCGTCGTTGGCGCAACCAAAACCACTGCTGTCAACAGTTGGATATATCATTTTAAACACAGAGTGTACGTAGATCAGAAACTAAAAACGTACATAAGTTCCAGAAACCAGAAATATTACTCAACACTCACGTCACTATTAGGACAGACCATCCGTAATCATGGACTCCAGTACGTCCGTATCGCATGTAACGAGAGAGGTGTTTGGACACTGATTTTAAATCCATGATGTTCCTGGAACCGGAACTGAGCGAAAAAGAGGCAGAACAAGTCACCCTGAAAGAGTAGATCTAAGGTTGATATTCTATGGTCCGATGTCGGCCATATTGGAAAGGTGCGTTTAAATCGTATCGTCAGACATAAACTCCATGTCTGGAGATATTTGAGGCGTATTTTTATGCAAAAATATTGGCGATGGTAAGGTATTTTCTCAAATAAATTAAAACATGATAAGAAATGTAAAAACGGAAGTGAAACGCCAATATCAATATAATATAATTGGGGAGAGGAGTTGACCTAACGGCTAGGGCGGTCGACCTCGCATCTGGGGAACTGGGTTCGAGTCTCGGTAATGACGCTGAACATCTTGTGATTCTGGGCAAATCACTTAATCTCCCCGTGCCTAACAAAAATGAATGTGTCCTCATGTAATGCAACTGGTG
The DNA here is from genome assembly GCA_963921515.1 of Calotriton arnoldi. NCBI lineage: Eukaryota > Metazoa > Chordata > Amphibia > Caudata > Salamandridae > Calotriton > Calotriton arnoldi. The sequence continues at coordinate 82,781 of CAWUFW010013168.1, forward strand.
CTATGGAAAGCACTCTGATACCCGATTCGGGTCAAGTTCGCGCTATATAAAACTCTGTAAAATAAAAAAAAATATATATAACCAGGTCCAAAGCCAACCAACAAAAGAGGTGGCATTAATTTCAGAGTCATCTGTTATATAATCGTCAAAATAGTGCATTGTAATGAAGAAAAACAACGCAGACAATATATTTATCAAAGGCCTCTCAATGCTTCCTTTCCAATTAATTTTTCGTTTTCACAGTATGTGCTGTGATGTTCAGTCTACCAACACACTATAGTTAGCTTGGACCACATTTTTGAGGGTTGGTTCAATTGCTAGGTCAGTGGTCACACACGTCCTGCTCATTATATGAGACCCCCTGAATCAAAAGACGCCTTGAGAATCATTTCTATTTAGTACATATTAGGAACATAAGCAAAATGCTCTCTTCCATGATGGCCGCCATCGGCCTTTGATAAATATATTGTCTGCGTTGTTTTTCTTCATTACAATGCACTATTTTGACGGTGTCACTCCCAACATGTCAGTATTTTGTAGTTAACACAGATTATATAACAGATGACTCTGAAATTAATGCCACCTCTTTTGTTGGTTGGCATTGGACCTGGTGATATTGGCGTTTCACTTCCGTTTTTACATTTCTTATCATGTTTTAATTTATTTTAGAAAATTCCTTACCATCGCCAATATTTTTGCATAAAAATACGCCTCAAATATCTCCAGACATGTAGTTTATGTCTGACGAAAAGATTTAAATGCACCTTTCCAATATGGCCGACATCGGACCATAGAATATCAACCTTAGATCTACTCTTTCATGGTGACTTGTTCTACCTCTATTTCGCTCAGTTCCGGTTCTGGGAACATCATGGATTTAAAATCAGTGTCCAAACGCCTCTCTCGTTACATGCGATACAGACATACTGGGGTCCATGATTACGGACGGTCTGTCCTAATAGCGACGTGAGTGTTGAGTAATATTTCTGGTTTCTGGAATTTATGTACGTTTTTCGTTTCTGACCTACGTACACTCTGTGTTTAAAATGATATATCCAACTGTTGACAGCAGTGGTTTCGGTTGCGCCAACGACGGTTAACTCACGTAGAGAGATAAAACTTGGTATTTTCTATCCTAACTATAGGGTCTCTTCATGTCCCTATGTGTTTCCGTTGTTTTGACTACGTTTGGTACTATACTTATATAAAGGAGGGACATAGAGTCAGATGACTTTGTACCACACATTTATGCCGTAATGACTATTGTCGATTTAAAATATAAACTATTGATGGAGTGTATTTGGACGTTTAGGGGCTTATTACAGCTCTTTTAAGATGGCTGCAGGGGTCTCTGTTGTCCCAACGGAGGTTAGCCTACCTAGAGAGTTAAAACTTGGTATTCTCTATTTTTACTACGGGGTCTCTTCATGTCCTTATGTGTCTCCGTTGTTTTGGCTACTTCGGGTATTTTACTTACACAAAGGAGGGACATAGAGTTAGATGACTTTGTACCACACAACTATGCCGTGACGATTAAAGTCGATTCAAATTATGGACACTAATGGAGTGTATTTTGGACTTTTTAGGGGCTTATTACAGCTCTTCAAGATAGCAGTGTGTTATTACAAATACGGCTCTTCATAGAATTGTTCGCCACTAACGCTTATGACATGTAAGTGTTTGCTCTTATACAGTTCACGTGGGTAGGGGTTGTTCACCACCTATTTAATAGTGAATGGGTCACCAATAAAACAACGGCTTTTCTTTTCTCTTTCATTTATTAGGGGCATATAATAGTTCATCAGGAGACATCTACGAATTTGAATTTTGGTCACCACCTGTTTGTTACTAAACCCATTCTGGTACAAGATGTGAATCCCATCTTGAAGGCCTTATTGACTACATTATCCGCGAGTTGGTTCAGGTCACTCAAGAGTTCCCAGATGTAGTTTGGAAGTAAGCACATAATGCAGTGGCTATAAAATATTTAGACACATAAATCTGTTACTGTACTAATTTATCCTGCTCTTATTCTAGACTTCAGAACTTACTTTGAATCTGAATTTACAATTTTACTACGTGAAATTATTGGCTAATTACCATAATCTCATAGCATAACAATCTCTTCAGAGGTCAGAATTCGCAATATTTCTGTCTTTATAAATCTTTCGCCCCTTTTTATATTTCTAGATTGAGCGACACTTTTCTTTTTCGTTTTGAAGTATCACTGTGCATGATGGTTCTGGATCCCTTTTTGGAGCATCTTTCTTGCTTTGTGAAAAGGTTTTTATTTCATTTCTTTCAAATATAATCTTGCTCATTGCACAATATGACTTTTTTTACTTGGGCTAAGCACTTCTCATTTTGTTGCACGGATGCTGGACCTTCTTCTTCTTTTCCTAAAAATCCTTACTTATGTATCCCTTGGTCTTAAGTAGACAAGATGTGTTATGTAATGTAAGGTTATAACTAACAGTATGTATATGTCCATTTTATTGTTTTTACAGCCTTGAGGAAATCACGGATGTGACGAAACACGTGTTGGCTGTTCTCGTTTTATGTTACAAGGACTGGATCACGTTATCACAATTGAAGAAACCTCATTGTGCAATCATTTGTCTGAACCTTTAGTGTTTTCAGTCCTGTTAAATATTGTCAATAAACGCTTTTAGCTAATTTCGAATTTTGTATGGAATAAATCTATGAACATTTGGATAAGTAAATCTCTGGTGTTTTCCTGTGTTAAAGGAGACTTTTGTTTCATTAGTCTTGACCAAATAATGTCATATATTTGAAATCTAAACATTAGGAGTGCCAGGGTACATCTTGTTGTATGATAATGGTACCCAGTTAACTTCTCACAAAATGAAAATGTTTTTAAAACAATGTGGAATCAGACATTCATACACCTCATTATATAATCCCCAGGGAAATTGTTTGGCGGAAAGGGTCAACAGATTGGTAAAGGATACCATACAGTAGACCTTCACGTATCAGTGCGATGCTAGAACAATGATTATCAGTATGGTGTGGACGTATCGTACAACGCCCCACAGTGTTACCTAGAGGGTTCCTTTTCAAGACATTTGTGGAGATTTACCAGGTACGAAACTGGTTCCAAGCTGGTTAAGAGAATGGGTCAAAAATAGAGGTCATGGTGTGGTACAACCCATGGCAGAAGAGAAAAACAAATTTGGGGTAGGTGATTGGGTTAAAGTGAACTCATGGAGGGTAGCAAGAGGTCTCTCCAAATTCAAAGGCCCTTTTCATATTGCTAAAGTGGGAAGATTCTGTGTGATTCTGGAAAATGGTGAGCGTTGAATTTCGGAAATGTTACATTGTATCAGAGAGGGGGAGAATGTGTGAGAAAAGAGGAAGAGGGATGTTCAACCAAATGGAGTTCTGATACCTACTTTCCATGGGAATGGGCACTGTTCCATCATAGACCATATACTCATCTCGGTAACTGAGCCCAATTTGGTCAGATCACTTAAGAAAGAACCATCAATACACAGTGACCATTATGTGCTTAAGCTTAGACTCAATATATCCTCCCACAAGACAATGGGTACTAAACAAGCAATGCCCATTAGACCAGGGAGTACAAATGGGGTCAGTTTAAAATGGGCAGGCAGTAATGGAAACAGGTTATTAGAATCCGTAGTTAAGGAGAACCCCAAAACGGTTGACATCTGCACTGAATGGGGAGTGAACTATGAAAGACTCCTAATAGCATTTCAGAATATTGCAGCTGTAGTAGCAGATAAACTGATTGCCCCAATCAAGGATAAAAGGGGTAATAGTAAAACTCATGGCTGGTTTAATAAACATTGTACGAAAGCCAGTAAGGAGCTAAGGAAAGCATTACAGAATTGTCCGAGAAACCGGGGGCACATCCAAGAACTAAGAAGGAAGCTGACTCTTTCTATCAGGAAAAAGGAACTCTAGGAACAGGCTTGGGAGAACCTAGTAAGGGCAGCAGATACAGGGGACAGCACCTTGTTTTGAAAGACCATTAATTCCCCTTTTCGAAATGATAATTTAATATCGACCCTGGAGGTTACAATTGCTCCCGAAGCATGGATGAGCCACTTTGGAGGGATTTTTAACCCGATTTATGTTGATAATGCTTCTACTGGGATTTCATTTAACGAAGCAAGTTTTGAATCCCTAAAGCCAATCAGCATTGAGGAGGTTATCGCACTAAAAAATAGAACCCCCGGAAAAGCAACAGGACCAGATGGGGTACCCGTCGACATTATTAAGTTCATTGAATCACTATGGGTGCCCATATTAACCCAAATAAGCAATGCAGCAGCATATGGCCATTTCTCCAAAACAAGGAGTGATAGTGCCATAGTACCACTTTTTAAAAAAAGGAGATAGGGAAGACCCTAGGTGCTATCGCCCAATATCCCTACTAGACTCCTCTGTAAAAATAATGGGGAGGGTGATTTTGGCCAGACTGTTCAACATTCATTCCTTGCTGGCATGTGCAAGGGTTGCCAAAGTACCCCCGCAAACCCTGGCCACTTCAATCAGCCTTTCAAAGAATTTCTTCAGACAGGCCTCCTGTTACAACTGACGGTGGCCCCACTCTTGGAAATTACCTCGTCCTCTTTAGAGTGGCCCAATGTTGAAATTTTTTTGTGAGGCCACAAACAGCAACAGAATTGAATTACATCAAATACCATGTACTGGATTTCCATTTCCCTTTGAAACTGCGCAGGATATAAACTCTGCCCTAAATGAAATTGGATTCTATGAGGCAAAATGAGAATATGTACTGATACAAAATAATGCGAAATAGAATACTGAAAAACACCCAATCAAACGGATATAATTGAAAGCGGATTGAGCAAATACAATGCATTATGGTTACTGTGGTCTGTAGCGACTTTTGAAAACATCAGAAATCGTCATTTGGACATAAAAATTATAAACATCTGCCAATAGGTGCTGTCACTTTGGGAACTGTAACAAGGATTAGAGCGACCTCTACTTGGTAACCACAAAACTTTAAATCAACTTGCGATCGTTTTTGCAATGATTTATACGACTGAACAAGTTCTTTGAAGTCTGCTTTTTATGTTTGTGAAAAAACCTGTTAAAAGCAAGTGCAAGCAATTAACCCAGTATTTCCATATGATTAAGATCGGAAGAGATCGAAACGCGTTATGGAGGCTTGCTGTTTCAAACTCTTGAATAAATGAAATATTCCTACCTGAAACTGGCTGGTGGGCTTGTGTTACACTTTCGGGAGAAGGAGAGTGTTCATGCTTTGGAATATAGAGTGGTGACGTCGCTACCAAGCCCCGACCCGAGAGGCTGGGCATTCCTTCACGTCAAATTGGGGAGAGGAGTTGGCCTAACGGCTAGGGCGATCGACCTCGAATCTGGGGAACCGGGTTCGAGTCTCGGCAATGACGTTAAACATCCTATGATTCTGGGCAAATCACTTAATCTCCCCGTGCCCAAAAAGAAAAAAAAATGAATGTGTCCTCATGTAACGCAACTGATGTAAAGCTCTCTGTTACCCAATACCTTCGGGTCAAGTTCGCACTCCGTAAAAAAAAATGTGCATTTGGATATATATATATATATATATAAAAATCGCAAAGATCCTCTGCCAGCTTGCAGCGCTGTCAGCCCTCGCTTCTGCCGCAAAGGAATCACGAACCACCGGAATGTAGGCAATTTAGATGTTTATTGCAGTTTTCCTCAGATTACGCGTTTCGGGAACTACTTGCCCTTGATATATATATGTATATTCTATTCCTTTATCTTAGAGGGAAGGGAAAGAGATGTGTTACGATGTCAGTGTATTTGCATATGTTCCACATTGAATGTTCTGTAGTAGATTGTAAGGTAAAGGGAATTCCAAGAGAGTCAGTTTTGCTTGGCATCTTGGAGAGGACTGACACCAGGTTGTGTCTCCAATAAATCTTTGCTTGTGAAACACATCTATTGGAGTATCTGTGTATCTTTCCACTGCAACACTCTCCTTTATAAAGGCTCTAAAATTCTCCTATCCATTAAACACTTAAATTGGGTTCTCCATAACGTTTTAACATTCATACTGGTGTTAATCTTGAACATTTCTTAATTTCCCTGCACCCCTAAATGCCTCCCGCCCACCTTACCAACACCCCCAAGAATAAGAAAACGTCTCCATTCCCCTACTCCAAAAACCTGAAGCAATATTGTTAGAAATGGGGGCCTCTAGTTGGCAATGGTTTGCACCGTTGTCCAAGTAGGGACCCTTCTTCCTAGTCAGGGTAAGGTTTCTTACTGTGCGGGGAGGTAATGCGTCAGTTTCTTACTGCGGCCCCAGCTTTGATGTAGAGTTGGCGCCCCGGTGCGATGCGTGAGGATCGGGGATGTGTCGGTTCTCGATGCGGCAACGGCGCTACGTTGGTTTCTCCAGCCGCGGTCCCACGATGCATTGGTTCTTGCAGCCACACAGCTGCCCTGTCTCGGAATCGGTGCGGTGATCTCGGACTTCGTAGATCAGTGCACTCGATGCGGCGTGTGCTGCCTCAGTTTCTTCAGCAATGCGTTAGAAACAGGTGTGGATACGTCCCACTTCTCGTCATTGCATTACATTTCCAGCTCCCAACAGCAGGAACAACCTCCAGAGGCCCAGAACAGCAACAGACACCTCTTGGCAGATCAGAACTCCCAGCAAGGAAGTTCAGGGGAGCCCTGAGACTTCAAAACAGGAGGCAAGCTCTACTTCAAGCCCTTGGAGATCTTCCTCAAGCAGGGGACACAGCACACAGCAAAGTCCTTGCCCTTTCCTTGGCAGAAACAGCCACTGCAGGCCAACCCCAGACAGCACACAGCAAAGGAGCAGTACTTCTCCTTCAGTTTCTGCAGCTCTTCTCCTTGGCAAAAGTCCCTCTTGAATTCCAGAAATTATCTAAAAGTCTGGGGTCTCAGCCCCACTTTTTATAGCACAAATTCCTTTGTTCTCTGGTGGCAGAAAAGCTCTTTGCTCAGCCAAAACCAGTTCTGTCCTCTCTGGTGCAGCTTCCTGGCAGGAAGTGGAGAAGGCATTTTCCAAGGCAGACCAGGCCCATTCAGGTGTGAAAGTAATCTCCTCCCCCTACTCTAAATGTAGCCCAGGTCTTCTTCAGCCCAGCCCTGTCTCACCCTGGAAAGGCAGGACACACCTCACCCCCCAAGTGGCTGTCTGAACAGAATGCACATCCCCAGCCCCTGTCACTCCAAAGCCAGACAGTAAATACACAAACCAGCAGAGGCCCACAAGATGGCTAAGCAAGAAAATACCTACTTTCTAAAAGTGGTATTTTCAAACACAGAATGTAAAAATCATCCTTACTAAAAGATGCATATTTATATTCTGAGTTCAGTCATACTAAACTTTATCTTATTATCTTGTCCCAATGGGAAGTTATATTTATAAGATGTTTTAAATGAACTCCAGTTCTATCGAAATTGGCAGTATTTCACAGGACATTCCACACACATCAGGACATGTCCTACCTTTCACATACACTACACCCTGCCACAGGGGTACCTTGGGCCTACCTGAGGGGTGGCTCACATGTAAGAAAAGGGAAGGTTGGGGCCTGGCAAGTGGGTGCACTTGCCAGGTCAACATGGCAGTACCAAACTGCGCACAGGCACTGCAGTGGCAGGCCTGAGTTACATTTACAGGCTGCTCATGTGGGTGGCACAATTAGTGCTGCAGGCCCATTAGCAGCATTTGGTCTACAGGCCCTGGGCACACATAGTGCACTGTACTAGGGACTTAACAGTAAACCAAATAAGCCAATTATGGAAACACCAATCCATGACGACAATTTACAGAGGGAGCACTCGCACTTTGGCACTGAACAGCAGTGGCAAAGTACCCAAAGCATCTTGACCAGCAGAAACGAAGTCCAACACACAGTAAAATCACAGGAGGCAAAGGCAAAAGATACGGGGGAAACCCACGCCAAGGATGCTAGGTCTAACACATGTCCCCTCCAGCTGAAATGTGGGGAGAACTACCCACCCTCTTGGGAGTTCTCTTCACTAAGGCGGAAAGATCTGGACAGACCATCAGCATTGACATGTTCTGTACCAGGACGGTGTTCCACCGTAAAGTTCATCCCCTGTAAGGAAATGGACCACCTCAGCAACTTTTGTTATCTGGCCATTAGGGTCATTCTCGACATTGCTAAGTTAGCATGAGCTTTGCTGCCATGATGCTGCTTTTGCGCACATTACTACATGACTTTATTTTGCAAGACTCTATTTATGCCTTTCACATGAGAACTGTCTGCTTTTCGCGTTCTCCGCTAAGTTCCTGGAGTTTAATCTGAACACGATGTGCAAGGTTGATAAACAATGCCCCTTGTTATTCTGTTCTGGTCAGTCCCTAGCACCTAGACATAACATGCTAAACACAGCTGCACTGCTGGAGACTCGTGCTTTGATATTACGGGGATGCATGTCGTTTTAACACACACTTGGAGAGAGCCTTTTCCATGGAGAAGAGCTATGCTGTTCCTATGATGTAAACCTTACATCTAGGCTTTAAGGTATGGGGTCTGCTGACAAAGCCCAGAGATCTTCTTTTTTATAATAAACTTCTTCCAGTCAAGGGGAGGGTGGTTAGGCCTTATAGTCCTTTTTCCACTGTCTTTATATAATGGCATCCCCCTTTGTACTCTATGGAATTGTAACAATGCTAATTGTTCAGAGTTTATGCATTTTGCTGCTGGTAGTGGCTCGTATACTGTATTATAGAGCACGATCGTTAAAATAAACATTTTGAAATATTACAGTGACTCTGCCAATTCTTATCTGTGGACAAGTATGAGTGAGCGAGTGAAAGGGTATGTCTTGCCACCGCGATTCCTGAGAGAGTCGGGAGTGTTGTGTTCTGGGTTGTCTAATCATTTGTGGCTTCGCGATTTTGGAGGAGAACGAATGAGACACTTTAGCTAGTCAGTTTTGGGATTTTGGGCACTAAGGTGGTAGGTTGGTACACCCCTATACACTGAGGTCCTGTTTTCCTGTGCATAGTTCTGTGTAGGTGCAGAATCCCCGCAACATGACGCCGCCAACGTTTGGTCTGGTTCTTATCTGCAAGACTCTTGAGTAGTGCTTATGCTTGTCCACAATCCCCTCACATCTGTTTCCGGAGACAGCTGTGACTGTGTAGCCTCCTATATTTTGATATATTATAGGTTTTTCAAGCTTGAATTTTAAAAGGTCTTTCTTTTCTTTTAACCATTTGTTGCGCTGCCAGGCTTAGGTTGTTATTCTTTTATTCATTATGGCGGTTGCCATAACAGCTCCTAACCATGCACCGCTCAGGGCTTATTTGAATCAATGCGGTGTAACTGATGCAGGTGTTGACGTTATCTTTGTTGTAGAGGCGGATCCTGCTTTCCGCTTTGAGGTATTTTATTCTTGGGTCACCTTTCCGGCAGTCGATGGAACAGACAATTTGTTTCACGAGTATACTGCCACCGTGATTCCGCGGGAATATAGACCATATAGAACTCTTGAGGTTCCGCTCACGGCTTGGCAACACCAAATTTGGTTTAATAGGGCCCTTCCTCACCCAATAACGTCGGTCCGTTTAGGCCCTTTATCAATAGAGGGGGCCAGGTGGCCCGTTTCTGCTGGGTACACCCCACACCCACGTCACGCTACAACTGCGACAATTGCAGAGCTCCGCGTATTACATACTTCTTTGATACGTGTACATCGAGCTGTCATACAGTTCATGTCGCGCAACTTTCAGGTGGGACCACCTGGTGTTGCTGCGCAACCAGCTGGACCTGGTGGTGTCACCAGCAGTCCTCTTATGGTTAATTCTGTGATGGGCGAGCGTCCACAAATTAAGGATGAGTTACCTTATTGGCTTGCTGAGAAATTTGGACAAATCGAAGCTGTTTTTCCGAATACCACTCCTGTGGAGAAACACAGGATCTTAACCATAAGTTTGCCTAAAGACTTGATTCCCGAATTGGCTGATTGTAACACCTGGGGCAAGGTGTTTGCAGCGGTATATTCAAAGTGTTTCAACACTCCCTCCATGACCGTACTCCCTTCCGTGATAAAACGTGTTCAGGATGAACACGGAGCCGAGGCGGCTCTGGAATTAGGGATGAGACTGGTGGGGGTGTTCGACGTGGTTGCTGATATGATCCTTGCTAATGTCAAGGGTGATGCTGTGAGCTTACAAGTGGCTAACCTCTTGGAGGCTGTCGCAGACGCATATAAGCCACACGAATTGCCAAAGATTATTGCAAAGGCTTATAAAACCATTGGCCGCAATAGTCTGGGAGTTAAGCCTTTTACTCAAACGCAGACGCAATCTCAAACACAAAATACCCAACCTGATAAAGACAAGCGCCCGTTCTTTCCTAAAAAGAACTGGAAAAATAAAAAACAGGGGCAGCAACAGCAGAAGCAAGGTTCGCGTGCTGGTTCACCGACACCTGAGTCTTCTGAACGTACTTATGATTTCGCGACCGCGCAAAAATTAAGACTCCTGATAGATTTCAAGTCCCTGATCAGCGCTCTCCTCGTTCTTTACAGGACACATTGGACTCTCAAGTCGGTGGAGGGGAGCGCCAGGATCGTGGCAAAGTTCCAACTAATCAACAGGGACGAGATCAACATCGACAGTTTGACTTTAAAGCCAAACAAGAGGACCTGCCTCGTTTTCGACCCCCGTATCAGAAGAAAAAAGTTGCCGCTTTAACAGCGAGGTATGCCTCAGATGGTGAGAACGCGACTCCTGGACTGGACATGGGCAGTGACTCTGCTCGACAGCGCACCGGAGGTTACCATAGTGTGGGAGGCACTGCGTCCCTGTCTGGAGGCGACAGCAGCTGATACATTCATAACAGTAGAAACAGCAGATACCCGGGTTGACCCCCAGGATAGACTCTATGAGAGTATTTTCCAAATTGAAGGTGATGTGCAGCGTCCAATCAAAGTGGTTTTCTGGGAAAATCTAACCTCCTTGTACGACATTTTGTTGGCGGAGGCAGATTGCCCTCCACCATTTATGTTAGCCGCTTCTAAAGGGGAGGACTTGATACTTCCGAGTTTTTCGCGTTACGTCCCTGAGGAGCATGCAAATGCTTTAGCAGCTGAGTGGGCTTTGGCCCTTGCCCCAGCGTAGTACCGTAATCAGGTTGGCTGGGATATAGATTCACCGGCACATGAGATACCTTTACGGTCTATGCCACAGCCACAACCGCAATATCCAATCAAGCGCGATGCTAAGGCACACGTTTGTGACATTCTAACACAGTTGGAAAATCAGGGAGTGATTGAATCATGTACATCACCGATGAATAATCCTCTCTTTACGGTATCAAAACCTGACGGTTCATATCGCATTGTGTTGGATTACCAAAATCTGAATAGTCATTGTCGCACGTTTTCAGTGCAAAACACACACAGCTCTGCGCTGGTGAACAACCTTGTTCGTAAAAAATACAAAACTACACTGGACATTTCCAATGGTTTCTACAGTCACAATCTGGCTCCTGAGAGCCGTGACTTGACAGCATTCACCGCCATCGGACATCAAAAAAAATGTACACGCTTGCCTATGGGGTATAAGAACAGCCCCGGGGCATTCGCTGCACGTGTTGTGTCTTTATTACACGACATAGATCCAGATGCGTTCTCATATGTGGATGATATTTATCTAACGGACGATGAGCTTCTGCCGCATCTTGTCCGAGTCTACCGCATCATTTAAGAGTTTGCCGACTATGGATATAAATTCCATTTTGCAAAGTCACACATCGCTCATTTGGCGGTGCTCTTTTTGGGCTATGAGCTCAATAATGAAGGAAAGGGGTTAGCCCCCCACTTCCTGGAGAAATGTGCACAATTGCAACCCCCATCTACACTGAAAAAACTTCAGTCCTTGCTGGGCTTTTTGAATTTCGGGAGGACATACATTCCCGGTTATGCCCAGCGTATCAAACCGCTTTATGCATTGATACAACCAACATATTCTTCTGCCAGCTGGCTTCCGGAACAAACCTCTATCCTACAATCTGTGCAATCTGACATGCTTGCAACTAACTACTTGTTGATGCGTGATAACACCACGAACCTGGTGATGCGTATAGTACCTGGGAAGGTGGGTTTCACTTACTTGACGTTCAATGAGGGGGACACAGTACCTATTGCATACAAATCACATTTGTACACTGCAGCTGAAATACGTTTTTCCAATGTTGAATTTTTTTTTACGTCGGTCCAAATGGCGATTCTGAAAGAACGCTCACTGGTGCAAGGTAAACGCATTCTTATGGTCACGCCCTTCCCTGCTTTGGAGGCCGTGACTAAGGCAAGTGTACCTAACTCTAAAGCATTACATCCCAGTTGGATACAATGGGCTCCGTCTTTGACATCATCTGATGTCACGTTTATCTTTGACCCTGCACTTCAGACACAGGAGTTTTTACAGTATGAACATGTTCATCCTCCTCCGTTGTCATTGCTTCCTTTACATGAGTACAAATGTATCATTTACACCAATGGCTCGTCTCAACCGGCCACCGGCTCCAAACACACTTATTCTGCGGCTTGCGCAATTGTTGCTGGTTCCATTGTCAATGGAGAGTTTAAGTCTTCCATAGTGCATACTCAAGCGCTTGGGGACTGTATGGCACAATTGGCGGAGCTGCGTGCTCTTGTTCTTGCTCTCGAGTTTGCAGATCCTAATGTGAATACTCTTATTGTGTGCGATTCTTACTACTGTGTTCAGTCTTTTAATGACAACTTATTCTTTTGGACTCAAAATGGCTATTGAGACTCTAAAGGCAGCGCAATTAAGCATAAGACGCTTTGGGTTAGAGTGGCAGACCTTAAACAACGTCTGCCCCTCACACATGTTATACATACTCTTGGCCATCAGCGTGTGGGAGCACATGCTCTTGGTAATTCTTTGGCTGATGAAGCGGCCAAATCTGCAGTAGCCACGTGTTCCGTAGCAGCAGTTACAAAGTCCATGACTAAAATAGATAATGATATTCTGGCGGCGGCAGCTGCTACAAGGGATGGAACTGCTTATCCTCAGGGCTTCCCTTCAAAATACTCTTATCATATTTCTCCCGAACAAGTTCCTTACGCTTCTATTCCATCTGTTGAGGATCGGCTGATTCCCAACATGGACCGCAGACTTGCTTTGATCAGAGCCGTACACGAGGGCATGGCTTCTGCACATGCCGGGGTGTCTGCGACAGTCTTGATTTTACAGCAACTTTATTTGTGGCGTGGTTTATATAAACAAACCCGTAATTATGTGCTTTCTTGTGACATTTGTCAACAAATCAAACCATCTACGGTGTCGCGCCCACCACAGACACAGCTATGTATTTCTAATCAACCATTTGGCTGTGTATATCTTGATCACTGCGGTCCGTTCTCTTCTGATACTGCAAATAAATACATTTTAATTGCAGTTGATTCGTGCACTAGATTCCTTTGGGTCTGGCCACAACGCAGTGCTGACGCTCGAAATGTCATCAGGGATTTGCGTGTCTTTGTCGGGATGTTTGACTGTGGCACCTTCCACTCTGACCAAGGTCCATCGTTTGCCTCTAAGGCGTACAAGGACGCGATGAAGTCAATGGGGGTGCTGGTGCAGTTTTCGTCTCCATACAGGCCTGAGGGCAATTCAATTGTGGAGTGGATAAACCGTGACTTAAAGCAATCCTTGACAGCTAGAGTCTTAGGTACTGGCAGGAACTGGCTGGCCCATTTGTATGGTGTTCAACGTGCACTCAATAATCTCCCTAGAAGATCTCTGGGTGGGCGGACCCCATACAAAATGCTCTTTGGCATTAAAATGTTTGTGCCAGACCTTGATGGTCTAGACGTTGTGGCGGCAGCCGCAACCTTTGACGTAGATAATCATTCTACTGTGTTACAGGATCTACAAGAGAGCCATGACAGCCACGCAACTGAACATTTACCCTCTTCCAATGATGCAGCTCTGCTGATTCCGGTTGCCGGCTGGCTTCCCAAGATTGGAGATCTGGTACGAGAAAAGCTTGAGAACAAAAAAGAATTTGGTCCCTCATATCGTGCACCAGTGCCAGTACTTGGATTGAAGGGTACACGTACAGTCATTTTACCACCTTTACCTGGTCGCAAAGACAATGTCAAGTTACACCGTCTGGCCGATTCTGAATAGTGTCACACCTGCATTTTCATGCAACACTATCTCTTTGAATCCGGTCGCCTCAACCTCTACGACTAAAGACTGTACCAGTGAGGCTGAGATGGAAACTGCTGTTGACCTGTTTTGCCTCCAGCCTCTTCCACCGTAGATGTCGAGTATACGTATCCCACAGATGAGTCCACCAGGGAAGTGCCGAGCAATCCTCGACAACATCATGCTGATACATCTCACCCGCCTTTAATACCGAGGGGTGAAAACGGATATTTTGGGGACCCTGCCAGCTTCTCTTGTGACTCATCCTCCTCGTTTCCAAGTTTGGCAATTCCACCGACTAAATTGAGTATTTTCATCTCTTGGTTCAAAAAGACGTACCTGGTCCCCCCATGGACCTACATTTGGTTGGTGCTTATCCTACTTTTCCTCTTTATGTCTATTGGATTTGTGACAGTATTCTTCTTACTCATCAATGGTCATTATTTGCCAGAACGCTCTCCTGTGAACTTAGTCGATGGATTTCTGGCCCCACACACATCGTCCCACATCATGAAACGTGATCAGACTCTTGTGAACAGTTCAGCATTCCCAGTTGCAGATGGCATCATTTGGGATGAAATAGCTTTCGAAATTCACGGCCCGACGGAAGTGCTCAGGGTGCCATACGTGTTTCGCGTCTCATTTGGAGATGTGGTAACATGGGATATACATTCTGATGATTGGGATGTGCAAGCAGTACATTCATTGTTTTCTGATTTAAAATATTATGCTGCTTTTGATGCTGAAGATTTGTATTTAAATTCTGCCAATTATGCTGATCTCTTCTGTTATCAACACTATGGGCATCATTTTTTGCATAAGACAAACACTTTAAGACCGGTTTTTAATCACACTCAATGGGAACATTGTCCTACTCCCATAAAGGGGAATTCGAAAATTCTTAGAAATAAGTTTACATATTTTACAGATTATAACACGTCCAATCCGGAATCCTATTTCTTTAAACTACAATTGTCATCTCAATCCAAATTTATCCTGACCCACCCTAAATTGATTTATTCTGACTCTTTTAGGACTAAATTGGCCACACAGGGTTATGATCACTGGAAAGAGACCATTGATTTAAAATCAATCTGGGGCACAAAGCCTTGGCAGGTTCAGGGAACTGAGGCTCTGCATCGTGCCTGCCTAATCCCGGCTCAAATTTTATTTTTAAATGATACCGTCTATCAAACCACGTGCTTTGGCTTGGCAACTGTATAAAATTTGAATATCCCATCTATTCCGTCTTTAGCGGAATATGACAATTGGGGTGCCCGAACGAATTATACTATCGATGCATTGCGGGCTTTGTTTCATCCCGTTGGTTGGTGTGGCAAACAAATTCAAATGCATGTCAATTGCGTTTTTATAATGTAACACCTGGTTTCACACAGACTAGACCGGACCCTCATTATCCATGTTCACATTCGGTCACCACATACTCAGTGGGTAAATTATGCCAACAATGGTTGGAACATTCCACCCTATCATCAGTGAAACAACACCTGTCGCTCTTGTCGAGTGACATTAATTTGGCTGATTTTATCTTAGGACCCAGGGTTCCCAGATTTAAAAGGTTTATATATGCAGCTTACAATGAATTTTGGAAACTTTCGCAGATGGAAGCAGCCTTTCGTCTGCGCCAAATTGATCAAGCAAATTTAGAAAAAGTCCTTGCCGTGGTCGACAATAGCATCAATACACTTTCTTCACGCATTTATACATTGGATAACATTGTTTCTTCTGTTATTGATATTGTTCAGAATGATGTATCAGTGTTATATCATGGTCAAAATCAATTACGATCAGTTATGCAGTTTGCATGGACGTTAAAGACCCTTAAAATGGGAAAGGTCATTTGGAATTATTTGAATGCTTCTGCTCTGTTTTTACCATTTAATCTGACTGATAAACAGCGTTTTATATCCATGAAAGATGCTACATACACGCTATTGCACATTGAACAATTGGAGCCCTTGCCATTCTCTGTGGCGGAGACGGACTCAGCGGTTTGGTTAATTCATGGGGTTATTTCTCTCCCATTCTCACTGTTTCAATTTAAATCTTGCATGCAACATTTTCCAATTGGCCGCTTCGAACCCCTGGGTAGTGCATTTTTGTATGAATTATGGTCCCTACCTTTCACTTACAGATGTCAACGGGAGGATAAGGAGGTATTCCTAACAGGGGAGGACTGCGATTCCACAGTAGGACATTCCCTAGTTTGTAAACACGTTAAATTGCACAGCGCATGTAATGTATCAGCACCTAATCTTGCTGTTTTTTTTAAAGGAACTCCAGTACCATCAATAATTCCCGCTTTTACCCTGCTTTCTAATGGCAGCTATCTTATTTTGAACAACCAAGACTGCTGTGGTTTACGGGCAGGAGTCCCGTATTTAGTAACTGTTTCACAACGCGTTACTTGTTCTAGCAATGTGCTTTTTCCGCCCCCGCATGGGAATGCAGATAGTTCCATTTGGCCTTCCATTCTGACTTTGAAAACAGATTTCAACAAATTGAGCAGGCTCAAAGCACTATTGTTCCAACAAGAAGTAGCTCTGACTTCAGCTCGAGAGACCTTCAAGTTACAGGTGGCTAGAACATCTAGTGAGATTCAGTCACTTCTGATCACTACCCTCCCACTCCACTTTGGGGAGCTTATACACCAAATATTTAATGCGTCTGACACTAAAGGCCTTGCACATTTTTTTAAACAGGTGGGAGCAGGCCTTGTGACTTCTTTTCAGACGATATTTGGAGTAATACCGGCTTTTATTCATTCTATTTTTTCCAGCGTCTTCGGAGGATTCCCTTTATTGCTAGCGTTAGCTGGTGGAATCCTGCTTCTTCTGTTGCTGCTGCGCAATGGCTGCTCATCTTGTGGTAATGCACAGACCAGGCCAATTGCAACTGTACCGTGATCGAATGCAACAGGTTTTTGGATGCCTGCCATTAGCAACGCTCAGCGTGAGTTATGGATTAATTTTTCGCTTTGCCTACTTTACTTGCGTGCAACTAGTTTTCTACTGTCAACGGTGCCCCTTCTATTGGGCTATGGATTTATGCCTCTCCAATACGTCATGTCCAGGCCCGTATTTTATCCAGTTGATGGGTCCCTTAGAGGCCCATGAGCAGGCTTGTTCTGGGGATGGCTGTATGGCGCGTGCAACACCACTTGGAGTATTGGCTGAATGGGATATCTATGCGGCTGCGCAGAACCTCTTGCATCAGAGTTTCATCGAATATCACACAAGTTGTCCGGTTATGGTTTTGGAAGCATCAGATTACGAGGAGCACGTTTGTTCCTTCGACCTACTTGATTGGATGGCATCCCTTTTGTCTACTAACGATAGAGATGCTCTTTTGGAGGGAATTGCATTCTAAAGTTCACGTACTTTGATGGACTTACCACCTCCTTCATCATAACATTTTCCCGGAGACGCCACATCTTTACTCTTCAACCATAAAAGAAGATAAACATTTTTTAATTTTTTTTTCCAATTTGGTTTTTTCATACGCCTTTGAACTCTGCTTGGCTTTTGAACTCTGTTTTGGTCCTTTGTCTATGTCCTATGACCTTACCAGGGGGAGGGTGCTATATGGCCATTAGGGTCATTCTCGACATTGCTAAGTTAGCATGAGCTTTGCTGCCATGATGCTGCTTTTGCGCACGTTACTACATGACTTTATTTTGCAAGACTCTATTTATGCCTTTCACATGAGAACTGTCTGCTTTTCGCGTTCTCTGCTAAGTTCCTGGAGTTTAGTCTGAACACGATGTGCAAGGTCAATAAACAATGCCCCTTGTTATTCTGTTCTGGTCAGTCCCTAGCACCTAAAAATAACATGCTAAACACAGCTGCACTTCTGGAGACTCGTGCTTTGATATTACAGGGATGCATGTCGTTTTAACACACACTTGGAGAGAGCCTTTTCCATGGAGAAGAGCTATGCTGTTCCTATGATGTAAACCTTACATCTAAGCTTTAAGGTATGGGGTCTGCTGACAAAGCCCAGAGATCTTCTTTTTTATAATAAACTTCTTCCAGTCAAGGGGAGGGCGGTTAGGCCTTATAGTCCTTTTTCCACTGTCTTTATATAATGACATCCCCCTTTGTACTCTATGGAATTGTAACAATGCTAATTGTTCTGAGTTTATGCATTTTGTTGCTGGTAGTGGCTTCTATACTGTATTATAGAGCACAATAGTTAAAATAAACATATAGAACTATTACAGTGACTCTGCCAATTCTTATCTGTGGACAAGTACGAGTGAGCGAGCGAAAGGGTATGTCTTGCCACCGCGATTCCTGAGAGAGTCAGGAGTGTTGTGTTCTGGGTTGTCTAATCATTTGTGGCTTCACAATTTTGGAGGAGAACGAATGAAACACTATAGCTAGTTGGTTTTGGGCACTAAGGTGGTAGGTTGGTACACCCCTATACACCGAGGTCCTGTTTTCCTGCGCATAGTTCTGTGTAGGTGCAGAATCCCCGCAACACTTTGGGTTCTCACCCTTCATCTACATCAACCATCTGAGGGGCCTGTGGTCGCTCTGAACCGGGAAGTGAGTCCCAAACAAGTAGGGCCTCAGCTTCTTCAGCGCCTAGACCACAGCAAAAGCCTCACGCTCTATCGCACTCCACCTCTGTTCCCATGGAAGTAACCTCCTACTAATGAAGGCTACAGGTTGGTCTAGGCCCTCCTCATTTAGTTGTGAGAGCACAGCCCCTACACCATGCTCTGAAGCACCTGTCTGCACCACAAATTCCTTTGCGATTTGGGCGCCTTGAGCACGGGCGCCGTGCACATGGCAGATTTCAGGGCATCAAAAGCTTTTGGACAGGCGTCAGTCCAGTTCACCTTCCTGGGCTGCTTCCTGAAAGTCAGCTCAGTCAAGGGGGGCAACAATGATGTCATACCCCTTGACAAATATCCTGTAATATCTGGTGAGGCCTAAAAAGGCTTTCACTTCTGTCTGGGTCTTGCAGGGTTCCCAAGCCAGAATGGTGTCAATCTTAGGCTGTAAGGGTGCCACCTGGCCGCTTCCTACCTGGTGTCCTAAGTACACCACTGAACCCTACCCGATCTGGCACTTGCTGGCCTTGATCGTGAGGCCTGCCCTCTGCAGTGCCTTCAACACTTCCCAGAGGTGGTACAGGTGCTCCTCCCAAGTGGCACTGCACACTGCAATGCCATCCAGGTAGGCGGCACTGAAATCCTCCAGTCCTGCCAACACCTGGTTGACCAACCTCTGAAAGGTGGCAGGGGCATTCTTCAACCCAAAGGGCATCACCTGGAATTGGTAGTGCCCCTCTGGGGTTGAAAATGCAGACCTCTCCTTGGCCCCATCAGTTAAGGCAATCTGCTAGTACCCAGACGTTAAGTCAAACATACTGAGGTACTTGGCAGCTCCCAACCAATCTATGAGCTCATCTGCTCTGGGGATGGGGTGTGCGTCAGTCCTGGTGACGGAATTGAGCTCTCGGTAGTCCACACAGAACCGTACTTCTGGCGTGGCACCGGGTGCAGCAGCTTTTGGGACCAAGACCACTGGGCTGGCCTATGGGCTGTTTGAGGGCCCAATAATCCCTATAGCTAAAATCTTGGAGACCTCCTCCTTGATGCAAGTTTTGACCCTGTCAGTCACCCTGTAAATTTTGTGCTTCACAGGAGGACTGTCCCCAGTGTCCACATCATGGACACACCACTGAATGACACCTGGGGTTAGGGAGAATAGAGCGGAAAACTGCCCCAACAGCTGGCGGCAGTCCCTCTCCTGTTCAAGGGTCAGGGCGGGGGAGAGGGTTACACCGTCCACTGACCCATCATGTTCCTTAGCAGACAGGAAGTCAGGAAGAGGCTCAGTCTCCTCCTCCATTCCAGCATCTGTCGCTGGGAGCATACCCACTTCGGACCTCTCCAAGTGGGGCTTAAGACGGTTCACATGTAGGACCCGCAAAGGGTTCCTTGGAGACTGCAAGTCCACCAGCTAGGTGACGTTACTCTTGCGCTCCACCACCTCAAATGGCCCAGTCCACTTGTCCTGGAGAGCACAAGGCTCCACTGGGGCCATGACCCACACTTTCTGGCCAGGCTTAAACTCGATCAGAGTGGCATTCTGATCATACCACCATTTCATCTCTTCCTGGCTGGCCTCCAGATTTGCCTGAGCGAGCTGTCTGAAGCGCTTAGTCTGGTTCCTGAAGGCCAGCATGTAGCTATATACATTCTGGGGAGGTTTACTGGAAGCTTTCTCCCAGCCTTCTTTGACCAGACTCAGAGGTCCTCTTACAGGATGCTCATACAGGAGTTCAAAGGTACTAAACCCTAAGGACTTCTGCGATACCTCCCTGTAAGCAAACAACAGGCATGGTAAGAGGACGTCCCACTTACACCTCATGGGTTCACCAAGATGCATAATCATGCCCTTCATGGTCCGGTTGAATCTCCCAACCAGCCCATTACCTTTGGGGTGGTAAAGAGTGGTGAACTTATAGGTAACACTGCACTCCTGCCACAGGGACTTCATATAATTGGATATGAAGTTGGTACCCCGGTCTCATACCATCTCTCTGGGGAACCCCACGCGTGAAAAGATCCCCATCAACATCCGGCCCACCACAGGGGCTGTCGTGGTCATGAGGGATAGCCTTGGGGTACCGGGTAGCATGGTCCACCAAGACCAGGATGAACCTGTTGCCCATGGCTGTCTTGGGATCCAGAGGCCTCACGATGTCAGTACCCACCCTCTCAAAGGGGGTGCTGACTACAGAAAAAGATTGGAGAGGAGCCTTGCACTTCCTCCCACTCTTACGACTTGCCTGGCAAGTCTGGCAAGACCTACAATGTGTGTCAGAGTTCTTGCGCATTTGGGGCCAGTAAAAGTGGGTGACAAGACTTTTAAAGGTCTTGTCTTGCCCCAAATGCCCTGCCAAAGGCACATCAAGAGCCAGACCCAGTAGGAAGGCTCTGAAGCACTGGAGTACCACCAGCACAAGGGATGACCCAGGCTCAGCAGCCTTAGACTCACTATACAGGAGACCATTCTCCCAGTAAATCCAATGTGATCCAGACTGATCACCTGTTGTCTGGTTTGCAGCCTGCTGCCGCAAACCAACAAGAGAAGGGCATTCCTGCTGCTCCTTGCAGAATTCCTCCCTGGAGGGGCCCCCTTCCTGCTGCCAATGGGTCAGCTCAGTTCAGCCACTTGTTCCCCTGTAGGCTCCAGGGCATCCCACTCAAGGTCTGCCTCCTCCTGGACCATGGGAACTTCGGGGGCCTGTTTCCCACACCCCCTGCCTCTTCTCTTTCTGGCAGGCACCTTGACCACTCTTTCAGGCTCCAGGTCCTCTTGATTGCCCCTACCAGCTGCCATGGACTGAGTGGTTACACACGCCCACTCAGGCAGACCCAACATTTCAAAATGAGACCTGTGTTCCACCTTCTCCCAAGGGGAACTCTCCAGATCATTGCCTAGCAGACAGTCTACAGGCATGGCTGGCCTCACAACTACTTTCAAGGTACCTGAGACTCCCCCCCCACTCAAAGGGAACCTGTGCCCGTGTACGTTGGGACCACCTGCTCTTCAGACACTAGCCGACAACTGACAGCTGTCACACTGGCTCCACTGTCTCTCAGAGCCTGCACCCTATGGCCATTTATGGTCACCCACTGCCCGTATTTCTTAGTTTTAGCAGGCAGGTGGGTCCTTGGGACCATCTCACTGTCTCCTAGTGAGACCAGGGTCAACTCTGCTGGCTCCCACCCTTCCTGGGAACCCAACTCCTCCCTCAAGGCTACACTAGCCAACTCACGGGGCGGTGCACCTGTGGGTGCAGTGGTAGTCTTTTTGGGACACTTAGGATCCCCTATGAACTGACCCACCTGACCACAACCATAACATGCACGGGGGCCTTTCTGGGCAGGCTTACCTGCAGGGACCCAGGGTTTCTTCTCACTGGGGGACTGGGAACCCTTCCCTTGGTTCCCTTGGGAATTACTTTGGGGCTCTTTTTGGAACTCTTTCTGTTTACCCTTGTCCCCCCCACTCTTCTGCTGGGGACCCTGCACACCATTGGCGGAGTCTCCCACATGACCTTTGTAGACCCTGGTACTGACCCAGCGGTCCGCCTCCACAGCAAGCTTCCTGGGGGTCAGTCAGCCTACTGTCAATCAAATGCTGGTGCAGCTCTGGAAAACAACTACCAGACAAGTGCTCCCATGCAACCAAATCATAGAGCCCCTGAAAATCATTTACCTGGCTACCCTTCACCCAACCAACCAGTGCTCTGCAAAAATAGGAGACCTACTCCATCCAAGTGCTTGACTCCAGATTCTTACAGGCCCTCAACTTCTGCCTGTGTAGGTCTGGGGTCAAACCATACCTCCTGATCAAGGCTTCCTTCATAGGGGCATAAGACATCTGATCCTCGCTAGGTAAGGCTAGCAAAGTTTCCCTCCCTTCTGTGATGAAGCGGCTCCATAACCCCACTCCCCAGTCTCTCTCAGGGATTCTGTGCAACCTCATTGCTACCTCATATGCCTTAAACCACTGACCAATGTCCTCACTCTTCACAAAATCCTTGATCACTTCCTTGGGGATGTATATCCTCTCTTCTGCAGGTACTGATGGCACGCTGCCACCATTGGAACTGGGCTCCACACTCTTGGCTTTTATGTCCAGCTCCTTTAAACCTCTCTCATGCTCTAAAAGCATCCATCCTCTTTTCCTCCATGGCTAGTTTCTGCCTCTGTAGCTCCAATTTCTTACTCTCCGTGTCACTCTCCTTCTCCAGCCTGAGCTTTGTAAACCCCAATTCATGCACTCTGCTTCTCTCTCTGTCCTCCAACTCCTCTGGAGACAGCCCCTTTGAAGACACACTGCTGCCCCCCCTAGACGGTAACTTCCCTCCAGGCAGACCCAATAGCCCATCCTGCTGCCCATCTAAATTCTCAGCCTCCACCATAGTCTCCTCGGTATGCTCACTGGCATTCCTTGATTCCAACCAGGCCCTGAGCGCCTTTTGGTATTCCTCCTTTCTGGTGAGGCCTCCCACGGAGATTTTACATTTCTTGCAGACAGCTTTCAATTGGGGCACAGTGTAGGTTTCAACCCTATCCTCGTCAAATTCAATATCCACAGATGCAATTGATGCTGGTTTTATCATGGTGAAAATTGGCAGTTCTCAAGTTGCAAAAAGAAAATGCCCAAAAAGAAAAAGTTCCACCAATTGTATGTGGTCGCGTAATGGTCTGCACTATGCTAGTAGTGTACACCAATTACTGTATGTAAGGCACAAATGGAAGTCCAGATCCTCACCGCTGACCACCAATGTTAGAAATGGGGGTCTCTAGTTGGCAATGGTTTGCACCGTTGTCCAAGTAGGGACCCTTCTTCCTAGTCAGGGTAAGGGGGGTACACTTCTAAAATAACCCCTGTTCGCCCCCTTGGTAGCTTGGCACGAGCAGACAGGCTTATTTCAGAGGCAGTGTGTAAAGCATTTGTGTACACATACAGTAATACAGTGAAAACACTACAAATGGACACCACACCAGTTTATGTTATGTTATATTAATTGCATTTCTTGAGCGCACGGTTACCCGAGGCTGTCCTGGCGCTGGCTACTGTCTGTCCAAAATCCAGAGTATGTATTGGCCTACATGGTAAACAACCAGGTTTTCAGCCCCTTCCTAAATGTCAGCAGTTCCGTGGTGCTTCTGAGGTGAAAAGGAAGCTCATTCCATGCCCGAGCGGCGCAGGTGACAAAGCTTCTACCACCCCAGTTAGCTTTTTTAACTAGCGGTACAACCACCCCTTTTGCTTCAGCAGAACGAAGGGCTCTTCTGGGGATGTACCATTGAAAACGCTGTTGCAGGTAGTCTGGTCCTGGACCGTGAAGGGCTTTGAAAACCGTACACAGGGATTTGAAATGAACCCGTTTTTTCACAGGGAGCCAGTGTAGCCTTTTTATTTATTTTTTAACAGAAACAAATTTTGGTGTCCCCGTCAGCAATCTAGCTGCTGCATTTTGTACTAGTTGGAGCTTGTTTAGGTATTTCCTTTGGACATTAAGGTAAAGGCTATTACATTAGTCCACACGCGATAGGATTAAGGATGATACCACTATCCTTTGACAGTCCGCTGGTAGGAAGGATTTTATTTTCCTTATCATTCTGAGAAGATGGAAACTGGCAGAGGTCGCCGCGTTTACCTGGTCCCCAAAGGAAAGTTTATTGTCAACTATGACACCTACATTTTTCGCTTTCCTGGCTGGCTCCAGGAGAGTCCCTAGCTCATCCGGCCACCAGTCCGAAGTCCAAAAGTTGGCATTGTTTCCAAAAATGAGGACCTCTGTTTTGCTGGAATTTAACTTCAAACAGTTGGTCATCATCCAGGACTTTATCGCTTTCATGCAATCATGGAATCTTTTCCCTTTTTCTGCCTCCTGTTCCGGGCGTAGTGAAACCACTATTTGCGTGTCATCAGCATAGGATGTCAGCTGAAATCCAAAGGATCTGATCACCGCCGCTAGAGGTGCCACATATACATTAAAAAGGGTCGGACTAAGGGAGGAGCCCTGTGGTACTCCACATGGGAGGGAGAAAGGTTTAGAGCTGGCTTTATCTAGGTCCACTGTTTGAATTCTATCTGTTAGAAAGGATTTCAACAGGTTCCAGGCCTTCCCTTGCACCCCACAGGTAGACAGACGGTCCATCAGAACATCATGGTGGACCGTATCGAAGGCCGCGGAGAGGTCTAACATAATTAGTGCAGCCTGGCCTCCTTGGTCCAAGGCTTCTCTTAGTTCTTCTGTAGCTTTTAGCAGAGCCGACTCCGTGCTATGACCTGCCCTGAAACCATATTGAGTGGGGTCTAGTACGTTATTAGCGTGGAGGAATGTGCTGAGTTGGGTGTTCATAGTTCGTTGTACCAGTTTTGCAGTTAGGGGTAGACGAGAGAATGGTCGGTAGTTATTTGGGTCCTTAGGATCAAGATTTGGCTTCTTTAGCAGCGGGAGAATGGACGCTATTTTCCATCTTTTAGGAACTGCCCGGATTCAAACATATTGTTAAATATGGGGGTTAAAACTGTACCTATAATTTCTGGGACAAGTTTAATCACCGGGACTGGGCAGGGATCATAGGGGGGTTCCCGATGTAACAGAGGCAAGGAGTTTTATTGTGTCCAACTTCTCCAGAGGTGAAAAGATGTTAAAAGTTGGTCGTGGCTTGGTTATGGTGCTTGCCAACAGGGCTGAAACTCATGTGTCTTCTCTCTGGGGGAGCCTAAAAGTGGAAAAAATAACTTCCACCTTCTGTAAAAAGAAGGTGGCAATTTCCTCGCAAAGTTCTGGGCTGCTTTGAATTGTTTGATTGGGGGGGGGTAGCCAGTTTGGCTACTGTCCTGAAGAGTACTTTCGAGGATGATTTTGCTTGTAAAATTTGATCTGTAAAAAAGACCTTTTTCGTGTTAAAGAGTAGCTTTTTGTAAAGAGTAAGACTCTGCTTGTAAAACTCTTTATCTACTTCATTGTAGCCTATCCTCCAGCGACGGTTTCAGAAACAGGTGCGGATGCGTCTCCGTTGCGTTACTTTTCCAGCTCCCAACAGCAGGAACAACCTCCAGAGGCCAAGAACAGCAACAGGCACCTATTGGCAGGTCAGAACTCCCAGCAAGGAAGTTCAGGGAGCTGGGAGTGAAGTCTTTTTATCCATCAAATTTCAAAACAGGAGGCAAGCTCTACTTCAAGCCCTTGGAGATCTTCCTCAAGCAGGGGACACAGCACACAGCAAAGTCCTTGCCCTTTCCTTGGCAGAAACAGCCACTGCAGGCCAACCTCAGACAGCACACAGCAAAGGGGCAGTACTTCTCCTTCAGTTTCTCCAGCTGTTCTCCTTGGCAAAGGTTCCTCTTAAATTCCAGAAATAATCTAAAAGTCTGGGGTCTGGGCCACACTTTTTATAGCACAAATTATTGTGTTCTCTGGTGGCAGAGAAGCTCTTTGCCCAGCCAAAACCAGTTTTGTCCTCTCTGGTTCAGCTTCCTGGCAGGAGGTGGAGACAGCATTGTCCAAGGGGGACCAGGCCCATTCAGGCGTGAAAGAAATCTCAGCCCCCTACTCTAAATGCAGCCCAAGTCTATTCAGCCCAGCCCTGACTCACCCTGGAAAGGCAGGACACACCTCACCCCCCCCCAATTGGCTGTCTGAACAGAATGCACATCCCCAGCCCCTGTCACTCCAAAGTCAGACAGTCAATACACAAATCAGCAGAGGCACACAGGATGGCTAAGCAAGAAAATACCTACTTTCTAAAAGTGGTATTTTCAAACACAAAATGTAAAAATCATCCGTACTAAAAGATGCATCTTTATATTCTGAGTTCAGGCATACTGAACTTTATCTTCCTATCTTGTCCCATTGGGAAGTTATATTTATAAGATGTTATAAATGAACTCCCATTCTATCCTATGGGACAGACAGCCTTTCAATAGTGAAAAACGACCTACCTTTCACATACACTGCACCCTGCCCACAGGGGTACCTTGGGCCAACCCGAGGGGTGACTCACATGTATGAAAAGAGAAGGTTAGGGCCTGGCAAGTAGGTGCACTTGCCAGGTCGACATGGCAGCACCAAACTGCGCACAGACACTGCAGTGGCAGGTCTGAGTTACATTTACAGGCTGCTCATGTGGTTGGCACAGTCAGTGCTGCAGGCCCACTAGCAGCATTTGGTCTACAGGCCCTGAGCACACACAGTGCACTGTACTAGGGACTTAACACTAAACCAAATAAGCCAATTATGGAAACACCAATTCATGACGACAATTTACAGAGGGAGCACTTGCACTTTGGCACTGAACAGCAGAGGCAAAGTGCCCAAAGCATCTAGACCAGCAAACACGAAGTCCAGCACACAGTAAAACCACAGGAGGCAAAGGCAAAAGATACAGGGGAAACCCACGCCATGGATGCCAGGTCTAACAAGCATCAATCCACCTTACCAATCCCCCCTATTAATTCACATTAATCGTCAGTGATATCATCATTGATGACGGGCTGGTGCTAGAGGGAAAAAGAATGCAGTTGCAAAAAAGAATCAGAGTAAAAGTATTGATTTTACCACTGCTAACTAGTGCAAAAGTGCTTGTTCTCATTCCCCTAAACATGGTTTAATTAGCTTACACCTACTTGGCATATTTAATTTACTTATAAGTCCCTTATAGAGTGATATACCATATACCCAGGGCCTGCAAATTAAATGCTACTAGTGGGCCCGCAGCACTCATTGTGGCACCCACTTAAGTAGCACCTTAAAACATGTCCCAGGTCTGCCATTTCAGCCTGAATACAGTTTTAAACTGCTTAAACTGCTGATTCATCTTGGCAATATAACCCCCATGCCAACTCTTAAACTCCCCTTTTAGTGCATATAACTTACCCCTAAGGTAGGCCCTAGGTAGCCCATAGGGCAGGGTGCATTGTAATTAAAAGGTTGGACATGTACTTTTAGGTTTTACATGTCCTGGTAGTGAAAAACTCCTAACTTTGTTTTTCACTACTCTGAGGCCTAACTGTTCCATAGGATAACATTGAGTTACCTTATTACATTTTAATAAGGGCCAACTTTTGTTTGAGAACTGGTGTGTAGAACATGTTTGGTATCCATGCAATTGTAATGAAAAGTCCCTTTTAATGGTAAAATCAGATTTTTCATTACAATTTTGGAAATGCCACTTTCAGAAAGTTGAGAGGGAAAACTAGGACAAAAGTCTTAGACAGAAAGTGCACTACTAACTGCACTCTCAAGACTGTCTCATAATTGTTAAACTTCACTTAGATCAATTAATGGACAATACACATTGTGTGAGTTCCAATGTAAACAGCAAAAATCTTGAATGAAAAAGAGTCCCAAACAATTGTCCATGACACCATCAATTCATTACTTGATGAATCTCGGTTTATTCGAAGTTGAATCAATCCATAACAAAACTCCTTTATATGACATGCATATGTGTCAGGCGTGGGTCACATAAATCCCAATGCATTTCGGGTGATGCATGCATGTATAGTGGGCAGTAACTTACGGCATACTGTTTACCCCATAATTGGTGGCGGTTCGTTTGCTGAGGAGGATTTCATTTCCTGTGAGTGTCCCTTAAACCAGAGTGAGGTGTACAGTGTTCAGGACGTGAGCGGTTGTTGCAACGTATTTCAAATTATATTACTGGTGAGTGATATTAACCTTTACATTGGGTGAAATTTAGCGAAAAGAAGCACTGCAGAGTTCATGAGGCACTGTTGTATTTGCAGAGTGACACCGGAAATGATATTGTTGAGCAGCACGTATTACTGGCAGTTTCACGAGCGATATAATTTCCTCCTGTGGCAGCAGCACTGTGTTCACCAGCATTGTATACCTGTAAGAAATATACTCCAGTCAGTTCAAGAGAGGATATTTGGCGTGGAGGTACTTTTGGATACTTTTTGAAAACCCCTACCATGGAATCACGCTGTATTATTATAAGGCATGAGTGCACAGTGCACAGTCATTTGTTTATGGGCATCACCTATCGAGTTTAAAATCCTGGGGAGTTTGTGTGGGGAGTTAGTGTGGAATAGTGTTTTGCGTCAGGGTGATCATGCCCACTGAGAGGGTGTCACTTTCAGTTGGATTATCCGAGCACGATCAGTTACATGAGATTCACCTTTTCTTGCTTGTTCCTTGCTTGTTCCTTATCTTCTCGTTTCAGACTTTTTCTTTGTGATGTTCACCACGTTCTATTCAGTTTTGTTCTACAGGCTTGTACTAAACTTGGGCTTTTCTGACCTATTTGACATTTCCTACTCTCAATTACCTCACAGGATTAAGAGCCTTTGATTAATCATATGTATCAATGTGACTGTATTCGATACATGTTTATCAGTTTCATCATTTGTTTGTAGATTTCCCTGAGGAAGGGTGTTTCCATCACCCGAAATGCATTGGGATTTATGTGACCCACACCTGACACATATGCATGTCATATAAAGGAGTTTTGTTTTGGATTGATTCAACTTCGAATAAACCGAGATTCATCAAGTAATGAATTGATGGTGTCATGGACAATTGTTTGGGACTCTTTTTCATTCAAGATTTTTGCTGTTTACATTGGAACTCACACAATGTGTATTGTCCATTAATTGCTCCAAGGGAAGTTTAACAATTATGAGACACTCTTGAGAGTGCAGTTAGTAGTGCACTTTCTGTCTAAGACTTTTGTCCTAGTTTTCCCTCTCAATTTTAAATAGGCGGTGTGGTAGAACCGCTGCAGAGGGTGCACACTGGAATTGAATTCTATTTGTTTCTATTGTTCAAGTTGTTTATGTTGTGAACACTGAGTGCAATACAGCTGTTTTGTTGTCTTTTCACTTTTTGAAAGTTGGCATTTTCCCGCTCTTAGCCCTTTTGTGCTTGAGGCTGCCTTGGGTCACATGATTGAGTGTAACTGCAGTTAGACTTTGTGAATTCGTCCCAGACAGTCACACAATAGGGGGAATAGGCATGCCTGAATGGCCATCTGCTGGCAGGATGGGAGGGGGCAGAGCTGATCACAGCCCAACTTGCAACTGAATCGGGTGTGCTCTGCCTTCACACAGAGGACCTATCACCTCCACATTGTCACTGTAGCCAACTTGGAGCCAGGCCAGGGGAGTCAGAACATTCCATTCACTTCAAAGACTGTTTCTAGAAGCTTCTTTCACCGTCCAGAGGAAGGGCACCAGGGTATAAAAAGTAGACCTTCAGACCCACTGTTCAGTTTACTCCTGGACATGTGGAAGGACTCTTAGAGGACTGCCTGCTGCTGTGACTGACTGTGCACTCTGAACACTGCTTTGCTGTACCTGGAAGGACTGCTTTGCTTCCTGGAGCCTGCCTTGAACCCTCAGAGGCCTGCCCTGCTGTTGAGCCCTGCATCTTCACCTAAACCTGGGACTACCAGTGGGACTCCAATGGCTAATCTGCTGGCCTTGTGTTCAGAGCCACCTCAACACTAAAGGCTCCTACCATCTTGAACCCATACCAGGACCCATCCTGTGTCAGTCCTGGACCCCTAAGTGGTGTCCCACCAGTCCTAGACCCTTAGTTGTGGTTCTAATGGTGCTCAGGTAGCCAGCTCCCAAAACTGAGGAAAAGGAGGAAACTGGGATCAACCTGCTCGCCTATCCGCCGGAGGTGCAACACTGGTTGGATTGACTTTGCGGCTTCTCCAGCTAGGTTCTACTCCGTAGCAGCAAATCCTGTTCAGCGGTCCTTTGCCAAAGGGGGTTTCTGGCCTCGTGGAACTGTCTTCGGCTACAGACCTCTGCCTTGCTCCTCTAGAGATTTTTGATTACCATAAAACAGACTACGTCCGGACGCAGAAATCTTTGCTGCGGCTTCAACCCAAGGCTCCCCGACAATGACGCTCCCTCCTCAGACACCTCCTGCAGCTTTGCCCAGCTGAACTTTACCTTCTCAGAACACTTTTTCTCAAAATTTCTTCTAAGTCTGAAGGTAAGAGCTGACCATGCTCAATCCACTTCTTATATCTGAACCATGCTCCATCGCAGTTGGCCATATTTTTCGACTTTGACCCAGTTTCGCGTCACTAGATGTCCACGGTTGGTGCTTTGATCTTTTAGGAGCTAGTTTTAATGCAAACTTAAAAAATCCATAACTCTGGTTCTGCTGATTGGATTTTTGTTGTGATGGTCTCCAAACATTTATTAAAATGTACTCTACTTTTCTAAATTGGTGTGGCATTTTTTTCTTGTGTTGTGTTTGCACTTTAATACCTTTTGTGTGCTGCATAAATACTTTACACATTGTCTCTAAGTTAAGCCTGACTGTTTTTTGTGCCAAGCTACCCAGTGTTAAATACATGGAAATGTAGTGACTTTTTGTGATTCACCCTGCAAGGGATTGTGGCTGTTGCTTGACCAGGGTTCACTCCCCCTGTCAACCAACAGCCCAATTTTCCACATAAAGGATTATGATGAGCTGGGAGCCAATTTGCAACAAGCTTTCCAAAGAAAGAGCCATCACAAACGTAACCCCTAAGCTAGCTCTTAATTTGAGTCCTACCCAGGGTCTCTGGTAGCCTGAATGTGGTACCAATTCCCTGATGAAAATTACCCACTTTGAGGGAGCTTCCTAGAATGAGGGTGAGAGTTTAACCCTGTAATCATAGGAATATAAGGAATCACTTAGATGCCACTTGAGTGGCAGTGGAAGAATTTTATGCCTTGAACTTACTAAACTCCTATAAGTAGGACTAAGTCGATGAAGGTCAGTGTGAGGATTGATGTTTCAATGTTAACTATTGCCAGCTTTGCTGAGTGCCCTAAATAGTACTAGATCGAGCCTTAATTTAGTCTCAATTATCGCCCGCAGGGGGAGATATATTGGTTATGGAAGAACAAGGTACTTACAGTGACTAACCTCACACTGAACGAAAAGGCATGTTATAATTTCACCAAAAGTGTATGAGAGCGTAATCCTGACCCACGTCCAGAACAAGCTAGTATTTGTAGTAACACAGAAGGCGCCTGACTGATAATGCTCCTGTCAACAAGTGCATTCGCATACTGTACCCAAGTGGATTGTGCAAATCAAGTTTCCATAAGTGAATTGAAATTCAACATCTGTGGGAGTTACAGCATGAACTGATGGCACAGCATTCGTAGGACGAGAGACACTTGCTTTGATTTGATATTCGTTGTGTAAGGCGAAGTTTGGACTTTATCTGAGAAGACTGAAAGTAAAGTCATCTCATTGAATTCTGTGAAAGAATGTCTAACACTGTGAATTCATTTACAAAAAGAGAACAGTGAAAACGCAGATAATAATACCTTGGGGCTGACAAGATGTTATTGTCATATTCAGTTTTCATATGTGAGGATGTTAAGAAAGCTGCTATTTAATAGTTTTGACACTTCGTGTGAACATTATATACAGCAATGTGGAATTATTTTGTACTGAAGACCAAGAAGTATTTGTGTATTTCCACGGACTATTCAAAACTCAAGCAACGTTTCAGGTAATTATAGGTCATTCATAATAATATAAAATTCTCTATAGCAAAGCCTTTTGGTTTTGATTGCATTTCTCTTTACATTTTAGCTATCAGAAGTGTCATCAAAATTATTTAGAATGTATCTGTCCCTTTAGTTTTATAATGGAATATGGAGATTAGATGCACTACTCTTGGTTAGGGTTAGATATGAGACTCAAAAAGAGATATCGAGCAGGGCCGTAGCCAGACGTGGTTGCACGACTAAATATCAACCCTCAAAATATAGTGGTACAAGAATATCGAGGACAGAATATCTAAAGTTAAATGGATATAGGGAAGGATGGATTTGCTATTCCTAACTTCACATCTGCATACCTTAAAGATATATATATTGCGTAGGTACATATATGAGGATTAAGGTATAGAAAAACTATACCTGCTTAGCTGCTGATATTTTAGAATCGATCTTCTGCCCTCAATATTCTGTTCCTGTGATATTCTGGTTTCGATATTCAGGTGCACATCGTGTGATTCTTTGTAAAGGAATATGTAGCTTTTTTTTAAGTTACATATTAAAGCACACTCAATCAAGTTTTCACAATCCAACTTTAAATCCTGTCAATTAGATGTAATTTAAAGTAGAAGGGTGTAAAGTAGTAAAGCAGGCTGACTCGCAGCTTTGTGTATTTTCTAAATTGCTCAAATTTTGTGCGAAGCAAAGCTTATCAAGTTTTTTTTTTAATAAGATGGCCTCAAATCAGAGCCCTCCCTTCCACACCTCTTACCTCAGATGGTAGGTGTTCAGCATCCACTCTCACAGTTGTTTTGCTGCAGGATATCCTATCTGGGATACATTACATCAGGAAAACATCACACCTGGAAGGCCCGAAAGGATAAAACTTACCTCACGTACATCTAGGTAATGTTATCTGCTTTGTAAAATGTGGAGGGCCATATTATCAAGAACTGCAATAACATTATCGCGCTTTAGCGGCAGGAAATTGCCGCTAAAGTGGCGATAAGGGGCTTGATAATATGCCCTATAGAATTCCAATAGAAGCCCAGGTTCTGGTGTGAAGGACAGCAAACCTGGGCTTCTATTGGAATTCGCCGCTTTAGCGGCAGTTTCCTGCCGCTAAAGCGGCGATAATGTTATCGCCGTTCTTGATAATATGGCCCATAGTTTCCTCATTCTGACCAACTTCGTAAGTGAAGCTTGAATTTAACTCTCCACTAAGGAGCTATAGATGGGTAGGCAGCAGCACTGCCTCTGATGCTCTGAGTGGTGGTTTCATGGTTTGCATCTAAGGTCCTGCTTTGTGATAACATCTCTGTTTGATGCTGCTTGCATGATACCCCTCATTTGGATGCTACAGAGAAGTTCACTTCCAGAATTATGGGCATTCTCTGCTCTTTCACATGCAGCAGACTTCCCGCATAGAATGCTCAAGGTGGCACCCTCTATGTGGCTGAAATTGCTTGGACGGGCATACACTTTTTGTGGTGAATGCATAAAGCATGGAAGCCTGCCATGAGTACTAGAAAAGGAAAATATTTAATTGCAGAAGCATTGATCGGCATTAAAACAGGTGCAAATAAAAGTCAAGGTTCATGTTATGAAACAGTTAAAGACTGCTGTATCTAATTGTAAATTAGAAGGCCAAACCACCTCCATAATAGAATCTGGACTTCTCAGCAAGTAGGTTGTACTTTCCAGAGACCATACCAGCAAATGTAGACATGGCTGATATGGATTAAAAGAGAAGGCCTCAGCACTTAATACCAAGAGCATATAGTAACAAATAATAAGGGAGTGCTATTTTGCAATTTGCAAAAGCAATTTGGATTGAGTAACAATGGTTAGCCCTTAGTAGGTTTTTAAAGACCACTAGGCAAGGTGATTTTGGATCTTACACTAAGATCCCTTTCAGAAAATAAAATGCAAAATTGTGCTTTGAAATCACAGTTGGCTAGGTTTTTGGCCAAATTATGATAAGCTATACATTCAATTTAAAATCTCCAATCACCATTTCTCTATGTGTACCTAGCTCTCATTTTGCTCTCTTACATTCTCTATTCTCTTCCAATCTCTGTCCCCACTGCCTCTCTCAACCTTTTCCCCACTATCACTTTCTGTTTGCTGTTGCGTCTATCTTCCCATTCCTGTATCTCCCTCTCTCTCTCTTGCCTTTTCTATTTACTCTCCTTTCTTTTGCTCAATCTTTTCTCCTTTTCTAGAACCTCTTCTCTCTATCTTTTCTTCTAGCTTCTTTGTACTTGTCAAGATATGTTATTCTCTCTCTAACCCTATTCTCCATAGACTATGAATGGCAACTGAAACTTTCTCTTAGCTGTGCATGGCCATTAGCAGCACCTGCCACCTTTCTTTGACTACTATGCTTTTGGTTGTTCCCCAGTCCCAGAAGCCTACTTTCCTGGGAGCCTCCTGGAACTGGAGAAGTCCCCCACAATCATGGAACAAAGAAGTTAGTGCAATGTGCTCATCAGATCTCAGCAGCTTGTTGTCAATTCTTGTTAGATATGACATCAAGCTCCATAGATTTGATGGGTTTTAACTGATTTAAGGCAGAAGAAGGCCCACTGAATTCCACCATGCTACCTTCAACAGTGCAATGGACTTTAATGTCTCATCCACAGCACTGGAAAAGAAAATGTTTCTGGTAAAACACCAAAATCAAAGTCAGCATGGAAGGGAAATGCTTCGCACAAGTCCCGAGTTTGATTTTTTGTTTTGTTGTATTACATAGCATGCTGTGTGCACTGACGTTTCACAGCAAAGCAAAAGTGAAAGCAGACCGTGCTAGCTGAATCTAGGGTGTCCACAACTGTCCCACCTCACAGCATTACTACATTTCTCCCAATAATAATAGTACCCCTGTTGTGTGAATGAGCTATCGCCTGTCAAAGGAAAGGCTCCCTAATGCCCCTAAGACTTAAGGAATGTGGTGTCCCGCCCAAAGCTGGCACCCGACGATGGGCAGGACACGTGCTCCAGTGGGAGCAAGAGAGACCTCGAGAAAGACAGCTGAGGCACTGTGGGGTTGCCGCAGGCCCTAAACATACATACCGTAAGGCGGCCAGCCAGCCGATGCTCTTTCAGATAGTGGTCCTCTCCTTGAGGACATGTTCGGAGACAGCCTTTGAGTCTTCATGTTTCTTCTTCTTCTTCCCACAATCCTCCGGAGATGATTTCTGGGACAGTAAATACTTACTGTTTTAAGATAATGCCTTGTCCATTCCTTCCAATAGAACATTCCCAATCCAATATGATGGTCTAACTTCCTGTGATGTACTTCCTGTTGATGGCCTATATAAGGAAGGTTTTTCCTTTCTCTCCTTGAGTCGCAATGCTCCAGATCTCCTGTAGTATGTTCCAGGCCTCCAATCTTTCCTTGGCTTTTTCCGGAATCTCCAGTCATCCCATTGGTTGGGTCCTGATCTAGCACAAAATATACTTCGCATTTTGTAGGGGTGCTTTATAATCATGAGTAGTTTGCACCCACATATAATCCCTTGTTGTATTAACATGAGACAGTAGAACGTGAACTGTAATAACCTGAATTGTGGTGTAGTAGGGACATTTCAATGTAAACATGAAGAGATTAACGTTGAAACCATATGTGATTAGCTGAAATATTGACGTGTAGAATTCGTACATGCTTTTGACAATTATTCACGTATTTGGAGTGCTTATGTAATGTATTAATTTGGAGATGCTCAGTAAGGAGTGTTCATTGTATATGTAATTTCATAATACCTGTGTGCTATTTCCTTATATTGGCCAATTTCTGTATGCCTGAAGTTAATTTTCTCTGGAAGCTCTCGCATTAGATTTAATAGTTGAATTTCATGTGCATGTTGGATTTGTTCTTTCTCACATTTCTGTTGCAGGTGGAAGAATCATCCTTGTTAGTTAGAATAATGTCTTTGTTTTAGGAGTTAGGTTAAGGTAGAAGAGGATACATTGAGCGTTGATACTGATAGTGGAGAACTGTTGTACTTTCTTATCGGAGCGAGCCTGGGAATCAAGGTCATCTCTTCAAGCTTGGGAGCAT
The DNA here is from genome assembly GCA_963921515.1 of Calotriton arnoldi. NCBI lineage: Eukaryota > Metazoa > Chordata > Amphibia > Caudata > Salamandridae > Calotriton > Calotriton arnoldi. The sequence continues at coordinate 119,124 of CAWUFW010013168.1, forward strand.
CGCTGCCTACTGGAAAGTTACCTATGAGGAGGTGGCCTGACCGGATGGCGTGATCCGCAAAGGACCCTGGGATACTACCAGTAGTATTGATGTATCGTAACTAAGGAAGGTGTCTGGGGACTTCTGCCTTGCCTTGAGAGAGAGCATCTTAGAATGAGCTCTGTCTTAGTAGCTTTATGCTGCTTGACCCAACTAATGTGGGGAGACTTCTTAGGAAGGCTTCACACGCTGACACCTTAACTGACCTTGCCCTTGGGATATACTATGTAGGGATGTCACGTTAGTGCTAGTGTAGGGACAGACTAATGCTTTACACCCAAGAGCTTCCAATGAAGGGGAATCTGGATGTCTGCGCCATAATTTTTTGTATCCTGATTCTCGAACTAATCATTTTGTGCTTGTTGCACCGCCTTAACTTCATCCGTAGATTTGGCTTTGTATTAGTTCCAATGTATTTTTTACACCCTCACTTTGAGGTGCCTGTACGTCCAGTTATTCTTGGCTTTGTATTAAACCAACTAATTTTATTTGGTAGTCTTGATTCTCAAGAGTCATAGTAAATTGGAACTGAAATGATTGATCTGCTAATGATTTCTCTCCCACCCACCACGCTTTCATGCTGAGAAAAAGGTACCATTGACTCGAGGTTCCAGAGCGGATCGAGAACATGGAACCCAGCTCCTGCAGTCCTCAGCCTTGTCTTCCCTCAAGCTCCAACTGCAACCAAAAGTCATCTTTGAAGTTTTTTGCCCTCCGGCTTTTTCCTCCTTCCCGAGGCCTATTCTGGAAGGCACTTTCTGCCTTGGCTCTTTCTGTGTTGGCAGCAACGTGGCTACTGAAAGCTGTTGCCCATGCCTCTGGCGGTCAAGAACTGTGAAATCCTGGGCCTCCAGGCCAACTGTCAGCCAAGCACTCTATGCTAGGCTTCAGCTTCGAGACCAGGAAACATCAAAATGTTACCTTTCATATTGACCAATTCTGGCGATGTGTGTAGCTGCGGAATTTAGGCCAAGGCTTGGTTGGCACCCAGGGAAACCTGCCAGTACCAGACATTTCTGAAAACAAGGCACATAGGGTAGTCTGGGATGGTGTAACTTGCATGAACTTCAATACCTTTTCTTACGCAGAAGGTCTTGCAAACACCACATTTACCTAGATCACAGATGCTTTTTGTATTACTGTGAAGGAAAATATCCGAATCTGTGAGGATCCATAAAATTACTATCACCCGGGGTTCCCACAATTCTCCCAAATATTCACTAAATATTATGCATTTAGTACATTAATTACATTAGACCTCACAACAGCAATTTATTTGCTATGACCATAAATTAGATAAAAGTAAAGTAGAATTTCAAAGGAGTCAATAAATGTGAAAAAACAGATTCATTCTAAACAGATCTTAAATTACAATATACAAAACTCAAAAAATGTTAGTCAATATTTTGAGGAGATGTGTAGAAAGGTCATTTATAGTGCAAATGCTTTCAGCGTTGGATGCCCTGATTATGGTTTCCGCAATATTTGGTGCAAGGAGATGACTCCTCGGCGGGTTGATCCTGGCAGAGTTATCTAGTTAATAAACCATCTTTAAAAGATAGTCTGTTATAGCAGCCATTTGTGACATTGCAGGCTTTATTGGGTAATTGCAGATTTATGCTACTACTAGTTAGGGTACTTGCCACCCTCTGCAGCAGGCATATTAACCTAACAAACTAATTGGCTCCTGCAAACAAAATAGCAATCTTTAGAGCAGATACATTATCTCAACAGGCTATATTTTACAACAGGCCAGTGTAGGCTGGAGCGATGTCCGCCCATTGTAAGTCAGACCTGACTTGTGATAACTCCGCTCCAGCACAATAGGCTAATCAAAGCACCATTCCTTATTGGAATCTGGAGTTTCCAGATTGGACATTCCTTCTCAATGACTGGTAGGTTTAGGTAGTGACAACCATCTATGTATCAGGGATAGGAAATGTCAAAAAGCTGCTGGCTTAAGAACAACATGACTCATTGTTCTGTAAAGTTGTACTGCAAATTTGTATTTGATATACTATATGTGAAAGGTGAGAAGGAAGTTCAGCTGATGCCCATTGGATTCTTGTCCTCTCAGCTGTGATAGCGTACTAGTGTTGGCACCACCTTTTATATCAACACCTCACACACAACACTTTGGTGTTCCATGACGATTCATCATATCCCCTCTATCGTTCAACATTTACCTAACCCGCTTGACAAACCCGATTAAATCTATCAAACTCACCTTTTACGACTATGTATATGGCACCTAAATCATTTCTAAAAATGGATGGTCTGGATGACCCCTACAACTTGATGATTGCCTTTGTGCCATAAACACATGAATGATGAATGAGCATCTAAAGCTAAATACCACAAAGACAGAGCTTATGACATGCGAACAATGGCAAAAATTCCAGCCTACCATGGTATGGCCTAAAGAACATGAGGCCCAGCAAACAGTATCAAGAGAAGTCAGAAACATAGAGGTATCCATGGACCTATCTATGATACCACATGTTAACAACATAAAACAGAGTGCCTTCTGCACAATGAAAACACTGCGTTGCACCCTTCCATACCTTGGATACCAACAGAAACTGCAAGCCATCCTCACACTCATAATCTCCAGACTTGACTACACCAACAACCTATACCTTGATGCACCTGCATTCATCATACGCAAAATACAACTCATCCAAAATGCTGCTGCAGGACTTCTTCTCTGCCTTCACCCAAAGGAACACATGACTCCAGTCTTGCAATCACTTCACTGGCTACCATAGCAAGAAGGGCAATATTCAAGGCACTTTGCATTGTTCCCAGAGCCTCCAGCGAAAAGCACGGCTATACATAAAATCTGAATTGAAGCTACAGAAACAAGTCAGGACATTGTGATTGAGGCTTGCACCACCATTCCACCTTGCCATAAGAAATACTTAGGAGGCACTGCTTGCTCAGTACAAGCTGCCAAGCTCTGGAACTCATTACCAGCTTGCTCTCGAAGCATGCAGGAGCATAAGCACTTCAGATGATAGTTGAAAACATGCCTGTTACCAAGACCACTACACCACATACATACTGGCCACAGAATCTGGAAAGATAGTTGCATCTTCAAGCTCAATCTTCAGCTTACAATCCACAAATTGGAAACAACCCAACCAGCTAACTACGTTCAGTAAGCAGGAGAGTTAGGAAGGGCTGACTGGAATTACATGGCTGGGGAAAACCAAATTACGTGGCGGAGTTGATTAAATTATCCGACACAAAGGCAAATTATATAGAGTAATGCAGCACAATTTGTGGCAGCATTCACTTTTTTGTCACTTACTGTTTTGGCAAAGGTTTCAGTTCATTAGTATCAGTTTACCACCTGATACAGAAATCAGCAAATGAAAGGTGACCTGCCAGTGCAGGTAAAGGCCTGTTACTCTGTGGCAATATGTGTGGCAGGGTTTTTAGTCACTTTTGATCCAGCTAGAATCGATTTTTTTTGTTAAAATCTGCACATTTTGCAGAAGTTGGTGGAAAATGTTGCAATCGCAGGAAATCCACAATTATGCAGAAAATGCATCTGCCACAGGATTGCATGATACCAGTGGCCCGTCAATAGTACATAGCTATGAATAGTGCAGCAGATACAATGGCACCGGATGTGAGGGACCCTCTACACCCCAATTGTGCCTGTATTTCACCACCTAAATAAGGGACAGTGAGGCCCATTTTCCATTTTTGAACTAGGGCCCTTGGCACCCTTTCTATGCCTCTGATACAGTGGTTATGTGTGGGTCTCATTTGAAATTCTATTTCGTTACATAAAAGAAATACAACTTTTCATTGCAGAGATCTGCATATAACACTCTTATGCAATGTTGTGTATGCAAGATTGCCTGCCAGTCTTACATCATGTGCACTCATTTTTACTGCTTTCATGTCCAGACGTACAATTCTAAGTCATTTTAATGCAACATTACAAAAACATAAACCAAAATAATTGTTTTTGTAAAGATCGGATGCAATCACAGTCAACAAGGTCTCAAAAATAAGATGTTCTATAGAATCAGCCAGTGGACGGCCTAGGTTCAGGATGTGCAAGCCCACTGCGCCCCTGACTGCCGCTACTTGTATTCAGAAATAAAAGCAGCTCCTTTGCCTGTTTGAAACCTTCTGCACTTCAAACTGACATTATTTTCAAGTGTCTCGCTGTTTCCCGGCAGACAACAGATGGATGTTCTGTCGTGTTCCCCTTAAGTGGATCCCTTTGCAGCACTCTTCACTATCTTCAGCACCATCCCCAGGGCACGGTGACCATCTGCAAATGTCATTTTAAAACACATATGGCCCCTCATCCTATTATGTCTAAATACGAACATCCCCTCTCGTTTGTTCACTGAAACAGAGAATTTCCTACAGCAAGCCCATATCCTCCATCTAAAATATCTGATTGCTATATGTTGGTGTTTTTTTTGTCATTTCTTCTCCTGTTCATAAACCCAGGGATTAATTCTCAAAACTATGTCTGACTTACATGTACAAATAACTTGATTGATGAGTGTAAAAACACGTTGCTAATTCTGAAAAGTTGGTTTTGCACTCATAAATATATTTACTCACACGATGATTTTTTTGTGTGAGTAGATTTACACCAAGGGTGAAGGGTGCAGGGTGTGTGTTTCATGGGTGGAACACCCTTGAGTTTCTGCACACCCGCAAACTTACACAAATGTGGGTATTCACAAACTCCTCCCTTACCCCTTGCACCCTTGGGAAAGGTCAGAGATTTGCCCTGTCTCAGGGAAGTGGTCATTCCATTTCCAGCGTGGGAATGGGAAGGAAACACCACCACAATGGGGTGCAGGTAACATAGTTTCCCCTGGAAAAAAAAAAAAAATGAGGGCCTCATTTCCAACAATTTGAAGCAGGGCAGGGCTGCACGTCACTTTGCAGCTCTGCCCTGCGTCAAAAGAAAAGGGCAGGAATGCGCCGTATCTATGAGATCTGGCATATTCCTGTCCTCTTGCTCTGCGCTGGCGCACAAATGGCTGCCTAGCACCAACGCAGGCACACTTGTAGCATTGCACAAGGGTGTCTGCCTTGAAATCAGGTTATTTTTGTTAAGGAAGGGACACTGTCCTTCACAAAACAACCGTTACCCCATTCCTGGGGAGGCGCAGGGTTTTGACGCATTACCAGATTTACGCTATGTTGTAAATTTGGGAATGTGTCAAAAACCATGGGTGTTGAGTGAGAATACCCACCGCAATGCCCATTGCATGCCTCCCGAGGCAGTGTGAGGCAACACAGAGACTTGCGCTGCATTGCCTTACACCATATCTACGAGGAAATGAAAAGCCACTCAGCGTGGCTTTCCATGGCCTCATAGATATGGGTCTGCACTGTGCGCAGCTGGAACATTATTAAAAGTGACGTTCCGGCAGCACACTGGGCTTGTAAATAAGCCCCTAAGTTTGCAAGGCGAAAGTTTTCATGCACAAATATCCATGTATATTTGCTCACGTCAAAATAGAATATATGAACGCTTTCAAAGAGGGCTCCTGGCAACCCGCAATATTTGCAGATGTTCAGGCATAACCGTATAAACTTTTATGAATTTAAAAATGAGTAAAACTACAACCATATGAGATAGTTTACTTATGGGAGTATATATATTATTCTTCCTTTGAATGGGCCTACAAACTGTAATCACACTGCTGTCCAGATTGAGAGCCAAACTCTGTCCTGAGAAAAATGTTTAACCCTGCCCCATATTACATTTTGTTAGTGAGCATGGTGAGAAAGTTTTGCATGTCAGGTAGTGATATCTCCAACAAATGTTTTAAAAAAATGAACCTCAACAGAACAAATTTAAAATAAATGTTGGCCATAATGCTATAGGATCAACAGACTTTCCTGAAAGGTAATTGAGCTATGCCAACACTTAAGGCTCCGCCAGAGTTCCCACAAGCAATATTTCCTCAAAGCAAAAGAAAAACATACTATGCCTCTAAAGAAATTATGTGGCAGTTTAAAAAAAACCTGAAATAACCATTCTTGCTCAACCTATCGCCATTAAAACACACACATATATTTTATAGATAGAACATAGTTGCCATAGGAAAAGCATTTTTTGTTTTGCCAATGACTTTTCCCCCATGCAATTTTCCATAGGGATTTTGAACACAACTACAGCCCGAACCGCTGGACAAATTACACCAAGTTTGCCAGAAAGCTTGCTCTTGACCCAGAAAGCATGCTTTCGTGATTTGGTGTAAATCAGTGCAGTAGTTTTAGAGATATTAACTGAAAACCAATTTTGTATATTTAGGGACTTTGATCCACCACGAATCCGACAGTCCCTGTGTTGAAATCTGTTGAAATCTGATCTGATTGGCTGCCAACACTTTGACCAGCCATTTTGGGACCCGGACTCATCCGAGTCCTAAAAAAAAGTTACAAAAAAAGAAAAGGAGGCAGGGTAGGAATACCCTGACCCCCAAGCCCTGCTGCAGGCAAAAAAGCATTTTTCAAAACTTTTCTGTGGAAATCGTGGCATATCCACGAATCTGGTGAAAACTACCCCCCCAAAAAAACAAATACGGAATCCCACACTTGTTTTTTATGGGCCCCCGGGTGGGCCATGTCCCGGGGCATGCTTTTAATACTGTAAATTGGAGGGGGCACATGTGGCCCCCCTCAGCAAGGGGAGTGTTTCCCCCAGGGACCACCACCTCACAAGGTTTATTTTTATAATAGGAGAGAGTGCAGGGCCCCCCTCCTCAGGCCTTTAAAGGACCCGGAACCACCATTTTCCTGGGGCTTATGAATTAAAAAAGAGGGGGGCCGCGTTGAACCCCTTTCTATTTCCTAATTGCCCCAGGGAACGCCACCTCCCTGGTGCACAAAAGTACTGAAATAAGGGGACAGGGGCTCATTGGCTCTCTCCTGGGCCATATTTGTCCCTGGGGACCACAACCTCCCCAGGGCATGGCCAAATGCAAAGTGGGAGGGGATGTGCAGCCCCCCTCCTGGGCCATTAACCAGCCTTGAGGCCACCACCTCCCCAGGGCCTGCACTATGCAAACAAAAGGAGGGAGAGTACGCCATGCCCTTCCTGGAGCCACTAATTGCCCTGGGGACCACCACCCCCCAAGGCGGAGTCTCTATCTCCTGAGGTGCCCACCCTTGGGAGATGGCAATTTGCTTCCGTTTGGCAGGAGCTTTGACAGCTCACACCAAGTGAGAGAAAACTGTAAGTCCACTCCCAACGGGCTGGAGCACGAATACTGCTCCTGCTCATTGGGAGCAGACAGGATTGCATGCACGAAACTGCATTTTTTGCAGCTTACTGCGTGTAGGAGCAATGCTGGCTTCCGCAGGAGGTGGGGAGCCGGCAGAGACCGCGGGGACCCTCAGGCTCCCCAAGCGGTGCACACCCTTGGACAATGGGTGCCCGGGGTGGGAAACAGGGCACAAAGCATGAAGAGGCCGGGCATCGGGGATGGGATCCCTGGGACTCAAATCGGCCCAGGGAGGATGGCCGTGCAACCTTCCTCTTCCCAGTTGGGTAGACATTTTCAGCAAAACTGTGGACTTTTCTTGGAAAAAGTTAGGCTCCATTCTGGCCCGGATGCTCGTTTCACAGAAATTAAACCTTAATGGGAAGCACTTACAAATATAAACATAGCAGGTGCCCCAGTTGAAGCTCCACTTCAGTAAAGCACAAACAATCCTAACTTCTTGGACTTCAAAAAGGGAAAGCAATTGTGTTTCCTCTCGTATTCCACGTTGAAAAATGATATTAAATCCTTATTGAAGGTAAATGCATCGTTGATCTATTGTAACGCATTCTGATCTGAAGTGACTGTGATGAGTGGTTTCTTTCTTGTCGAATCCTGGTGAGAGTAGTCCATGGTTCTTCCTTTTAAATACTCTATGTATGCTAATGCCCAAAATCCATAGCACCACTCACACACCCACTCACAGACACACACAGGCACTTACACACCCACTCACAGACCCACACAGGCACTCACAGACCCACTCAAAGAACTGCAGAGGCACTCACAGACCTGCTCACAGACACACAGTGCCACTCGCACACCCATAAGTCACTGACATACCCACTGACACACCCACATAATTCTCACACACCCACTCACAGACCCATACAACCATTCACATACCTACTCACATATCCAGAAAACTACTCACATACCCACTCACACACCCATACAGCCACTCACACACACTCTTACAGATCCATACAGCCCCTCATGTACCCACTGACAGATCCATACAGTCACTTACACACCGATTCACAGACATATACAGCCAATCACACACCCACTCACAGACCCATACAGCCACTCACAAAATCGGTAACACACCCACACATCTACTCATGTACTCACTCACAGACCCATACAGCCACTCACACACCCCCTCACTGACCCATACAGCCACTCACATCCACTCACTGACCTATTCTGCCACTCACACACTCACTCTAAAGGGTCACATGGTACAGTTAGGAAATATAATTTTAAAAACCTTAGAAATTCACTCCAAAAAAAAGGTTACAGAGACATTATAGTTAGGAATTAACATGAAAAAATGTAGAAATTCACTGGAAACCCAAAGGCTACAGGGACGTTATAGTTAGAAAATAACAGTAAAAAACCCTTTGAAATTCACTAAAAAAACAAAGGTTACAGGGACGTTATAGTTAAGAAATAGAATTGAAAAAACCCTGAGAAATTTACAGAAAAAAACAAAGGTTACAGGGACATTATAGTTAGGCTCAGATTTCACTCATACAAAACCAGTGAAATATAGTTACATGAGCTAACTATAACTAACGCCCCCTTAATGCACTGTTTAGACCTCACATATTACATCACTCATGACATGGTCAGTGACATCACTGATGACATCACTGATGACATCTCAAGTGACATCACTGATGACATCACTGATAACATCATTCACAGGACCACGCACACACCCACAGAACTACTTACACACCCACTCACACATCTATACAACCACTCACACACCCATACAACCACTCACGCACCCACGTACAGACCCATAAAACTACTCATACACCCACACAACCACTCACACACCCACAAAACCACTTACAGACCTACACAAGCACTCACACACCCACTTATACACCCAAACAACCACTCACACACCCACTCACATACCCGCACAACCACTCACACACCCACTCACATACCCATACAACCACTCACACACCCATACGACCACTCACACACCCACTCACACCCCCACACAGCTACACAGACACCTACTCACACACTGATACAGACAGGCACATAACCACTCAGGAGACATGTGAGAAACAGTATCACTCATTACTAGTAGAGAAAGACCTGTAATTTACCTTATGCTGTAGCTTAGTATATATCTTTAAGTCTGTGAAAGATTTATGAAACACACTCACAGGATGATCTCATTAGTGATGTCATTTGAGATGTCATCAGTGTTGTCTTCAGTGATGTCACTGACCATGTCAAGAGTGATGTAATATGTGAGGTCAAAAGAAGTGCATTGCGGGGGGTTAAGTTATAGTTAGCTCAGGTAACTGCTGAATAACTGCTGAATTTCACTGGTTTTGTACGAGTCAGATCTGAGCCTAACTATAACGTCCCTGTAACCTTTGTTTTTTTCTGTGGATAATAGATATATATATATATATATTCCACAAGACATGCGGCGCTGATTGGATGCCACAGCCTCTCAAGCCGGGGCCTGTTCTGCGGGCACCACCGCATCACATATCCAAAAGACACACACACTGCCTTCAGTGTGCAATCAGGCCCTCCATCCAGTTTGATTTAAAAAGGCTTTTATTCAGCAACAGGTCCACTTAGCACAGCATGACGTGTTTCAACCTAGAAGCAGGTCTTAATCATATGCAAATTCGGAACGTTTAGTTGTTTCAGTTTTTAAACACTAATCATCAACAGCGGGGAAGGACTTCGTGTGGTTTTTCATAATTGCGTTGTTTAAAGACTACACTGTCCGAAATGCACTGCAACTGACCATGTATCTCCACTTAGTCCCCCCGTTTTCCAAGATTTTAAAAGGAACATCTCCTGCATATTTTTGGGGCTACATTTCAATAGACATTATCATCCAGCCTCAGAGAAACCAATTCCATTTAGGGCTAATTCTATCATATTGTCTATGTCGTCCCAAATAGCATACTGTCGTTCCGTAGTGTTAAACATTCACAATTTCTTTTCCTGGACACAATGCTTGTTTCCAAATACCCACAACTGGTATGCGCAGGATTCCAATGTCCTTACGAACTCTGGTGGTTTCCAAATATCTCACGAAATACCAGGCGGGCCTCAGAAACAGTGGCCCTTCCTTGAAATATCCCATTCAGTATTCTGTTACCACCGGCGGGCATTCCTTTGAAATTAATTCCACAAGACATGCACCACCGGCGGTCAGGATGCAGCCATCCAAAGCCACACTGGAGTTGTGTATTTAAGAGTGGCTGCCCCCGAGCATTTATTTGGTGGAGCGTCCTGTGAGAAAACTACAGACTTGCAGGAGCTTCTGGCATTGCAAAAGCTTGGAGCCGGGACCCGCGGCTGTTTGCTGTGAGTAGGAATGAGAACTAATTATTGGCAGCGTTTGCGGTTAAACACCAGGAATGGCAGCAAGATTTCTGTTGGTGTCAGTGAAAATGGATATTCATTCACAGCTTTGAGGCTTGAGGCAGGCAGAGACATTGTTTTTATGTTATTGCAACTTTGCATGGAATTGTGACAATCAGCCGATTTAATGCCAACTGTGAAAACCTTCAATGCATTCTTAAATGTGACACCAACTTGCTTGCTGCCTAAGAACATACGAATATAAGTATAAACATTACGAACTGTGTTTGTCTGCTAGAATTCAAAATGAAATAACTTTACACTGCAGCCAACGAGCGAACGCTTGAAACAAAGAGGACAATGCCTTTTATTAATTAATTGTGACGCAGTATCACGTGCAGGCATCAGTTGAATAAATTCAAAGCAAAGATGTTATTATGACTTTAAGGTTGACAAAGGCTGCTGAGACAGCCGAAACGCGTTCCTACATTTTGAAATACGCTGCTGAATAAAAGGTATTCCATTCCTGAGTGCGGGCTTCGTTCTGAATGAGAGTGGAGGTGTTTAATTATAATAGAGGCGTCTGTGGCATTCGCCCCTGACCTGCACCACCGGCGGTCAGGATGCAGCCATCCAAAGCCACACTGGATATATATATATATATATATATATATATATTTATATATATATATATATATATATTCACTGAAAAAACAATAGGTTTTAGGGACAGTTATAGTTAGTTGGACATTTCACTCGTACAAAACCATTTGAAATTCCCCCGTTATAGTTAGTTCAGCTAACTATAACTCGTGCCCCCGCAATGCACTGCTGATGACGTCACATATTACATCACTCATGACATGGTCAGTGACATCACTGATGACATCACTGATGACATCATCCAGTGACTGTGTGTTTCTGTAAAGTTTAAATATGTTTAATATATATAGGGAAAGGCGTATTGAAGAATGAGTGGGTGTCTGAATGGATGATTTAGTAGGTGCGTGACTGACTCTATAAGTGAGTGATTAAACGTATCTTACAGAATGCATGGGTTAGTGACTAAACTGGGTGAATGTCTGTATCCGTCTGTCTGTTGGTGTGTAAGTGGATGCATGGATTTGCGAATAGCTACATGAGTGTCTATATGGGTTATTGATTGGTTCTCTGAGTATCTGTATGGGTGCCTGAGTGTTTGTGTGGGTGGGGTGTGTGTGACTCTGTACATAGATGTGTGACTGGGTGATTCACTGGGTGCATGATTTGAAGAGTGCATCTGTGATGGACTGCTTGGGTGGGTGAGTGTGTATGGGTGTGTTAGTGAGTGAATGTATATCTCAGTGGTACATGTGCGAGTAACTACATATGTAAAAGGCGGTATATATGTGTGTTAGAGTATTTAAAAGGCTATAAGTGAGAGTGTGTGATTGTGAGAGTGGCTGTATGGATGCGTGTGTGCTTGTATCAGTTATTGTAAAGAGCGTAAGAATGTGCTAGTATTTGTATGAGTGAGTTGGTGTGTGTATAACTGTATAGGTGAGTAAATGGGTGTGTGATTAATTTTTGCATGACTGACTAGGTGTGTGAGTACCTCTATGGATGAGTGGTGGTGTGTGAGTGTTTATATAGGTGTATGAGTGCATATGATAGTCCTGTACTGAGTGACTGTAAGTATGAGTGACTGTACGGGTGAGTGAGTAGATGTGTGTGTGTAGACCTAAGAATCAGTGAGTGAGTATGTAGTTATTGGTATTGGAGTGTGTATGGTTTTGAGACTGGCAGACTGTAATTTAGAGTGGGTGTATCAAAGGTTATATTAGGGTGTGAGAAGATGCATGAAATTATCACATGGGTGATGTCATCAGTGATGTCATTTGAGATGTCATCAGTGATGTCATCAGTGATGTCACTGACCATGTCATGAGTGATGTAATATGTGACGTCATCAGCAGTGCATTGCGGGGGCGCGAGTTATAGTTAGCTGAACTAACTATAACAGGGGAATTTCTATGGTTTTGTACGAGTGAAATGTCCAACTAACTATAACTGTCCCTAAAACCTATGGTTTTTTCAGTGAATTTCAAAGGTTTTTTAAATGCTAATTTCTAGCTATAACGTGTCTGAAACCTATGGTTTTTTCAGTGAATTTCAAAGGTTTTTTAAATGCTAATTTCTAACTATAACGTGCCTGAAACCTATGGTTTTTTCAGTGAATTTCAAAGGTTTTTTAAATGCTAATTTCTAACTATAACATACCCCGCCCCCTCCCTTCACCACTGTGCAAACGCGCCCCGTGGCGCGTTTTAAGTTGGGGGATTAAGTCCCCTTGAATCATGAGGATCCCTGGGGTCCAACTAGCCCACCCTGTACCTCCAGTATGCGCCAGGAGCTGCGTTGCAGAGAGGTGTTCAGAGGCCACGCCCCTTTTACACCTCTCTGCAACGCAGCTCTGTGGAGCTTTCTGGACGTACCTGGTGGGCTAGTTGGCTCCCAGGACCCTCAGGATTGAAGAGGATTTAATTCCCCATCTTAAAACGCGCCACAGGGCCTGTTTGCACACATGTCACCTGAAGCTCCGCCCCTCCCTTCACCACTGTGCAAACGCACCCCGTGGCGCGTTTTAAGTTGGGGATTAAGTCCCCTTGAATACTGAGGGTCCCTGGAGTCCAACTCGCCCACCATGTACCTCCAAAGCGCCACAGAGCTGCGTTGCAGAGAGGTGTAAAAGGGGCGTGGCCTCTGTACATCTCTCTGCAACGCAGCTCCTGGCGCATACTGGAGGTTCCTGGTGGGCTAGTTGGCCCTCAGGGACCCCCAGTATTCAAGGAGAATTCCTTCCCTTCTTACAACGCGCCAGGGGCGCGTTTGCAGACTGCTGCAGGGAGGGCGGGGCCTCCCGGCACGATGCCGTTTTTTTTTTTTGCAATTTTGTTTTTATGGGAGGGGCTGCGTGGCCCCTTCCTCGGCCACTTTGGCCCCGGGGACCCCATCCCCGGGGCCTCAGCATGTTCTTTTATAAAAAAACGGGAAGGGGGCCGCGTGGCCCCCTTCCCTGGGCCTCTATTGGCCCCGGGGACCCCATCCCCCGGGCCATGCCCACTGTTTTTTTTTTTTATAATCTTCGGAGGGGGGCTGCATGGTCCCCCATCTCAGGCCATTTAAGGCCCTGGGGACCCCATCCCCCGGGGCCGGCCTTTGCGTCTTTTTTTTTTTTTTTTTATCGCAATCCTTTTTTTGGGAGGGGGGCTGCGTGGTCATGTGATCAAGGCCCTCCGGGGCTGAAACGCGTTGTGGCCGGCAACTGCTGAAGGGAAACAATAAAGCACAATTTTGCACAGAAATCGTTGTCCGTGCTTCTATCTCGGCGAGGGAAACAAGCCAGTGAGGAGTGGAGGAGAGTGGCGCATATATATATATATATATATATATATATATATATATATATACTGTTAATATTGGACAATACAATGTCCATGATATATGTACGTGTAAAAAGAAACTTGCATCTCCATTGGTGAAGTTACCCGATGTGACCTCCTCCTCAACCCCGAGTCAGAAATACGTGGTTAGGCAGGCCCTGCGACCTAGGCCTGAAGCAACTGATTGACAGATCACACGTAACCCTTAGACAGAACGCGCAAAAAGGAAAGCCCAGATCGATCTTACAGATAGGCAGTGACACCACAATGGTCTCAGGAGATTGGCCCCAATAAAACAAGTTTGGCCGGAGGGGTGCGCATTCTGAAAAGCACCATAAAGTCAGATGGCACACTAAGGTCGGAACAAGCAGCCAATCAGAACAGAGCTCGCACATTACACTCAGTGATCACCCGCTCTTCATGTCGGACGTCTGAACACATACCCATTGGCCCTGCAGTATGTTCACACAAGAATGAGGCCCGTTTGTACTTCTTATCAAACCCCCGATTTATGGCCCCGTGACTTGGCCCATATTTCTGTCACTAAAGGAATCCATAAATCGTTTTATGATGCTTCATGTTAAGTATAAAATGACAGCCAAAGCCAATGTGCTTTGAGACAATCCTGTTTTTCCAAACGACTCTTGTCTTTCATTTTTTCAAAGATAAATTCATATTCAAGCAACAATACTGCATGCCCATCAGGCAAATATTTGTGCCCCAGGTGGTGAAGTGGTACTCTGATACAGTGTGCTCCACTGAAGAAATGCAAAATCAGAAACATACAACTAGAGAAATAGTGCCACTATTACATCCTCCCTCAAGACATAATGCTCATCACTGCTCATGTGTCATTTAAAACCATTGAGCTGCTAATAATAGAAAGGTAAATATGCCAGCCTGCTACGGGTAATCACTAAGGCTGAATAGAGGGTCTGTTTTGCTCACTTTGAGAGGACAGCTTGGTATGTGGGTGATGCCCATGGTGCCAGGACTTTTATTCAGGGTGCTAGGACTTATACAGGTTATGTAACATACAGGCTCAGACCTCCAAATGTCACATTTTCCATAACACTACAATTAATGCCATGGTGCCAGCATCCACCATCCCCAAACAGGAAAAGAACACATTATCAAGACAGCGTCTGCATTGCCTCAGTATGTAAACACTACTCTCGTGTCAGCAAGTTCTTGTGAGATAGTTAAAGTACCATAGGCATGTCAGAATACACATAACACAGGTATGTACTGCATCATCATGCCGGAAACCAATTTGTCCTTGTATGTAAAAGCTCATGTCAATGCAGTGATCATTACCACATGCTACTCACCCCAACTCCATATCTTACCCTCCTCATTATCATACTTACAAGGGCCTTAGCTGTAGCAGCTGCCAGGACATGTCCACCTAAGACTGGCCTAATTGCCAGCTGCTCAGTACGCTGCTTGAATAATACATGGAGGCACCTCAAAACATCTTTTGTTGCTCCTACAAGTTGGATAAGTAGGTATTCTGTTCTAACCTTCTGCTGTAACCGATGTATGAAACTATCTACATGCCTGCACATGCGCTGTAGCACTACTTCACAGCTAACTTGTTACAGCTCTGAAGAAACATGATGCCCAAAAACTGGTGCCCCTTTGAGTCAGTGGAACAAGCAAACTCATAGCTGGTAGAGGCCACTGGTAGGGAGCTGTGGCTACATAGTGGCCATGGGCTCTGTCATGGTTGCAAAATGGCAGCATGCAAAGCCCTGTTAATGCCTCTCTAGCAGGGACAGTTTCTCCATTAGGGCTCTGGGGCTGCACTCCACTGAAATTACTACACACAGATATTAAATAGATCGATTTATTTAAAGATACAATTGTATATCTAAACAAATCGATATATTTCTCGGATGTCTGTCCCAGGCTGCCTGCCCCACCTCACTCTGGTAGCAGGAGACGAAAGCCAGGCAGTAAATCAACTTTCTGCACTGTGACGCACAACCTAATGCACGACGCAGGACTTACCACACTAAATCCCTTCATTGTCATTGTAGTCTATGGTAGTATCCACTTTAGGGCAGTAACGCTTTCAGGATCATGGTTTTGGGTGTCGGAGTTTCTGTCCCTGCGTGATGGCAGTCGTCACTCATTCACAGGCATAGACCCCACCCTTCCCCATTCTTCACATGTAGGATTGGATTCAAGCATGTGTGATTTGGTGCCTTGTCCTTGGTAATGACAAGTTTTATAATGCTAATCTTGTGTTATGTATATTGTGCAGAGACTGTGACACCCAAATTGCTGGCCCTTCAGAAGTAGAACTGCTGTATTTGTTCCCCTGCAAAATTGATCCAAAAGACAATGCAGGGTTTTTATTCCCTTGCGAACTTGATCCAAATATCTGAGTCAACCGCAAAGGGGGGAACATGTGCCTATGGCAAATAAAGTTATCTGCTGTATAGCGATTCAACTGGCCCTTTAACATTAATGCCAAAAACAGGGATTGATTTAAGAACAATGAAAGTTAGAAATGTTAAGGCAATGAATGTCAGCAATTTAGTTCCTCTCTTATTTCACGTTTTACTTAATACTGGATTCCCCAATAATGTTAGCTATTTTATCATGTTGTGTATCTGTATTTTTTTCCGTGCATCTTATTACTCTTGCATAGTGCATTCTTTGAGCTGTGCAGGTGTTTATGAGAGGCTTTGACTGAGAGCTCTGACGCTGAGGCTAAAGCCAAAGCAAAGTGCCTGTCAGTGGGTTGACCTCTCTGCAGAGCATACTGAACAATGATCATGTATTCCAGTTGCTATTGAAATTCCGTGGAAATGTGTGTGAAGAGGGTACACAGATGTCAAAATGTTTACAAGGCAAAAGCAAAAGGAAATAAATTGCCTAAATGTGAGTGAGTGCAGTGCATATTTGGGAGTGGTGACGTGAGAGAGATGCGAGGAAGTGCATTCGGGGAAGAGTGAATAGAGGGTGCTGAAGAGGAAAGAGAGGCGATTGACAATGTGCAAATTTTATACCAAATCATTGCTGTTACTCATGTATCTTAAACAGCTGACAACCATTGTCAAAGCCAATTGTACTGACAGGTTTTAGGAGTATGTTAGTTGTGTTATATATCTAGAGGCAATTACAGCTGAGAGAGAAACCAAAAGACCGGTCGGGGGGCACACTACACACAGACAGAAATGTATTTTACATGTTCCCTTTTAGAGACCCCCCACTTTTTTCATCCTACTTGAAGACCTGTCTTCACATATTTCTATATGACTGATTGCAGCCAGCAGCTGGGGGTGCTTCCCGAAGACTGGTTAGAGCATTTACTTCCAAAGTTGATGCCGTATGCAGTGCAAGACACTTGGCAAGCACACACTTTAAAGGGCTGAAGTTGTTTCGCTGTTAAATTTGCACATTACAGTAACTATTGAATATATTAATTCAGTCGGATATGGGGCAGTTTTTAATGTGTTTAATATCTCAAGACTATATGTTCCCACTGTTTTATAAGCCTTGCTTTATCACTAAATTAATTTGCTTTAAAATGCACCATTTGGCAATCTTTTTTCAACTTTTTTCTAGGGAGGAGGACTTACCCTGAACCCCACGTTTGCCAATTAAGCTTGCTCACATCGTTCGCTACATAAAAGTCACACACAACTTTTATGCCCACCACTTTCAAATTTCCCTAGCTGCCACTGCTCCCTAGCCTGTAGAGCTCTTGGGAATGCCAGAATTTCCTGGTACAAGAAGAAAAGATGATGGACGGAATGCTGAATAAATCAAACATTCACCTCCAGTCAAAGATCTGGGTTTAATCCATCGTTTTTTTGCTCACCACGCCCCCCAGGTTTGGATCCAGTCATATGCAAATCAGTCTTGACCATGCTCCCCATGGGAACAGTTCAGCCCGAACTAGCAGGCCAGGTCCTCCCTGTTCAGCATTCCGTCCATCATTTGTTCTTTTTGTCGAATTTCTTGGTGGCCTGGTGGGCCCTGACCTGGGAGAGGGGTTGAGAAAACAGATTTAAAGAGGGGATATGGTTATGCTAACTATGGTGCATTTTCCTCCAGAAGATTGATTACCACAAAAAACATCATTACATCATCTGTCGTTATCCCAACATCATTCGGGATCATCAATTCCAGAAGTTATTCATGTATTTTGAAACCACGTGATTTTGGTACCTTCATGCATTAGCTTGCAGAAATTCATATAAAAAGTCCTAATCCCTGGCACCCGAACATCACTTAAAACGATCTGAAAAAGACTCAAAAAGCGCTTCATTAAACAATGGTTACAAGTGGCAATCTTAAATGTACACATAAAATGTTAAAAACATTTCCACAATTATATCAATTGTTTGCACCTTGAATATTTTCTCACATCACAACAATTGGTGTATTTTGGGAGATGAAATGCGAAAATAGCTATTCTTTTATTCTTTTTCATTCTGCAGCACACATAGAAAGAGGAAATCACCTCCATTGATTGATTTTGTGCAGAAAGGTGTCCCTTCCTGCACAGAATCAATCATCCCCGCAACACAGGCACCCTTGCAACATGGCGCAAGGATGCCTGCATTGGCGCTAGGCTGGTTTTTTAGCGGCGACACAGGGGTCAGTACAGGAATCCACCGTATTCTTGTAAATACGGCGCATTCCTGCACTTTTAGAATGATGCGGTGTTGCAAAATTGCTTGCAGCACCGCACTGCACCAGTCTATTGTAAATGAGGCCCTTAGAATGGGGTTGTTCTAAAGCATGGGTACTCGCAAACATTTGCCTGGGGGCCGCAAAGTACTATTTGTAACATGCCCGAGGGCCGCACTGACGCCAGCAATGCGAGAGTCAGGGTGATGAAAGGTGGGCATAGGGCGACGCGAAGCAGATGCATGATGTGGACAACAAACCGAGCCTTCATGTGACATCTGTCTGACACCAACCCTCTTCACATGCACCAAGAATTAAAGTCAAACCATTAACTTCTAATGTAAAACGTGAGAGGGAAAGTGATACTCAACTGGTGGCTGAACTGCAAAATGTGAAACCAGAAAACCTGGTACCAGTCCTGGCTACTCCACTTGACGCAATTGTGTGATTCTAGGCAATTGGTTAATTTCACTTTGCCTCCTGTTTCTTCATTACCACATATGGGAGCCCCTTAAATTATACGAGCTCAGGATCTGTACTGTACAAAACCTTCATTTGTGTTTTATTTAATAAACTATAATGTTGTTCCAATTATGTAACAGCCAAGGCCACACACAAGGTGCACCCTTATAAATAACTTGCCTCTTGGTTCATTAATGGCATTGTTTTCAGAATGGCGTGGCATGAATGTTTCCAAGATAATGTTTGAAAACTATTACTGCTAATAAATGCCTCTTAATGCAGTGATACAAACTGATCTACTAAGGTAAAACGCTCATGCATGTTAAAAATAAACTCTGAAAACTTCAAAAAACAGTATCATGTTATGTGTTTAGTGCAAGATGTCTTTAAAATTAAAGGTGTTCATAAAGATAAGTTTTCTAGGACTCCTTCTTTTCTTCCTTACCATTGCTTTAGTTAACATGTAAATAAAGTTTACCCGTTTGTTTCTCAGCTTTTAGAATGTTCCTGCTCTGTCAAGTGAGCAGCAGCCTAGTGCTGCTGTTCACCAGGGGGCCGCAAGTAAAGGTCAGGAGGGCTGCATGCGGCCCCCGGGCCGTACTTTGAGTATCCCTGTTCTAAAGTGACAAGTTTCAGGGGCGACATTGATAAAAAAAAATAGGCTAGAATTAATGACTGGGAACATGTTTGTATCTTACCGTTGATTGATTAGTGCATATCTTTCCCAATGACTTGGATTTTTCATTGCAGGAAAACAGATGGTGAGCTAAAGCACTGGTGGTAGCTAACAACATTATCTTACAGAAAGGGAAATCAATTATATTGCCAAGTGTTGAAGAATGGATTGCAGAAATGACGTTATCTCACTATGAAGAAGCCACATATTCCAGTGGTAATGGATTACTTATGAATATATTTTGTATGCATATCATAAATTATATATGAGCTAAAGTTCTGCAACAGTTACACAGTTATTGCAAGCCCCTTTCTAAGTCCATGTAACTCCAAGGTGACTTACAATATCCTTGGTATGTGCGGTTGTGGTTATTCTTTATAATATATAGCCCTGTTGCCTCTCGTGCTGTCCTTTTTCATAGTTACAATAGCTGCCAATTGGGCACATTTCATGGTCGGCCACACCTGGCATTCTATCCAAGAGCACTTACATGCAGGGAGTTTTGAAAATGTAGTAACAATTTTAATATGTAAACTACAAGTCCCTGAATGCAACATGCTTTTTGCGAAAAATCAATGACTGGTTGAAGTAACACATATGATATGGTGCCTTTTCTCAGCTAGAGGAAACACATCTCAGAGCACAGAAAAATCTGTATTGTCCAGGGTATAAAGCTTATACATGGTGAAAACAATATATGGATTTATTTTGAAAACAACATATTACTCAATGTTCATTAACCCCTTCGCTGCTAGGCCTTTTCCCCTCCTGTGCTAAGCCTTTTTTTGGCTATTTGGGGTAGTTCGCGCTTAGGCCCCTGTAACATTTTGACCACATAACGTATCCACGCCAAATTTGCGTCCTTTTTTTCCAACATCATGGGGATTCTAAAGGTACCCAGGGTTTGTGGATTCCCCTGGAGGGACCCAGAAATTAGCCAAAATACAGCAACATTTTGGTTTTTTGGGAAAAATGCGAAAAAGGGCTACAGATGAAAGCATCCGGTTTTTTCCTGCAAATGGCATCAAAAAGGGGTTGTGGTGCTGAAATCACCATCTTCCCAGCTTTCAGGGACAAGCAGACTTTTGTCAGAAAACCAACATTTTTACACAGCTTTGGCATTTTTCTGGGACATAGTCTATTTTTGCTATTTTTGTGCTTTCAACCTCCTTCCAGTTAATAGTAGAAATGGGTATGAAAGCAATAATGGATCCTGGAAAGCCATACATTTCTGAAAAGTAGACAAAATTCTGAATTCAGCAAGGGGTTATTTGTATAGATCCATCAAGTTTTCTTTATAGAAACAAACAGTTAAATATAGGAAAAATTGAAAATTAGTTGAAAAAATCAGCCATTTGTGTCAACGTTTTCACCTGTAACTTCTTCTAATTATGACAGCTATTTGAAAGCAATATACCGTTACATCCGCTGGACCTTTCTGGTTGTGGTGATATATAGGACTTGTAGGTTCACCAAGAGCCCGACGAACCCAGAGCCAATAACTGAGCAGCATCTTGCAATGGTTTTTTATTATGTATCGGGTATATAGCAATTATTCTGGGAAAATTTATAC
Organism: Calotriton arnoldi; assembly: GCA_963921515.1. Taxonomy (NCBI): domain Eukaryota; kingdom Metazoa; phylum Chordata; class Amphibia; order Caudata; family Salamandridae; genus Calotriton; species Calotriton arnoldi. The sequence continues at coordinate 140,568 of CAWUFW010013168.1, forward strand.
ATGGAAAAATCGGTATGAAAGACACCTATGTATTTCTGAAATGGGAACAAAATATAGAGTTTAGAAATAGTAGATATTTGCACATTTCCGAAATTGGGAGTACCCATACTAGCATGAGAATTATAGGACATTTTCAAAATGACTTCTTTTACACATTGTCTTTCATTTGGAAGGCAGAAATGCATCAAAAGTCAATAGATAATAACAGTTGCTCTACAATTTTGTGTTACCCTAAGTCTCCCGATAAAAATGGTACCTCACTTGTGTGGGTAGGCCTAGTGCCTGCGACACGAAATGGCCCAAAACGCAACGTGGACACACCACATTTTCACAGTGAAAAATGACCCTTTTTTTGCAAAGTGCCTAGCTGTAGTTTTTGAACCCTAGCTCTGCCGGCACCTAGGGAAACCTAGCGAACCTATACATTTTTGAAAACTAGACACCCAGGGGAATCCAGGATGGGGTGACTTGACTGGCTCTCACCTGGTTCTGTTACCCAGAATCCCTTGCAAACCTAAAATATTGTCAAAAAAACAAATTTTCCTCACTTTTCTGTGGTGGAAAGTTCTGGAATCTGCATGGATCCACAAAATTCCACCCACCCGCATTCCCCAAAGTCTTTCGAGAAAAATGGTACCTCACTTGTGTGGGTAGGCCTAGTGCCCGCAACAGGAAACGGCCCAAAACGCAACGTGGACACACCACATTTTCACAGTGAAAAATTACCCTTTTTTGCAAAGTGCCTAGCTGTAGTTTTTGAACCCTAGCTCTGCCGGCACCTAGGGAAACCTAGCAAACCTATACATTTTTGAAATCTAGACACCCAGGGGAATCCAGGATGGGGTGACTTGACTGGCCCTCACTAGGTTCTGTTATCCAGAATCCCTTGCAAACCTAAACAATTGTAAAAAAAAACACATTTTCCTCACTTTTCTGTGGTGGAAAGTTCTGGAATCTGCGTGGATCCACAAAATTCCACCCACCCCGCATTCCCCAAAGTCTTCCGAGAAAAATGGTACCTCACTTGTGTGGGTAGGCCTAGTGCCCGCGACAGGAAACAGCGCAAAACACAACGTGGACACACCACATTTTCACAGTGAAAAATGACCTTTTTTTTGAAAAGTGCTTAGCTGTAGTTTTTAACCCTAGCTCTGCCGGCACCTAGGAAACCTAGCAAACCTATACATTTTTGAAATCTAGACACCCAGTGGAATCCAGGATGGGGTGACTTGACTGGCTCTCACCAGGTTCTGTTACCCAGAATCCCTTGCAAACCTAAACAATTGTCAAAAAAACACATTTTCCTCACTTTTCTGTGGTGGAAAGTTCTGGAATCTGCGTGGATCCACAAAATTCCACCCACCCCGCATTCCCCAAAGTCTTCAGAGAAAAATGGTACCTCACTTGTGTGGGTAGGGCCTAGTGCCCGCGACAGGAAACAGCGCAAAACACTAGCGTGGACACACCACATTTTCACAGTGAAAAATGACCCTTTTTTGCAAAGTGATTAGCTGTAGTTTTTGAACCCTAGCTCTGCCGGCACCTAGGGAAACCTAGCAAACCTATACATTTTTGAAAACTAGACACCCAGGGAATCCAGGATGGGGTGACTTGACTGGCTCTCACCAGGTTCTGTTACCCAGAATCCCTTGCAAACCTAAAAAGTGTAAAAAAACAAATTTTCCTCACTTTTCTGTGGTGGAAAGTTCTGGAATCTGCGTGGATCCACAAAATTCCACCCACCCCGCATTCCCCAAAGTCTTCCGAGAAAAATGGTACCTCACTTGTGTGGGTAGGCCTAGTGCCCGCGACAGGAAACAGCGCAAAACACAACGTGGACACACCACATTTTCACAGTGAAAAATGACCCTTTTTTTGCAAAGTGATTAGCTGTAGTTTTTGAACCCTAGCTCTGCCGGCACCTAGAGAAACCTAGCAAACCTATACATTTTTGAAAACTAGACACCCAGGGGAATCCAGGATGGGGTGACTTGACTGGCTCTCACCAGGTTCTGTTACCCAGAATCCCTTGCAAACCTAAAAAAGTGTAAAAAAAAACACAATTTCCTCGCTTTTCTGTGGTGAAAAGTTCTGGAATCTGCATGGATCCACAAAATTCCACCCACCCCGCATTCCCCAAAGTCTTCTGAGAAAAATGGCACCTCACTTGTGTGGGTAGGCCTAGTGCCCGTAACAGGAAAGCGACGCAAAACGCATAGCGTGGACACACCCCAATTTCACTGTGAAAAATGACCCTTTTTTGGCAAAGTGCCTAGCTGTAGTTTGTGAACCCTAGCTCTGCCGGCACCTAGGAAAACCTACCAAACCCACACATTTCTGAAAAGTAGACACATGGGAGATTCCAGGGAGGTATGGCTTGCGTGGATCCCCCAATGTTTTCTTACCCAGAATCCCCCAGAAACCTGATATTTTGCTGAAAAAATCACTTTTTTCACACATTATTGTGTGGGAAAGTTGTGGCATCACCGGGCTGACATACATTTCCTACCACCCAGCATTGCCCCAGGTCTCCTGATAAAAATGGTGCCTCACTCAGGTGGGAGGCCCAAGTACCCGCGACAGGCAAGGGCCCAAAACGTATTGAGGCGACATCAAAAATGCCTATCACAAAACGACCTGGTTTTGCAAGGAGGGTCCCATGACTTTTTGGCCCGGGGCTCGCGGCCACCTAGGGAAACCTAGCAAACCCACACATTTCTGAAAAGTAGACACCCGGGGGATTCCAGGGAGGTATGGCTTGCGTGGATCCACCAACGTTTTCTTACCCAGAATCCCCTGCAAACCTGAAATTTTGCTGAAAAAAATCACTTTTTTCACACATTTTTGTGTGGGGAAAGTTGTGGCATCACCAGGCTGACACAAATTTCCTACCACCCAGCGTTCCCCTAGGTCTCCCGATAAAAATGGTGCCTCACTCGGGTGGGAGGCCCAAGTACCCGTGACAGGCAATCCCCCGGGTGTCTTCTTTTCAGAAATGTGTGGGTTTGGTATGTTTCCATTGGTGGCTGCCGAGCCCCGGGCCAAAGAGTCATGGGACCCCCCTTGCAAAACCAGGTCGTTTTGTGATAGGCTATTTTGATGTCACCTCAATACATTTTGGGCCCTTGTCTGTCGCGGGTACTTGGGCCTCCCACCCGAGTGAGGCACCATTTTTATCGGGAGACCTGGAGCAATGCTGGGTGGTAGGAAATTTGTGTCAGCCCAGTGATGCCACAACTTTCCCACTACAAAAATGTGTGAAAAAGTGATTTTTCAGCAAAATTTCAGGTTTCTGGGGATTCTGGGTAAGAAACGTTGGGGGATCCACGCAAGCCATACCTCCCTGGAATCCCGGGTGTCTAGTTTTCAGAAATGTGTGGGTTTGGTGAGGTTTCCTAGGTGGCCGCCGAGCCCCGGGCCAAAAGTCATGGGACCCCCCTTGCAAAACCAGGTCGTTTTGTGATAGGCAATTTTGATGTCACCTCAATACGTTTTGGGCCCTTGCCTGTCACGGGTACTTGGGCCTCCCACCCGAGTGATGCACCGTTTTTATCGGGAGACCTGGGGGACGCTGGGTGGTAGGAAATTTGTGTCAGCCCGGTGATGCCACAGCTTTCCACACAAAAATGTGTGAAAAAGTGATTTTTTACTGTAAAATTTCAGGTTTCTGGGGATTCTGGGTAAGAAACGTTGGTGGATCCACGCAAACCATACCTCCCTGGAATTCCCGGGTATCTAGTTTTCAGAAATGTGTGGGTTTGGTAGGTTTCCCTAGGTAGCCGCCCGAGCCAGACCCAAAAGTCATGGGACCCACCTTGCAAAACCAGGTTGTCTTCTGATAGGCAATTTTGATGTCAGCCTCAATACGTTTTTGGCCCTTGCCTGTCGCGGGTACTTGGGCCTCCCACCCGAGTGATGCACCGTTTTTATCGGGAGACCTGGGGGAACACTGGGTGGTAGGGAAATTTGTTTCAGCCCGGTGATGCCACAACTTTCCCACACAAAATGTGTGAAAAAAGTGATTTTTCAGCAAAATTTCAGGTTTCTGGGGGATTCTGGGTAAGAAAACTTTGGGGGATCCACGCAAGCCATACCTCCCTGGAATCCCCGGGTGTCTAGTTTTCAGAAATGTGTGGGTTTGGTAGAGTTTCCCTAGCTGGCCGCCCGAACCCGAGGCCAAAACTCATGGGACCCCCTTGAAACCAGGTTGGTTTGTGATAGGTAATTTTGATGTCGCCTCACTAGGTTTTGGGCCCTTGCCTGTCGCGCAGTGCCCCACCCACGCGTGTGAGGTACCATTTTTATCGGGAGACTAGGGAGCAGAAAGGCTGTAATGGTGGCGGGGATGTGGGCATTGGCGTGCCCACTTCGAGCAGCCCCCACCCTAAAAGCGAATGCGCAAAAAAAATCCCTGGCATCAAGTGGGCTTTCTGCCGCCCCGGGGGGGCAGATTGGAGGCTACTGCCCCCATCTGCACCCCAGGGGGGGCAGAAAATGTTATGGTGGCAAGGGCGTGGGGGCCTTGGCGTGCCCATTTTGGGCAGCCCCCACCCTAAAAAAAATTGCACAAAAAAAATACCTGGCGTTTAGTGGGCTTTCTGCCCCCAGAGGGGCAGATTGAGAACTACTGCCCCATCTGCCTCCAGGGAGGCAGAAAGGCTGTAATCGGTGACGAGGGTGGGGGCATTGGCGTGCCCATTTTGGGCAGCCCCCACCCTAAAAGAATTGCACACAAAAAAATCCCTGGCGTTTAGGGGCTTTTGCCCCACCGGAGGGGCAGATTGGAGGCTACAGCCCCATCTGCCTCCCAGAGCGAGGCAGAAGGGCTGTAATGGTGATGGGGGTGGGGGCATTGGCGTGCCCATTTTGGGCAGCCCCCACCCTTAAACAAGTTGCACCCAAAAAAATCCCTGGCGTTTAGTGGGCTTTCTGCCCCACCGGGAGGCAGATTGGGGGCTACAGCCCCGTCTGCCCCCAGGGTGGGGCAGAAAGGCTGTAATGGTGACGGGGGTGGGGGCATTGGCGTGCCCATTTGGGCAGCCCCCACCCTAAAAAAATTACACAAAAGAATCCCTGGTGTTTAGTGGGCTTTCTGCCCCCGAGGGGCTGATTGGGGCTACTGCCCCATCTGCGTCCATGGGGGCAGAAAAGCTGTAATGGTAGTGGGGGGGGGTGGGGGCATTGGCATGCCCGTTTCGGGCAGCCCCCACCCAAATAAAAACACGCCAAAAAAAACCCTGGCGTTTAGTGGGCTTTCTGCCCCACCGGGGGGGCAGATTGGGGGATACAGCCCCCATCCCCCCCGGCAGAAAGGCTGTGATGGTGACGGGGGGGGCATTAGCGTGCCCGTTTCGGGCAGCCCCCACCCTAAAAAAAAAATTACACAAAAAATAAATCCCTGGCGTTTAGTGGGCTTTCTGCCCCCGGGGCGGCAGATTGGGTGATACTGCCCCCATCTGCCTCCCAGGGGGGGCAGAAAGGCTGTAATGGTGGTGGGGGTGTGGGGGCATTAGTGTGCCCGTTTCGGGCAGCCCCCACCCTAAAAAAGAAAATGCGTCCAAAAAATCCCTGGTGTTTAGTGGGCTTTCTGCCCCCGAGGTGCATATTGAGGGTTACCACCCCATCTGCCCCCAGGGAGGCAGAAAAACTGTAATGGTGGCGGGTGGGGTGGGGGCATTGGCGTGCCCATTTTGGGCAGCCCCCACCCTAAAACAAATTGCACACAAAAAATCCCTGGCATTTAGTGGGCTTTCTGCCCCCAGGGCAGATTGAGGCTACTGCCCCCATCTGCCTCCCAGGGGGGCAGAAAGACTGTAATGGTGGCTGGGGGGTGGGGGCATTGGCGTGTCCGTTTCAGGCAGCCCCCACCCTAAAAAAATGCACCAAATAAAAATCCCTGGTGTCTAGTGGGCTTCTGCCCCCGAGGGGGCAGATTGGGGGCTACTGCTCCCATCTGCCCCCAGGGGGGGCAGAAAGACCTTAGTGGGTGGATCCTGCTTGGGGGTCGCCCTCCTGGGGTGATCCCAAGCAGGGATCCACTGGGAGGGTACCATTGGAAAGGGGAGATTCTCCCCTTTCCAATGATACCTCACCCGTCTTTCTACGTGCTCAGGGGCTGAGATGGCCCCTGAGCACGTAGAAAGTGAAACTGAAATGAGCCTAAAGGCTCATTTTAGTTTAGATTTTCAGTGAAATGAAGTCAGCGCGATGTGCGCGCTGATCTTCATTTCACTGAAAGGGAGGGGGCCTCGGGAGCTGGGGAAGCTCTTCCCCAGCTACCGATGCTGTGAGGGGAGAAAGGAAATCCCTCTGCTGTCTGCAGCAGAGGGATTTCGTGCCCCTGGCCTCATGACGGAATGGTTCCGTCATGAGCACAGGGGCACCGATGCTCATGACGGAACCATTCCGTCATGAGTATCGAAGGGGTTAAGGAAGGCATATTGCCTTTCAAAATAGAATGCAATAGATAGTGACCAGTGAAAGTGTTTTTATTGCGTACAGCTGCTGCTCTTTTCAGTGTGCTGCTCGTTTATAGGTTTTGCCTGCACAGTGCTTGTAAAATCTATTCTGTTAAATATATCTTAAAAGGGGCTTACATCCCGCCTTCCCTTCTTATTGGTTTGTGTGCTTGTAACTTTTTCTTTTCCGCCTTTCTATTGGTTGTAGGCATTCTTTTCCTGTGTTCCTTGTGTGTTTTTCTCTTATCAGGCTCTTGTGGCCCAAGTATTCATTCACATTCACCTCTTGTCACTTTAATGGGTGGAACTACTTTAATTTGATTGCTGCACAGCATAGCACACCTTTCCCTGCCAGCATTCGCTCTCCCAACTTGTCACCGTTCTCCGCACTACATCCTTATACTGTCATAAGGTTTCTGCACATACACAGAGCTATGCACAGGATAATAGGACCCCGGAATACAGTGGTTTGCCTACCATATCCCGTAGCACCCAAAACCCCAACCCAACTAGCTTAGCATCCCATTAGTACCAAAGCACCAATGATTGGACAACCCAGAACACGGTATCTTTATCTCAGGACTCGCAGAAGCAAGAACACTCTTTCGTCACTCACTCGTACTTGTCCACAATGCGCGTATGAAGAGACACAGGGTAGATTAAAATATTTATTTCAACTTACGTGCTCTAAGGTACAGTACACGTGTCAGCACTAATAGCATAATGCATATGAATAATATAAGCAGCATGGTTACAATTCCATAGAATACAAACGGGGAAAGCATTTCATAACTCAGTGGATAAATGTCTAAATAACATTACCACCCTCCCCGTGCAGTAAGATAGTTTATTATAAAAATAGAAGACCTCTGGGCTTTGACTAGCGAACCCTCATACCTCGGTCTCTAGATGCAGAACTACATCGGCAGACAATCACAGCTCTTCTCCCTGGAAAGGATTCCTCCAAGTGTGTTAAGCGCCAGTAAAACTGCAGTATTAAAGGCACACCAAGTTCCATGGCATTTGCGCCTAATGTTATGTCTGGGTGCGCGAGACTGGCCATATCAGGAAGAACCGAAATACATTGTTATGTGACCTTGTACATGTTGTGCAGTCTGAGCCCAAATCGAACAAGAGAAAAGGTGAAAGACAGAAAATGCAGAAAGCGCAAAACAACTTAGCAAGAGCAAAGGGCGAGGGAGCCCTGGCTCAATGTAACGTGCGCAAAGAAAAGCAGCATGGCAGCTAGGCCTAGGCCAACATAACAAGGCAGGCAACAAACCACAAGACACCCTCCCCTGGACAGTCCGGCGGCCAGGACAGAGGGCCAAAAAAAAATCCAGTAGAGCACAGGGAGCGCCCAAACGGCGGAGGACAAGTCAATCCATGAAAGTGTAAGTGCAGAAAAAAGCCATACCCTCCAAGAGGACATCATTGGAATCGTCAAAAAACATAGATGCCATCCAATCCATGAGATCAAAAGAGCAGGAATGCTCCTCAGCAGAGGGAGCATCCAAAAGCAATGCGGGACAACTTGCGTGATAATCGAAATAGCTTTGATGTAGGAGATCCTGGGCAGCCGCCCAGATATCCCATTGCGCCAAAATCCCCAGTGCAGCCGCACGCGCCATACAGCCGGCAACGGAACAGTCCTGCTCATGGGCCTCTAAGGGACCCATCAACTGAACAAAATCCGGAACAGACAATGACGAATTGGAGAGGCAATAATCCAAAGTCCAGGTGAAAGGACAGCGGACACAAGTCATTACAGGTTGCACGCAAGTGAAATACGCAAAGCGAAAAGAAAGAGTATATGACACACTCAGTGTCGCCAATGGCAAGACACCAAAACCAGCCAAAAGGCGCTCACGGAGCAGCTGGAGGCGGGCCGGATCGAGCAGGTCCCATCGGGGAGCAGCCATTGCGCAGAAAACAAATTAATAGCAGGACACCAGCCGCCAAAGCGATGATCAACGGGAAACCGCCAAAGACGCTGGAAAAAATAGAATGAATAAATGCCGGGATGACACCAAAAATAGTTTGGAAGGAGGACACCAAACCAGACCCTACGACCTTAAAAAAGTGTACCAGACCCTCAGTGTTAGATGCGTTAAAAATACGATGAATTAACTCCCCAAAATGTTGGGGGAGATTAGTGTTCAAAAGGGCCTGTATTTCACTGTGGGTACTCGCCACCTGGAGAATGAATGTCTCCCGGGCGGACGTGAGCATAACTTCCTCGTTCAATAATAGTGCCTTTATTCTGCTCAGTCTATTGAAATCTGCCTCCATGGTAGGGATGGAAGGCCAAATAGAGATATCAACCTTGCCATGAGGGGGAGGAAAAAGCACATTTTTGCAGCAGACAACCCTGTGCGAAACTGTTACAATGTAAGGAATGCCAGCCTGCAGGCCACAACAGTTTTCGTTATTTAAAAGTAAATAACTACCATTGGAAAGGAGAGTGAAAGTAGGAGAAATAACAGGAGCAGGAACACCCTTCAACACACAAGCAAGATTAGGAGCGGAAACGCTACATGAGCCATGCAATTTAATGTGTTTACAAATAAGCGAATGACCCATAGTCGAGTCGCAGGACTCCCCCGTGAGAAAGACTTCCTTGCCGTCCCGAAGGCATTTATACATGAAAGGCAAGGACCAGAGTTCATGCAGGAAAGCACTGCCCAAGGGCTGGTAACGGCCCACAGGATAATGTTTCATGCATGAGTCAAATTCAAACAAGGAAAAAGGTAAAGCGATAACCCCATGAACTAGCCACACAGCAGAATCGAGTTCTGCAACAGAGAACGGCAAAGGATCCATCTTTTCGATATGTAATAGAGTGTAAGTTGCATCTTTCATGGACATAAATTGCTGTTTGTCAGTTAAATTAAAAGGCAGAAACAAGGCAGAGGTGTTCAAAAAATGCCAAGGAACTTTACCTAACTTGAGCGTTTGTAAAGTCCATGCAAACTGCATAACTGAGCGCAATTGATTCTGACCATGATATAACACAGAAACATCATCTTGTACAATATCAACAACAGAGGACACAATATTCTCTAAAGTGTAAATGCGAGAAGACAGGGTATTAATACTATTGTCAACAACAGCAAGCACCTTTTCCAAATTTGCTTGATCTATTTCCCGAAGACGGGAAGCAGCTTCAATTTGTGACAGCTTCCAGAGTTCATTATACGTTTCATAAATGAATCTCTTAGGTCGGGGACCACGAGGTCCCAAAACAAAGTCGGACAGATCAATATTGCCTGAAAGGAGGGACAAATGTTGTTTAACAGAATCAAGGGACGAATGTTGCAGCCATTGTTTGCATAATTTACCAACAGAATATGTAGTGACAGTACGGGAAGCAGTAAATCTCGGATCAGGCCTATCCTGTGTGTAGCTAGTACCTGAGTCGTGAAAACGCATTTGACATGCATTAGATGATATAGGCCATACCAACCAGGGTGACAGATCGATTTTGGAAACATTAAACTAATTATTCTGTAACAGAGCCTGTAGGGTCGCCAGGGACAGGTTAAGACGTGAGCTATCATTGGGAAAACTCGACAGGGATGGAATTGAGGGCGTGTTTAATTGTTTAGTGGTAGCTAAGCCCCAACACGTAGTCTGATAAATAGAATCATTTAGGAACATAATTTGGGTAGGGATAAGGCAAGCACGGTGCAATGCCTCGGTTCCTTGTACCTGCCATGGCTTGGAGCCCCAAATAGATTTCAAATCTACTGTATCCTCCCAGTACTCATAACCACCCACTGCTAGGGCACTTAAAAAGGAACCCGAATAAAGCAATTTGGTGTGTGTCAACATAATTTTCTGAGTTGACGTGGTATTTAGTCTAAAATAATAGGATGCGGGGTTTGACCGATTAAAATCAGTAAAATAGGTAAACTTATTTCGAAGAGTTTGTGAGCTACCTGGCAAGGGGTTTGGACAATGTTCCCATTGGGTGTAGTTAACAGAACTACGCAGGGCACTTGGCTTATGGAGAAAATGATTACCCCAATGTTGGTAACAATACAAATCGGCATAATTCGCAGAATTCATATATAAATCTTCAGCATTAAAAGATGCATAATATTTTAAATCGGCAAACAATGCTTCAACGGCATGCACATCCCAATCATCAGAATGAATGTTATTTTTTACTACATCACCCATTGAAACACGAAGGACATTAGGTACATTAATAATTTCCGTCGGACCATGGATTTGATAGTTCACTGCATCCCATACGATGCCATCAGCAACTGGAAAAGCTGAAATGTTCACAAATGTGTGGTCACGCTTCATGATGTGAGACGAGGAATGAGGAGCCAAAGTTCCAGAAACATAGTCTACAGCAGAGCGTTCAGGTAAATAGTGACCGTTGATTAGTAGAAAAAACACTGTGACAAAGCCAATGGACATGAACAAAAAAATCAAGAAAAGTACCAACCAGATGTATGTCCAGGGTGGAATCAAAAAATTGTCTCTAAACCAGGATACAAAAATACTGAACTTGGATGGGACTTTTGAAGAAGTGGAATCCGAATCAAAGGAATAACGAGTCGGGCCAAGTGGCGTTGTTGGTTGATGCGCCACCGATTCAGATGCAGGATAGGTATACTCGTCTCGTCGATGTTGGTGGAGAGTTGGGGATCAATTATAGTTTCAGGCAAAGGAGAGGATTCAGGCAAATCAACCATCTCAATTACAGCATCAGCGACCGTTCGTGTAGATGGGCCACGAACATATGTCCGATAAATGGCAGGACAAGAGACCGCTGGTGTGACACTATTCAGGATCGGCCAGGCGCTGTAGCTTGACATTTTCCACTGAGATGTATCTGTTCTCCTTGCGACCAGGAAGCGGTGGTAAAATGACTGTACGTGTTCCCTTCAAGCCCAGAACTGGAACCGGTGCACGAAAAGAGGGGCCGAATTCTTTTTTGTTTTCAACCTTCTCTCGAACCAGTTCTCCAACCTTTGGAAGCCAGCCGGCTACCGGAATCTGCAACGCAGGATCTGTGGCTGAAGGCAAATGTGTAATTGCAAGTTTGTCTCGGGCTTCTTGTAAGTCCTGTAACATAGCAGAATGGTTATCTACATCAAACTTGGCGGATTGCGCCGCGATGTCTGGACCCTCAAGGTCAGGCACAAACATTCTTATGCCAAAGAGCATTTCGTATGGGGTCCGCCCACCCAGAGGTCTTCTAGGGAGATTATTAAGTGCACGCTGAACGGTATACAAGTGGGCCAGCCAGTTCCTGCCAGTACCTATAACTCTAGCTGTTAAGGATTGCTTTAAGTCACGGTTCATTCGTTCAACGATAGAGTTGCCCTCAGGCCTATACGGAGACGAAAATTTCACCCGCACCCCAAGCGAAGCCATTGCATCCTTGTAAGCCCTAGAGGCAAACGCCGGACCTTGGTCCGAATGGAAGGTGCCGCATGCGAAAATTCCCACAAAGACACGCAAATCCCTGATTACATTTCGAGCGTCAGCACTACGTTGTGGCCAGACCCAGAGGAACCGTGTGCACGAGTCCACTGCTACTAAGATGTATTTATAGGCAGTGTCTGATGAGAATGGACCGCAGTGATCCAAGTAAACACACCCAAAGGGTCTGTTAGCAATGCAGAGCGGGGTCTGTGGAGGGCGTGTTACCGTGGAAGGCTTAATCTGTTGACAAACGTCGCAGGAAAGCACAAAAGCACGGGTGTCTTTATACAATCCACGCCACCAATAACGCTGCTGCAAGATGGAAACTGTAGCTGACACACCTGCATGAGCAGAAGCCATTCCTTCGTGTGCAGCTGATATCAAGGCACTCCTGCGGTCCGCGTTGGGGATCAGCCGATCTCCAACGTCAGGTATTGTTACATAAGGAACCTGTTCGGGACTTAACTTGTAAGAATACTTGGAAGGAAAACCTGTAGGGTAATTAACACCTTCCTTTGTTGCAGCAATAGCTGCTAGAATAACAGAGTCAATTTTAGACATGGACCTGGTAACCGCTGCTACTGAACACGTGACTACTGCCGAACGGGCAGCTTCATCTGCCAGATCGTTACCAATAGCGTGTGCGCCCACCCGCTGATGGCCTAAGGTGTGAACCACCTGTGTGAGGGGCAGACGTTGTTGCAATTCTGCCACTCGAACCCAAAGCATTTTATGCTTAATTGTGCTCCCTTTTGCGTCCTTGTAGTCATTTTTCGACCAGAAAAACAGATTGTCATTGTAAGATTGTACACAGTATAAGGAATCACATACAATAAGAGTGGTCTCCTCCTGAGAAGCGAACTCAAGCGCAAGTAGCAATGCATGCAGCTCGGCCAATTGTGCGGTAGTATCTCCAAGTGTGCGTGTGTGCACTACAGAGGATTTGAACGTTCCATCAACAAAAGAACCCGCGACAATAGCACATGCAGCTGAATAAGCGTGCTTGGACCCAGTGGCCGGTTGCGCCGAACCATCGGTGTAGATCACACATTTGTAATCCTCAAGCGGCAGTAAAAACAAAGGAGGAGGATGAACAAATTCATACTGCAAGAACTCCTGAGTCTGAAGAGAAGAATCGAAAATAAAGGTGACGTCTGATGACGTCAAGGATGTAGCCCATTGTATCCAACGGGGATGCATTGCTTTTGAGTTCGGTACACTTGCCTTTGTTACTGCCTCTAGGGCAGGACAGGGTGTTACCACCAGAATTCGCTTTCCCTGTGCCAGTGCGCGTTCTTTTAGAATCGCCATTTGCACTGCAGTTAGAACTTTTTCGACAGATGTAAAGCGCAATTCAGCTGGAAGTGTACAGATGCGACTTGTATGCGATGGGTACTGTATCACCTTCATTAAAGGTTAAGTACGTGAATCCCACCGCCCCGGAATTATTCTAATCACCAGGTTTGTGTGGTTATCACGAGTCAAAAGATATTTAGACTCCAATAGGTCTGTCTGCAAAGACTGCAGAATTAAGGTATGCTCAGGCAGCCAGCAAGACCTTGAATAAGTAGGTTGTATCAAAGCATACAAAGGCTTGATACGCTGGGCATATTCGGGAATGTAAGTACGCCCGAAATTCAGGAAACCCAGCAAAGACTGAAGTTTCTTCAGAGTATTTGGGGGGCACAAATGTGCACATTTTTCCAAGAAATGGGGGGCTAAGCCCTTACCTTCGTTGTTGAGCTCATAGCCCAAGAACAGAACGGTAAATTCAGCAATGTGTGACTTAGCAAAGTTAAATTTGTAACCCTGCTCCGCAAATTCAAGAATAATGCGGTCCACACGGGACAGATGCGGAAATAATTCGTCGTCCGTCAGATAAATGTCATCAACGTACGAACATGCATCTTGATCGATGCTGTCTAGCAAAGAGACAACACGGGCGGCGAATACACCCGGACTATTCTTGTAGCCCATGGGTAAACGCCGGAACTGGAATAATTTACCACCGGATGTGAATGCGGTCCATTGACCACTCTCCGGGGCTAGGTTGTGCGTGTAGAAACCGTTTGAAAGGTCAAGTGTCGTTTTGTATTTTTACGAACAAGACTGTCTACAAGCGCAGAACTGTGTGTATTCTGCACCGCAAAGGTCCGACAATGAGAATTTAAATGCCGGTAATCCAAAACTAAGCGGTACGATCCATCGGGTTTAGAAACCACGAATAGGGGATTGTTCATAGGTGATACGCATGGTTCGATTACTCCCTGATATTCCAACTGTGTCAGAATTTCGGAGACGGGGCCTTTTGCCTGCCGTTTGATGGGATATTGGGGTTGTGGCTGCGGTAGTGACCGCAAAGGTATTGCATGGGGAGGTGATTCTACATCCCATCCCACATGGTTGCGGTATAACGCTGGAGCCAGGTACACAGCCCATTCAGCTGCAAGTGCTTCAGCTTTGTCTTTTGGGACATGCCTTGAAAAGCTTGGAAGGATTACCTCCTCTCCTTCATGTGCAGCGAGAACGAATGGGGGTGGCCAATCCACCTCTGCTAACAAAATGTCATATGAAGAGGTTAGATTTTCCCAAAAATCCCTGTTATTTCACGCGGTATATCACCTTCAATTTGGATGACTATGTTGTAAAGTCTGTCAGGGGTGCCACTCTGGTGTCAGCTGTCTCTACAGTAACGAATGTTTCAGTTGCTGTCGCCTCCATATGAGGACGTAGCGCCTCCCGCACTATGGTAACTTCCGCGGCGCTGTCTAGGAGGGTCACTGCCCACGTCCAATTCAGGAGTCTCGTTCTCACGGTCTGTGGCATATTTCGCTGTTACAGCGGCAACTTTTTCTTCTGAAATTGCGGTCGAGAAAGGTGAAAGTCTTCTGCTTTCCCTCTGACTTGTTGTCGAGGTTGGTCTCGCTCCTGGGGAGCCTCTCGGCCCCTTCCTCTATCTTGCCGTCCTCCTCCACCAGCCTGTGACGAAGTCTGGGCCTGTGAAGAACGAGGAGAACGTGTATCAGAGCTCTGAAACCTTTCTGGTGATTTAATTCTCGACCTATCACGTAAATCATAAGTACGTTCAGAAGAAACCGAAACTGGGGAAGCGCCTCTCGACCCCGGCTTCTTTTGTTGCTTACCCTGTTTTTTCTGTCTCCAACTCTTTTTAGTGAAGACTGGTCTATCATCTTTCTCAGATGTACTTTTTGTTTGTGTAATTTGTGGTTGCGATTGAGTTTGCATTTTTACAAAAGGCTTGTTGCCTAGGCTATTTCTTCCAATTGTTTTATAAGCCCGGGCAATAATTTTCGGTAATTCGCGAGGCCTGTCCAACTCTGGGACCAAAGCCAAAGCATTCGCTACTTGAAAGTTCATAGCATCGCCCTTGACATTTCCAAGGATCAGTTCAGCTACTACATCAAACACTCCCACTAGTCTCATCCCTAATTCCACAGCCGCTTCAGGGCCATGTTCGTCTTGTACTTTTTTAATTACAGAGGGTAGAACCGTCATGGAAGGAGTACCAAAACATTTTGAATAAACTGCTGCGAATACCTTACCCCAGTTTTCACATGATGTCAAATCGGGGATTAAGTCTTTTGGCAAACTTATCGTAAGGATGCGGTGTTTATCCACTGGGGATGTATGTGGAAACACCGCTTCTATCTGATCGAACTTTTCTGCAAGCCAGTAAGGATAATCGTCCTTATTTTGTGGACGTTTGCCCATCACAGAATTTACCATGACAGGACTTATGGTCACTCCAGCTGCAACAGCTGGTTGGCCAGCGACTACAGGAGCAGCTCCATGGAGACTACCTGTAACGTATGTCACTAAGGCTCTATGCACTCGCACCAGTTCGGTATGCATAGTGCGCAAATCCACAATCGATAAAGCCAGATAATTTGGATGCGGGGTATACCCGGCCAATACAGGCCAAGTGGCCCCCTCAATTGATAAGGGGCCTCAACGAACTGCGGTATTTGGTTGTGGGAGGGCGCCATTAAACCAAACACGGTGCTGCCAAGCCGTGAGAGGCACTTCAAGATTAGTATAGGGTCGATAGGCAGCAGGAATAGCGGTGGGTTTATATTCATGAAACAGCTTATCACCTGCATCCACCGCCTCAAAAGTGATCCAAGTGTAAAACACTTCAAAATGATAAGCCGGATCGGCTTGAACCACAAAGACCAACTCGACCCCAGCATCGGGCACTCCGTATACACCTAGGTGTTCTCGGAGTGGTCCTCGGCTATGTGCAGCTATCGCCACACCAGCCATAACTAAACAATTGTATTCGACAACCTAACAGGGAGCACAAAATGGGTTATTTATGCAACCTTTTTTAATAACTTCAAGCTTGAAAGAACCTATAAAACGTTCAATATAGGAGGTATCACCGTCACTTACGCCTCCGGAAGCGTACGTGAGGGTTTTGTGGACAAGCACAAGTACTACTCAAGCATCTCGCAGATAAGCTGCCCCACGTTGGCCGCGCCATGTCATAAGGTTTCTGCACATACACAGAGCTATGCACAGGATAATAGGACCCGGGAATACAGTGGTTTGCCTACCATATCCCGTAGCACCCAAAACCCCAACCCAACTAGCTTAGCATCCCATTAGTACCAAAGCACCAATGATTGGACAACCCAGAACACGGTATCTTTATCTCAGGACTCGCAGAAGCAAGAACACTCTTTCGTCACTCACTCGTACTTGTCCACAATGCGCGTATGAAGAGACACAGGATAGATTAAAATATTTATTTCAACTTACGTGCTCTAAGGTACAGTACACGTGTCAGCACTAATAGCATAATGCATATGAATAATATAAGCAGCATGGTTACAATTCCATAGAATACAAACGGGGAAAGCATTTCATAACTCAGTGGATAAATGTCTAAATAACATTACCACCCTCCCCGTGCAGTAAGATAGTTTATTATAAAAATAGAAGACCTCTGGGCTTTGACTAGCGAACCCTCATACCTCGGTCTCTAGATGCAGAACTACATCAGCAGACAATCACAGCTCTTCTCCCTGGAAAGGATTCCTCCAAGTGTCTTAAGCGCCAGTAAAACTGCAGTATTAAAGGCACACCAAGTTCCATGGCATTTGCGCCTAATGTTATGTCTGGGTGCGCGAGACTGGCCATATCAGGAAGAACCGAAATACATTGTTATGTGACCTTGTACATGTTGTGCAGTCTGAGCCCAAATCGAACAAGAGAAAAGGTGAAAGACAGAAAATGCAGACAGCGCAAAAGAACTTAGCAAGAGCAAAGGGCGAGGGAGCCCTGGCTCAATGTAACGTGCGCAAAGAAAAGCAGCATGGCAGCTAGGCCTAGGCCAACATAACAAGGCAGGCAACAAACCACAAGACAATACTTTTAACAAACACTCGCCTAATGGCTAAGGCAGTCGACCTCAAATCTGGGGAACAAGGTTCGAGCAAGGAAGCGCAACATCCTGTGATTCTGGGCAAATCACTTAATCTCCCCGTGCCTAACAAAAAGGAATGTGTCTTCATGTAATGCAACTGGTGCTCGTGTAAAGCACTCTGATACCCAATACCCTCAAGTCAAGTTTGCACTATATAAAACTCTGTCAAAAAAAAAACTCATCAGTTCAATCCCACTGCTCCCTACTTTCTTTGCCTGTTTCCTCTTCATCAACATGGCCCTCCAGCCTTCTCTTCCACCATAGTTCTTTAATTATATTTGCTCCTCGTCCCCACTCCCCTCCCCTCAATGGCCATGTTTACCACTCTGGCTTTCCTTCTCGCTTCTTTGTCTCTCTCTACTATTCCAGTGCCACGTGTGCCTCGCTGCCTGTCACTCACATTTTGCACCGTCAACACTCCTACCCTTCCCTCCTTTTCTATCCCAGCTCACTCCTTTCCCTCACTCCCTTCACCTACCCCTTCCCTCTGTTGTTTCCCACACTCCCTTGTATTTGTTTCACAACCCCCTCCCACTGTTCGTTGTTTTATCAACACGGACGCCCAAATCGTGGCACGTTTAAGCAGCATTATGAATTTAATCAGAAATTGGAGAAATAACAGCGCAGATCACACAATTTTGTCATATGGCCGATAGGGACTTTATCAACATCGCTAAGTTAGCATGAGCTCTGCTGCCAGGATGCTTGTTTTGCGCACGTTACTACGTGACTTTATTTTGCAAGACTCTGCTTATGCCTTTCACATGAGAACCGTCTGCTTCGTGCGTTCTCTGCCTGTTCCTAGAGTTTAGTCTGAACACTGCGAGCAAGGTCGATAAACACTGCCCCTTGTTATTCTGTTCTGGTCAGTCCCTAGCACCCAGACAAAACATGCCAACACAGCTGCGGCTGCTGGAGACTCGTGCTTTGATATTATGGTGATGCATGTTTGGGTAACACACACTTGGAGAGGGACCTTTCCAGGGAGAAGAGCCATGCAGTTCCTATGATGTAGATATCCCATCTAGGCACTAAAGTATGGGGTCTGCTGACAAAACCCAGAGATCTTCTATTATATAATATAGCTTCTTGCCAAGGGGAGGGAGGTTAGGCCTTATAGTCCTTTATCCACTGTCTATATGAGATGACATCTCCCTTTATAATATATGGACTTGCGACAATGCCAACAGTTTTAGGTTTATGCGTTTTGCTGCTGGTAGTGGCTTGTATACTGCGTTATAGAGACACTATAGCTAGTCGGTCCTGGGATTGTGGGTACTGAGGCGGTAGGAAGGCTTAGCCCCTGTACACCGAGGTCCCGTATTCCTGAGCATAATTCTGTGTATGTGCAGAATCCCTGCAACATGGCGCCACCAACGTTTGGTCTGGTACATACCTGCGAGACACCTGAGTAGTGCTTATGCTTGTCCACAATCCCCTCACTTCTGTTTCCGGAGACAGTCGTGAAGGTGTAGCCTCCTATATTTGAATTTTTATAGGTTTTTCATGCTTGAATTTTAAAAGGTCTTTCACTTTCTCTTACCCATTATTGCACTGCCACTCTAGGTTGTTTTAATATTCTTATCATAATGGTGGTTGCCATAAGGACTCCAAACCGCGCACCAGTCACGGCTTATTTGACTCAACCTGGAGTCCCTAATCCTGGTGCACCTATTATTTTTGTAGTTGAGGCGGATGCAGCTCACCGCTTCGAGGTATTCTATTCCTGGGTCACCTTTCCGGCGGTAGAAGGAAATGATAACTTCTTTCACGAATATACTGCCACTGCATTTCCGCAGAATTATCGACCATATAGATCTCTTGAAGTTCAGTTGACAGCTTGGCAACACACTATATGGTTTAATGGCGCCCTTCCACACCCTTTGACAGTGGTCCGTTTAGGCCCCTTATCGATTGACGGGGCCACGTGGCCAGTTTTGGCTGGGTATACCCCACATCCAAATTACCTTAATGTTCCTGTCGCAGAGCTACGCGTATTACATACATCGTTAATACGTGTGCATAGGGCTGTTATACAGTTCATGTTGCGCAACCTACAGGTGGCACCACCTGGAGTTGCTGCACAACCGCCTGGACACGGTGGTCTGGTTGTAAGTCCTCTCATGATTAATTCAGTGATGGGCAAACGTCCACAAAATAAGGATGAACTTCCTTACTGGCTTGCTGAAAAATGTGGGCAACTCGAAGCTGTTTTTCCAAATACCACTCCTGTTGAGAAACACAGGATCCTGACGATGAGCTTGCCTAAAGGCCTTGTTCCTGAGTTAGCTGATTGTAACACTTGGAGTAGAGTGTTTGCAGCAGTATATTCTATGTGTTTTGGCACTCCCTCAATGACCATTCTCCCTTCCATGATAAAACGTGTTCAGGATGAACATGGGGCCTAAGCGGCCCTAGAGTTGGGAATGAGACTGGTGGGAGTGTTCGACATTGTTTGCAATATGATCCTTGCCAATGTGAAGGGTGAAGCTGTGAGCTTACAAGTGGCTCAGCGCTTGGAGGCTGTGGCTGACGCAGACAAACAGCGTGAATTGCCGAAGATTATTGCTAAAGCTTATAAAACCTTAGGGCGCAATAGTCTGGGAATTAAGCCTTTTACTCAAACTCAAACTCAACAAAAAGCCCAACCTGAGAAGGATGGGCGCCCGTTCTTTCCTAAAAATAACTGGAATAAAAAGCAGAGGCAGCAACAACAGAAGCAGGGTTCGCGTGCTGGTTCACCGACTCCTGAGACTTCTGAGCGTACTTATGACTTGTGAGACCGCGCGAAAATTAGGACTCCGGATAGATTTCAAGTCCCTGATCAGCGCTCTCCTCGTTCTTTACAGGAACCATCCGATTCACAAGTCGGTGGTGGAGAGCGCCAGGATCGCAACAAAGGCGCGACCGCTCAGCAGGAACGAGAACAACCTCGCCAGTTTGACATAAAAGCCAAACAAGGGGGACTACCCCGCTTGAGACCCCTGTATCAAAATAAGAAAGTTGCCGCATTAACAGCGAAGTGTGCCTCAGACGGTGAGAACGCTACTCCTAGATTGGACATGGGCAGTGACACTCCTCGACAGCGCGGTGGAAGTTACCATAGTGCGGGAGGCACTGCATCCCTGTCTGGAGGCGAGAGCAACTGATACATTCATTACAGTGGAAACAGCGGACACACGAGTTGCACCCCCAGATAGACTTTACAAAATAGTCCTCCAGATTGAAGGTGATATACAGCGTACAATTACTGCGGTTTTCTGGGAAAATCTCACATCCTCGTATGACATTTTGTTGGCGGAGGCGGATTGGCCTCCACCATTTGTTCTGGCTTCTTCTTGGGGGGAGGACGTGATACTTCCGAGTTTTTCGCCTTAAGTCCCTGAGAAAGCTAAACAGGCTTATGCAATGGAGTGGATATTGGCCCTGCCCCGGTGGTGTATCGTAATCAAGTGGGCTGGGTTCGAGATTCGCCGGCACATGAAATACCTTTGCGATCTACACCGCAGCCCCAACCACAATATCCAATCAGACGAGAGGCTAAGGCTTCCGTCTGTGACATTTTGTCCCAATTGGAATATCAAGGTGTAACTGAACCCTGTGTATCACCCATGAATAATCCTCTTTTTCCGATTTCGAAACTGGATGGTTCGTATCACATTGTATTGGATTATCGAAATTTAAATAGTCATGTTCGTACATTTGCAGTACAGAACACACACAGCTCTGCGTTAGTGAATAATATTGTTCGTAAAAAATACAAGACGACACTAGATATATCCAATGGTTTTTACAGTCACAATTTGGCTCAAGAGAGCCGTGATTTGACTGCATTTAGTGCGGTTGGCAACACCCCTGGGGCTTTTGCTGCACGTGTTGTGTCTTTGTTACACAGCATTGACCCGGATGCGTTGTCATACGTCGATGATATTTATCTGACGGAAGACGATCTGATTCCGCATTTGGTCTGCGTGCATCAAATTATTCTGTCATTTTTCGACTTTGGGTATAAATTTAATTTTGCTAAATAACACATCGCTTGTTTAGCGGTGCTCTTCTTGGGCTATGAACTCAATAACGAAGGTAGGGGGTTGGCCCCTCACTTTCTGGAGAAATGTGCACAATTGCAAGCTCCATCTACTCTGAAAAAACTTCAATCTTTGCTGGGATTCTTGAATTTCGGGAGGACATACATTCCTGATTATGCCCAGCGTATCAAACCGCTTTATGCGTTGCTACAACCCTCATATTCTTCTGCCAGGTGGCTTCCGGAACATACCTCTATTCTTCAATCTTTGCAGTCTGATCTGCTAGCATCCCACTTCTTGTTGACGTGTGATAACTCTACGAACCTGGTCCTACAAATTGTGCCGGGCACAGTGGGTTTCACTTACTTAACGTTCAACGAAGGAGACACAGTACCAATTGCATACAAATCACATTTGTACACATTGGCGGCAATGCGATTCTCCAATGTTGAGAACATTTTGACTGCGGTCCAAATGGCGATTCTGAAAGAACGATCGCTGGCGCAGGGAAAACGCATTCTTATGGTTTCGCCTATACCTGCTTTAGAGGCAGTGACGAAGGCGAGTGTACCGAACTCTAAAGCTTTACATCCCCGTTGGATACAATGGGCTACTTCTTTGACATCGGCTGATGTCAAGTTTATCTTTGATCCCGCTCTGCAGACACAGGAGTTTTTACAGTATGAACATGTTCATCCTCCTCCGTTGTCGCTACTTCCTTTGGATCAGTAAAAATGTATCATTTATACCGACGGCTCAGCTCAAACATGCTTATTCAGTGGCTTGCGCTATTGTGACTGGTTCGATTGTTAATGGTGAATTTAGGTCTTCCATTGTGCATACATAGGCACTTGGGGACTGTACGACACAATTGGCGGAGCTGTGTGCTCTTATTTTAGCTCTAGAGGTCACTGATCCTAATGTGAATACTCTTATTGTGTGCGATTCTTACTACTGTGTCCAGTCGTTTAATGACAACTTATTCTTTTGGTCTCAAAATGATTATCGAGACTCCAAGGGCAGAGCAATAAAGCATACAACGCTTTGGGTTCGAGTGGCGGAACTTAAAGAACGTCTGCCACTCACACAGGTTATTCATACTCTTGACCATCAGCGTGTGGGAGCACATGCTGTTGGAAATTCTTTAGCTGATGAAGCAGCCAAAACTGCAGTAGCCATGTGTTCAGTAGCAGCAATTACAACGTCCATGACTAAAATAGATAATTAAATTCTGGCAGCTATAGCTGCTATGAAGAATGGAACAAATTACCCACAGGGCTTCTCTGCTAAGTATTCTTATCATTTGCCACCCGAACAAGTTCCTTATGCTACAATACCATCAGTTGGGGATCACCTGATTCCCAACATGGACCGCAGGCTTTCTTTGATCATAGCCGCTCACAAGGGCATGGCTTCTGCACATGCCGGAGTATCTGCGACTGTTTCTATTTTACAGCAACGTTATTGGTGGCGTGGGTTATATAGACAAACCCATAATTATGTGCATGCTTGTGACATTTGTCAGCAAATAAAACCATCTACGGTTTCACGCCACCACAAACACAGCTTTATATTTCAAATCAGCAATTCGGCTGTGTATACCTTGATCACTGCTGTCCATTGACTTCAGATACTGCATATAAATAAATTTTTGTTGCAGTTGATTCGTGCACTAGATTCCTATGGGTTTGGCCACAATGCAGTGCTGACGCTTGAAATGTCATTAGAGATTTGCGTGTCTTTGTCGGGACGTTTGCCTGTGGCACATTCCATTTAGACCATGGTCCGGCGTTCGCCTCTAAGGCGTACAAGGACGCGATGAAGTCTTTGGGGGTGCTGGTGCAGTTTTCATCTCCATACAGGCCTGAGGGCAATTCTATAGTGGAACCAATGAACCGTGACTTAAAGCAATCTTTGACAGCTAGAGTCTTAGGTACTGGCCGGAACTGGCTGGCCCATTTGTATGGAGTTCAACGTGCACTTAATAATCTCCCGAGAAGATCTCTGGGTGGGTGGACCCCATACGAAATGCTCTTTGGCATTAAAATGTTTGTGCCAGACCTTGATGGTCTAGACGTTGTTGCGGCTGCCGCAACATTTGACGTAGATAACCATTCTACTGTGTTACAGGACCTACAAAAGACCTGTGACAGCTTCGCTACAGAACATTTACCCTCTTCCAATGAATCGGCAATGCTGATTCCGGTCGCCGGCTGGCTCCCTAAGATTGGAGATTTGCTACAAGAAAAGCTGGAGAACAAAAAAGAATTTGCTCCCTCTTATCGTGCACCGGTCCCAGTTCTTGGATTGAAGGGTACCCGTACGGTGATACTACCTCCTTTGCCTGGTCGCAAAGAAAACAGATATATTTCAATCGACAATGTCAAACTACACCATCTGGCCGATTCTGAATAGAGTGGCTCCCAGTATTTCAAGTAATGCTATTTCCCTGAATCCGATGGCTTCAGCCTCTTCGACTAATGCCCGTGCCGAAGACAGTGAGATGGAGACTTCTTTTGACTTTCTGTCTGTTGTCCCATCATCCTCCTCCACCGCAGACATCGAGTATGCTTATCCTGCGGATGAGTGCCATATTGAAGTACCGGACAATCCTGTACATCATCAAGCTGCGGCTGCACTGCCTCCGTTAATGAACGTGGGAGCCAGCGGTTATTTTGGGGACCGTACGAGCTTCTCCTGTGACTCTTCTTCTTCGTCATTGACTGTGACATCTCCACTGATGCAAACCAGTATTTTCATCTCCTGGTTCAAAAAGACTTACCTAGTCCCACCCTGGACCTACATCTGGCTGCTGCTTATACTGATTTTCCTCTTCATGATGATTGGGTTTGTGACAGTGTTTTTCTTGCTAATCAATGGTCATTATTTACCAGAACGCTCTGCTGTGAAGTTGGTTGATGGAATTCTGGCTCCCCATACATCGTCCCATATCATGAAACATGAACAAGCCCTCATGAACATTTCGGCATTCCCTATTGCTGATGGCATCGTTTGGGATAAAGTAGCATTCGAAATCCATGGCCCGACGGAGGTCCTCAAGATTCCATACTTGTTTCGCGTTTCCCTAGGAGATGTGGTAACACAGGACATACATTCTGATGATTGGGATGTACAAGCGGTGCATTCCTTTTTTTCTGAATTAAAGTATTATGATGCTTTTGATGCTGAAGATTTGTATTTAAATTCTGCTAATTATGCTGATTTATTCTGTTATCAACATTATGGCCATCATTTCTTGCATAAAACAAACATGTTAAGACCTTTTTTAATTTTACACAGTGGGAACATTGCACAACTCCCTTACGGGGAAGTTCCAAAACACTCCGGAATAAGTTCACCTACTTTTCAAATTACATTACATCCAATCCAGAGTCCTATTTCTATAAGTTGAAATTGCCATCTCAATCTAAATTTATGTTGACTCACACAAAGCTGATTTATTCTAATTCATTTTGGACCGATTTGGCCTTACATGGTTAGGAACACTGGAAAAATACCATTGATTTGAAATCGATTTGGGGCACCAAGGCTTGGCAGGTCCAGGGACCCAAAGCTTTGCATCGTGCATGTCTCATTCCAGCCCAAATATTGTTTTTAAATGACACGGTGCACCAAACAACTTGTTTTGGCCTGGCTACAGCCAAAAATTTAAATATTCCGTCCATCCCTTCATTGACTGAGTATGATAATTGGCCTGGACACACCAATCATACAATCAATGTCCTGCAAGCTCTGTTTCGAAATGGCACTTTAAATATCTCTGATGTTGACCCCTTAGGATGGTTGTTGTGACAAACCAACTCTAATGATTGTCAACTGCGTTTTTATAATGCAACGAAAGGTTTCACTCAAGTTAGACCTAATCCACGTTTCCCGCAGACACATTCAGTCACCACGTATTCGGTGGGGAAGTTGTGTCAGTAATGGTTGGAACACTCCACACTGTCGTCAGTGAAACAATACCTGCCTCTCTTGTCGAGCGATATCAATTTGCCTGATTTTATCTCAGGTCTTAAATCCCCACGGCCAAAAAGGTTTATCTATGAGGCTTATAATGAATTATGGAAACTTTCACAGATGGAGGCAGCGTTCCGTCTGCCCAAATTGATCAGGCTAATTTGGAAAAAGTTCTTGCAGTTGTCGACAATAGCATAAATACGTTATCATCCCGCATTTACACCTTACATAACATCGTTTTGATCTGTTATTGATATTGTTCAAAATCATGTATCTGTGTTATACCATGGTCAAAATCAATTGCGATCCGTGATGCAATTTGCATGGACATTGCAAACTCTCTAAATGGGAAAAGTACCATGGGATTATTTGAACGCTTCTGCATTATTTATGCCATTCAACTTAACTGATAAGCAAAGGTTCATGTCAATGAAAGACACAACGTACACCCTTTTACACATTGAACAATTAGAACATTTACCATTTTCTATGACAGAAACTGATTCGGCTGTATGGTTAATTCATGGCGTTATTTCTCTGCCATTCTCGCTATTTCAGTTTAAATCTTGCATGAAACATTTCCCGATAGGCTGCTTTGAACCCCTAGGGAGTGCGTTTATTCACGAATTGTGGTCCTTGCCTTTTGCCTACAGATGTCACCGGGAGGATAAGGACGTTTTACTTACAGGGGAGGAGTGCGATTCCACAGTAGGTCATTCCCTGGTTTACAAACAAGTTAAGTTGCACGGCGCCTGTAACGTGTCCGCCCCTAATCTAGCTTATTTTTTGAAAGGTACGCCGGTCCCGGCAATAATTTCCGCTCTCACATTGCTTTCGAATGGCAGTTATCTTATTTTAAATAACCACAACTGCTGTGGCTTACGGGCAGGAATCCCATATATAGTAACAGTTTCACAATGAGTTACTTGATGCAGCAATGTGCTTTTCCCACCCCCGCATGGGATTGTAGATAGTTCCCTTTGGCCTTCCATTCCAACTTTGAAAACAGATTTCAATAAACTAAGCAGACTAAAAGCGCTATTGCTTCAACAAGAAGTGGCTCTCACTTCTGCTCAAGAGACCTTCAAATTACAGGTGGCTAGAACATCATGTGAGATTCAGTCACTGCTGAATACGAATCTCCCACTTCATTTTGGGGAACTGATGCATCAAATATTTAATGCGTCTGACACAGAAGGCCTTGCTCATTTTTTTAAACTGGTGGGATCCGGCCTTGTGACCTCTTTTCAGACGATTTTTGGAGTAGTACAGGCCTTTATCCATTCTATTTTTTCAAGTGCCTTCAGAGGCTTTCCCTTAATACTGGCACTGGTGGCTGGCGTGCTGATACTTCTGCTCCTGTTACGCAATGGCTGCCCATCTTGTGGTACTGCACAGACCTGGCCAGTTGCAACTGTACCGTGACCGAATGCAACAACTTTTTTGATGCTCGCCATTAGCTATGCTTGGTGTAAGTTATGGACTAACTTTTCGCTTTGCCAACTTCACTTGTGTGCAACCTGTGTTCTACTGCCGACGGTGCCCTTTCTATTGGGCCTTGGATTTATGCCTCTCCAATGCGTCCGGCGCAGACCTGGATTATGATCTGTTGGTGGGTCCATTATTGGCTGCACTTGGAGTGTTGGCTGAATGGAATACCTGTGTGGCTGCACAGCACCTCTTACAACGGAGTTTCATCGAATATCAAGCAAGTTGCCTGGTTATGCTCTTGGAAGCATCGGATTATGAGGAACACGTGTGTTCCTTCGACCTGCTTAACTGGATGGCTTCCCTCTTTGCGACGAGTGATGGGGATTACCTTTTGGAACAAATTGCATTCTTAAGTTCACAGAATTTGATGGATTTTTCAAATCTGCGTTAATCACGTTTTCAACAACACATTTTTTTTTCCTTTTAATTTAAAATTTTCCAATTTGGCTTTTTTCAAGCGTTTCTAGACTCTGCTTATCTTTGAACTCTGTTTGGATATTTTATCTATTTGCTATGACCTGGCCAAGGAGAGGGTGTCATATGGCCGATAGGGACTCTATCGACATCGCTAAGTTACCATGAGCTCTGCTGCCATGATGCTGCTTTTGCGCACGCTACTACATGACTTTATTTTGCAAGACTCTGCTTATGCATTTCACATGAGAACCGTCTGCTTCATGCGTTCTCTGCCTGTTCCTGGAGTTTAGTCTGAACACTGCGAGCAAGGTCGATAAACACTGCCCCTTGTTATTCTGTTCTGGTCAGCCCCTAGCACCTAGACAAAACATGCTAACACAGCTGCGGCTGCTGGATACTTGTGCTTTGATATTATGGGGATGCATGTTTGGTTAACACACACTTGGAGAGGGACCTTTCCAGGGAGAAGAGCCATGCAGTTCCTATGATGTAGTTATACCATCTAGGCACTAAGGTATGGGGTCTGCTGACAAAGCCCAGAGATCTTCTATTATATAATAATATAGCTGCTTGCCAAGGAGAGGGTGGTTAGGCCTTATAGTCCTTTATCCACTGTCTATATAAGATGACATCTCCCTTTATAATATATGGACTTGCGACAATGCTAACAGTTTTAGGTTTATGCGTTTTGCTGCTGGTAGTGGCTTGTATACTGCGTTATAGAGCACGATAGTTAAAATAAACATTTTAAACTATATCCGTGTCTCTGTCAATTCTTATTGTGGACAAGTACGAGTGAGTGAGCAAAAGGGTACGTCTTGTTACCGCGATTCCTGAGAGAGTCAGAAGTGTTGTGTTCTGGGGTGTCTAATCATTTGCATCTTCGTGATTGTATAGGAGAGCGAGTGAGACACTATAGCTAGTCGGTCCTGGGATTGTGGGTACTGAGGTGGTAGGAAGGCTTAGCCCCTATACACCGAGGTCCCGGATTCCTGCGCATAGTTCTGTGTATGTGCAGAATCCCTGCAACAATTTGTTACACATACATTGCATCAGTTAGAAACTCTCCCACTTTACCCTCCGAAGGCTGCAGAGTGTAGATTCTCCACACGTCGGTGCATGAGCTGCTCTTTCTCCCGGCAGACTGAACAGGAGGCAATCTCTCTAGTCACAAGCACAATACACCTCCACTGGCACCACATGACCCCCGTTGCATGCCTGAGTTAATTAGGTGACCAGTCAGCTGTACTGGGGGCGAGCAGTCAGCAATCCTTATTTCCCAAGCAGGCAGGCATAGATGCGGCTCCAGCCGAGGATTACCGCATGTATCGCACCACTTGTTTTATAATGTAACAACTAGCGCTCATGTAAAGCCCTCCAATTTGGCTGATGGGTTGAGTTCACACTATGTAACAACTGCAAAAAAATGCACAAAGTGGTAAAAACAAATTCTTAACATAAGGAAAGACAAAAAGTTGATAATTTCCTGGCTGGCTTGTGCAAAGTGAAACCAAAATATAAATTGCAGCTTCACTACTTACATTGTGTGATCTAGGGCAAATATTTTATGTCAACAAAACTTCTTATTCATTATGTATGAAAGCACTTTCTAATAAATGAGTTCAGGATACCAGGTGTACAAAAATCTTTTGTGCTTCATTTAATAGACTACAATGTTGCTCTATAATAATCTGGGGCACTACAGGGTTAACATGACAACTGTCTTGACTCTTAGTGCAGTAATCGTTTGTTTAAAAAGTTTTACTTTTAGTAAGTACTTCTCAGCATAGTGCTGTAATGAGACGTATTAATGTCAAAGCTTCACATGTTTTAGAAATATACATTTCTTTATTTTTCCAGCAACTATATCCTATTTGGCCTGTTTGTTGCATGATTTACATAGCAAACATTTTCAGGGCTTGGCACGTGCACAGGCTCTGAGATTCGAGCTAGACCCTTGGCTCGGTTCTCCCTGCAAATTTATTGGCTGTTCACCTCTACTGACAGGTTGTCAAAGTAGCTTAGAGGAGTGCTCCTCCCTCGATGGACTGGATGCAGCCCTGAGTAATTAATTACCAGTGGCTAAGACTAATTCAGATGTCCCAGCCATTATTTGTTTTGTTTTGAGTGCTAATATCATTGCCAGCCGTGGGTGCTATAGCTCACTGTACCATAACCTCAAGCTGATCCTCATGGAGTCCCAACAAGGATAAAAATGGTCTGGGGTTGTTTGTGTTACTGGTCGGTAGGGATGCAGACTGGCAGTTCAGCAGAACTGTTTCTATGTAGGCGGACCAGTGCTGATTTCCATTTCCACATCTGGAATGGTACTGTGATTATTATTAATTTTTTAAGAGAAACGATGCACTAGAATGAGGCCTAAAGTAATTACCAGAGGCTGAGATTCATTCAGACATTTACCTACCACTTTTTAGGTCGAGATTGCCAGACAGCACAGCTGTCTGATTACAAAAGGATTGCGGTCTGACCAAGAACATAGTGGTTAAAAAGGCATTGAGGTCTTACCAAGAACATAGTGGCTTGCAGCCTGCCTATTGCAAATTTGTGACATACTGTGGACATCCTTGGCCTATTTATGGCCATTTTTTGCTGGAGTTGCAGCTTACAACTCTGGCATAATGATAGTATAAATGTGTCCACACATAGCATAATGGTAGGTGCACCTGCCAAAATCATGGCCATTCCAGGCACATTGGCCTGATTACGATACCGGGCGGTCGGTCCACCGGTCGCTATTGCGGCAGTCAGGAGACTGCTGACAAGCATGCGGCGGTCCGACCGCCGTATTTCGATTTGACCGCCAGACTTGTGGTCAGAAGTCACCAGTACCATGGCGGGGGAATGCTGTGGCCTTAGGAATATGCCACAGCAGATGACTCCGCCATGCAGCGCCTTCAGCATGTCAGTGCACTGTGTGCCATACACCATGTCATGCATGGCACATGGTGCACACACGACAGTGCAAAGGTAGGGAGGCACTACATGTGCCCATGGGCTCTGACACCCGGGGGCCCTGTTGGGGGCTTCCTCGTTGCCTTTTCGACAACCTTTTCATGGTGGGGTCCCCGCAATGAAAAGGTTGTTGGAAAGAGCAATTGTTATCCTGACGGAGGTGCCTGCCTCGGCACCAGCGCCATTCTGCGACGCTTTTTCAACCACTGCACCATCGGGATCTATAATCCTGGAGGAGGTGGCAGTGTTGTGTTTGACTGCTATGCTTCCAACAGCCAGTATTGTAATACGGAGGTCTGACCGAAGGGCTGTCAACGGTCGGACTGGCACCAACGGACTGTAGGCTGTCCGATCAACAACATCGTAGGGGTGGGCGGAAGTTGCGTAGTCGCGCTACGCAAAACTCCGCGAAACGGTAAAAAATCTCCGCGAGCACGCAAAAGTTCCGCGAACACGCGGAATTGCTTGTTCCGCCCGTTCGCGATGCTTTTTTCCTGTTCGCGAACGCTGTTTGCGTGCTCGGGGAGAAATATCTCACAAACACGCATTTTGAAAAGGCGAACAAGCAAAAAAGTCCGCGAAGCTGCAGATCGCGGAATTTTTGGTAGTTCCGCCGAACGCTAAATTACCCAAATTCCGCGAGCGGAACGGAATTTACCGCCCAGGCCTAATCGTAATGAGGCCCATTGTGTCTAGCACAATATATTGCCTTTCACAATAAACAAGTCATAGCACTTTAACGGAGTTTCAGTAACTTAAGTTGCATAAATGCTCACCAACTACAACTTACAACAAAAAGCAGCTTATTATTAATAACATAGGCAAAACCTAATGCATTTACCAATGCTTGTTATAGTATGGCTTTGCACAGCTGTCTCCAGACAGTTATGTGAGCATTACTAAAACACATGTTGGGAGCCATGAGAACATATTTTAATTGAGTAGAAGTTGTGTGCTTCCACAGAAAGGTGCTTGCCCTCCACACAGTGGGACCATTTTGTTTATTTATCCAGCAGCCTGAAATTGACTTTTCAGGGGCAAACAAATGACATTGTAATGTTATTAAAGTGTCTTAGATAACACAATAATTTATGCACAGATCTGAGAAGGGAAGTCCTTACCCTTCATGGATTTTTAGGTCTGGCTCGACAGTGCAACTGTCACTTGACCTTTTAACTTACACCAATATTATTTTGCAGTATTTTGCTTCCGCACAAATGCATATTATTTCCCATGCTATTGCTATTTACTTGTAATTTTTTTACATTGCCATACAACATCCTTGTAAGACCTGTAGGCATTGCCATATCGTTATTTTCATCTGCGTGGAAGACAGAGGGTGTATTGGGGCAGCAGCGTATCCTTTTTTTTTTTTTTTTAAAGTTTAACCAGCTTTATTTGAACTAAGAACATTTAGAGAGAGTGAGTCATGAACATAACATATTGAATATAATATTGTAAAAAGTCAGAAGACTACCAATAAAACAGAGTAGAAAGCCATTTTCATTTTGACAATATCATAGGGAA
Organism: Calotriton arnoldi; assembly: GCA_963921515.1. Classification (NCBI taxonomy): domain Eukaryota; kingdom Metazoa; phylum Chordata; class Amphibia; order Caudata; family Salamandridae; genus Calotriton; species Calotriton arnoldi. The sequence goes on from CAWUFW010013168.1 coordinate 172,337, forward strand.
GGAGGGAAGTAAAAAAAGGGGGGATAGAATATTATTTACAACTGGAGACCGAGTATTATTACATATTAATAGAAAATATAACCGCAATTAAAATACCTAAAAACAATTCAATGATAAAAATACAATAAAGAGGAATAAGCAGAGAAAGAAACAATTTACAGAGGTTGAACATATTCAGAATGTTTATGAGATACCTGTAGTGCTGCAACCTTATTTAAATAATTAGGTAATGGTAACCAATATAAATATCTATTTACAAATGGTTTGTAAGAGGAGGTGAAAGCAATATGCAATCTATGGTAATGACAAACATTATTCCACCAAGCTTTAACTGAAAGTTTAGTTGAACGTTTCCAATTAAATGTAATTTCCTAAAAGGCTAAAGCCAATATAGGATCAAAGAACCCCTTCTCGTGTGGAGATAACCTCAATGACTCTGATAAGCTTCCTGTAAAGATAATGGTATTAGATAAAGGAATGTGCAAATTAAAAATAATAGATAGACAAGACCATATATTTACCCACAATGAAACTACAATCGGGCTGGAAAACAAAAGATGTTTCAAATCAGCTAAGGGGAAATTCAATGACCAACAAGACCTATTATTAGTATGGGAGAAATCAGCTATGGACATAGGAGTAAAATACAATCTGTGATATAGAAAAAACATAGATTGAGTGGTGGAAGCAGATCTAGAAATTTTTAGCGACCTAGCTCAGATCTTGTTCCAGAAGTCGATGCTCCAACCACAACCCAAATCCGTTTCCCAGGACAACTCCAATTTAGTTTTAGGATGGTCAGGTATTGGGGTAAAAAAATATTTATAAATCAAGGATGCTCTCAGAAGTAGGGTCAGTATTTTAAGAAGCAAATCTTCTGTGGGTGTAACTTCATCTGAAGGAAAAGAATAAACAACGTCTAGAATAACCTCCATAAGGATTGAGCAATTGTGCCAAAATGAGTGAGGACACTTTAAGGTAGCCTGAAATTGAGGAAAAGAGTAAGGAGTTACACCATCAAACATATCTTGGACCCAAACTATTCCACAAACTCTCCAGGACTTCCAATAAAGAGGTCTATTGTTAATGGTAATAAAACAGTTGTGCCAAAGAGGAGAATGTAGGAAACAATCCCTGGAGATGATCTTTCATTGACAGTGAGGTTTTAACAGTGAGCATGTATGATTAAACAGTGGAAGAGAAGTGATATTGGTCTTTGCAGTAAAGGCAAGAATTTCTTTAAAAGTAAAAGGCGCAAGTAAAGTCCGTTCAATGATAGTCCACAAAGGTGTGAAAAGGGAGAGGTCTGTAAGAAGCCATTTAGATGCTTGTCTAAGACAGAACGCCTTATGATAAAGACGAAAGTCAGGAAAATTCACTCCTCCGGTCAATTTAGGTTTCCTAAGATGTGACAAGGAGATTCTAGCTTTCTTATTGTTCCATAGGAATTTGGAAAGGAGGGAATCCAATTTTTTAAAGTAAACAGATGGAATATGGATAGGAATCATCGAAAGAATATATAACAGAATGGGAGTAATCATCATTTTAATGGAATCTAAACATCCCCACCAAAAGAGAAAAAGAGGATTCCAGGAGGAGAGGAGTTTAGAGATACAATCAAACCCTTCCTTCATATTAGTTTTAACCAAATCTGAAATTGAGTTATTAAACCAAATGCCTAAGTATTTAATTTTAGAACTGTTCCATCGGAAGCAAGATAAATCAAAATGTTGCTTAAGACAAAATTTGGTGATGGGGAGAATTTCTGTCTTGTCAGAAATTATTTTGTACCCAGAAACTAAAGAAAAATCTGACATTTCTTGCAATAAAGGAGGACTAGAGATTTCGGGGTTTGATATAAAAAGTAAAATATCATCTGCATATGCCGATAACTTCAAATGTTGATCGCCATAGAGAAATCCAGAAATAGATGGGTTACGGCAGATACAAGAAAAAAAGGTTCAAGAGATAAAGTAAATAAGAGAGGAGTTAAGGGACAACCTTGAAGTACACCACGCTGTAATGGAAAGGAGTGAGAGATAAGTCCATTAATTAAGACGGAAGCTCTAGGTGCTGTATAAAGCAAAGAGATAAAGGAAATAAATCTAGGACCAAAACCATGCCAATGAAGAGCTTTAAATAAAAAAGATCAGTCTACTCAATCAAATGCCTTCTCCGCATCGACAGAAACTGCAGCCAAAGAATAAGAAAGAGTAGGAGCCCTGTTTAAAACATTAAATAGCAGCCGAGAATTATCGGAGGTCAACCTACCTTTAACAAAGCCACATTGCTCTGGAGCGATCAAATTTGGCAAAAGAGGCTCAAGACCTAAAGCAAGCAGTTTGGCAAAAAGTTTGTAATCAACATTTACAAGGGATATAGGATGATAGTTCTTACATTGCTTAGGATCACAACCTTCTTTATGGATTAGACATATTGTGGCTTCTAAAAAAGTGCCATCCGCCTTGCCAGTAACACAAAAATGTTGAAAAAGTTGTAAGAGTTTCAAAAGAAGTAGGTTTGAAAAGTGTAGATAGAATTCTACCGTAAACCCATCTGGACCTGGGGTTTTCCCTTTTTTAAGAAGACTTAAAGATCGAGAAAGTTCCAGAATTGATACATCAGACTCTAGAGCTAGAAAGTCAAGATTCACATGCGAAGGAGGGGACACGTGAATAAGATAAGTATCAAAAATAGAGACAGAGGTAGGGGTTTCCGGAGTATATAGAGTCTTATACAATTTCATAAACTCATCTAAGATGTCTTGATCTTTAAAAAGATGTTTTCAATCAATCAATCAGAGGTTTGTTAAGCGCAACTACTCACCCGTAAGGGACTCAAGGCGCTAGGGGTAGGAGGGGGTGCAGGATCCATACCATCAAGGAGGGGGTCTGTCGAAGAGCCAGGTTTTGAGGTTTCTTGCGAAGATGGGGAGCGATGTTGTCTGTCTGAGGTGGAGCAGAAGGGCGTTCCAGGCTTTGGCCACGAGGAAGGAGAAGGAGCGGCCTCCCGATCTGTTCTTTCTGGTGCGGGGGACAACAGCGTAGGAGAGCTGGGCTGATCATAGGGTCCTTTGGGGTGCGTGGAATTTGAGGTTCAGGTATGCTGGTCCGGTGCCATGGATAGCCTTGTATGCGTGGGTGAGTATCTTGAAGGTGATTCTCGCCTCGACAGGGAGCCAGTGGAGTGTGCGCAGGTGCTGGGAGATGTGGCAGTGTTTTGGCAGGTTGAGGACCAGTCTTGCGGCGGCGTTCTGGATGTTCTGTAGCTTGCGGGTGAGGTTTTTGTTTATTCCGGTGTAGAGTGCGTTGCCGTAGTCGAGTCTGCTGGTGACCACCAGGGCGTGAGTGATGGTCTTTCTGTGTTCGAGGGGGATCCATTTGAAGGTCTTACGAAGGAGGCGGAGGGTGTGGAAGCAGGAAGACGAGACGGAGTTGATCTGGCGGTCCATTTTGAGCTCGGAGTCCAGGATGATTCCCAGGTTGCGTGCGTGGTCCATGGGGGTTGGCGGGTTTCCGAGGGCAGGGGGCCACCAGGTGTCACTCCAGGTGTCGGGGTTTGGGCCCATGATGAGTACTTCTGTTTTGTTGGTGTTTAGTTGTAGGCAGCTGTTTTTCATCCATTTGGCGATGGCTTCCATGCCTTCTCGAAAGTTGTGTCTGGCGGTGTTGGGTTCATTGGATAGGGAGAGGATGAGTTGGGTGTCGTCTGCATACGACACAATGTTGAGTCCGTAGGTTCTGACGATGGGGGCGAGTGGAGCCATGTAGACGTTGAAGAGCGTGGGGCTGAGGGAGGAGCCCTGGGGGACTCCGCAGGTGGTAGGTGTAGGGTCCGAGAGGAAAGGGGGGAGTCTTACCCGCTGAGTTCTGCCGGAAAGGAAGGAGCGGATCCAGTCGAGGGCCTTGTCCTGGATTCCTGCGTCGTGGAGTCTGCGTATTAGGGTGCGGTGAGAGACTGTGTCGAACGCCGCTGAGAGGTCAAGGAGGATGAGGGCTACTGTTTCTCTTTGTCCAGTAGGGCACAGATGTCGTCTGTTGCAGCGAGGAGGGTGGTTTCCGTACTGTGGTTTTTTCTGAAGCCGTATTGGGAGGAGTCGAGGATGTTGTGCTCTTCGATGAATGTGGCGAGTTGGCTGTTGATGACTTTCTCGATGACTTTCACTGGGAACGGAAGCAGGGAGATGGGTCTGTAGTTTTTGAGGTCCGTGGGGTCCGCCGAGGGTTTCTTCAGGAGGGGGTTGACCTCAGCGTGTTTCCAGTCATCGGGGAACGAGGCGGTCGCCAGGGAGCGGTTGATGGTGTGGCGGAGCATGGGTGCGATGGTGTCGGTGGCACAGTTGAAGAAGTGGTGGGGGCAGGGGTCCGTGGGGGCCCCTGAGTGGATTGACTTCATTGTCTTCAGTGTGTCTTCGGTGGTGAGGGCTGTCCAGTTGTCAATCGCTGGTTTCCGGGTGTCGGGGGTGGTTGGTGAGGGTTCAGTGTATTGGTTGTCTTCGTCGAAGTTGTCGTAGATGCTCTTGATTTTGTGGTGGAAAAAGGTGCTGAGTTTGTCACAGAGGTCTTGTGAAGGAGGGATGTCAGTAGACTCGCTGATGGGTTGGGCGAACTCCTTGATGATGTTGAAGAGTTCCTTGCTGTTGTGCGCATGGGTGGAGATTCTGTCTTCAATCGCTTTTTTCCTCGTTTCTCTGATGAGTTGGTGGTGGGCGTTGGTGGCGGTTCTGAAGTTGTTGTGGGCTTCTGTGAATTTGGTGTTCCTCCAGGCCTTTTCGAGGAGGCGGCAAGTGCGTCTGGACTCTCGAAGTTCAGTGGTAAACCATCTGGCTTTCTTGGCTCGGGTATTGTTGTTTTTCTTGAGGGGGCTATGGAGTTGGCGCTGTCCAAGATCCATCTATGTAGGGTTCGGGCTGCGGTGTTGGGGTCGTCATTTTCCGCGATGGTTGGGTTGGAGTTGTTAAGTGAGGAGGTGAGCTGGTCGTCGGTGATTTTGGTCCTGTTTCTTCGTGGGAGCAGGTGCTGGTGTCTGTGGATGGTGGGTGTTCTGAAGGTGAAGTGGACGCAACGATGGTCGGTACATGGGAGTTTGGTGGTGTGGGTGAAGGTGATGGAGTTTCCTGTAGTGAAGAGGGGGTCGAGGGTGTGTCCTGCTGAGTGTGTGGGCTCGGTCACGATCTGGCGAAGTCCAATGTTGTGGAGGTTGTCCAGGAGGGATGCGGTATTGGGGTCCAGTTGGTTGTCGAGGTGGAAGTTGAGGTCTCCCAGCAGGGTGTAGTTGGTGGATGCGAAGGCCTTCAGGGAGATGATGTCGGTGATGGAGTTGGCGAAGGGTACGCGGGGTCCAGGGGGTCGGTAGATGAGGGTTCCTCGGAGAGTGGCGGTGGGGCTGGCCAGTATCTTGAAGTGAAGGTGTTCCATCAGGTCTGTGTGCTCGTCGGGGAGTGTGCTCAGGCGGAGGGTGGATTTGTGGACGATGGCAATTCCTCCTCCTGGGCGGGTGACGCGGTCCTTCCTGGAGATCTTGTATCCTTGGGCGATGGCGATGTCCGGTCCCAAGGTGGTGTTGGTCCAGGTTTCGGTGAAGAATGCTACGTCCGGGGTGGTGCTGTTGAGGAGGTCCCGGATTTCGGTGGCGTGTTGGTGGAGGGATCGGACGTTGAGGAGGATGCATTGCAGGGTCTTCAGTTCGGTTGTGTTCTTGTGGGCGGGTTGTGCTGGATCCGTGTTCTTGGCGGTGCAGCAATGACAGCTGAAGGGTCCGTGGGTGTCGGCTGGTGATGCTAGCTTGCAGTTGTTGTTGCGGCCTGGGTTGAGTGCGTGGAGTGCTGCTGGGTCGTAGCGTTGGCAGGGCGGAGGTCCAGGGTTCCTGGCGCTGGTCGCAGTCGGGTCATGGACGGGCGCAGATGGGCTTGCCTTTGGTGCGCCTTTGGCGCGCCAGCGGCGTGGCTGCACAGCGGCCGCCATTAAGTAGGGGTTGGGGAGGGCTGGACAGCTGGAAGGCAGGAGCGGGGAGGGGAGCTGGATTGGTCGCGCTGGTCGTGCTGGGGGGGAGGGGCCGCGGGGGCAGCAGTGGCGGGGGAAAAACGGGCGGGAAAGGAGGAGAGTAGGAAAGAGGGGAAAAAGAGAAGACAAGCAGAGCACAGGAAAGTGCAGAAAGCAGAAAAAAAGCAGAAATATAGATTTAGGAAAGAGGGTGAAAAACGAGTGAAAAAACAAGTGAAAACGAGTGGAAAAATGGAGCGGAAAGCGGGAGACAGAGGTCCACTGGACCACCAGGGATGAGGCGCAGGTGAACCTGCGGGTGGAGGAGGGCCTCGAACACTCACACTAGAGAGTGCAGGGGCTGGGGGAGGCCTCACTCAATGGTGGAGCTGCGAGGGTGGGAGAGCAAATTCACTGACAAAGAGTCAGTGGTCTTGCTTGCCTGTCCCCGCAGCGGCCGCCATTAAGTAGGGGTCGGGGAGGGCTGGACAGCTGGGAGCGGGGAGGTGAGCTGGATTGGTCGCGCTGGTCGTGCTGGGGGGGAGGGGCCGCGGGGGCAGCAGCGGCGGGGTAAAAACGGACAGTAAAGGAGGAGAGTAGGAAAGAGGCGAAAAAGAGAAGACAAGCAGAGCACAGGAAAGTGCAGAAACCAGAAAAAAGCAGAAATATAGATTTAGGAAAGAGGGTGAAAAACGAGTGAAAAAACGGGTGAAAACGAGTGGAAAAACGGAGCGGAAAGCGGGAGACAGAGGTCCACTGGACCACCAGGGATGAGGCGCAGGTGAACCTGCGGGTGGAGGAGGGCCTAGAACACTCACACTAGCGAGTGCAGGGGCTGGGGGAGGCCTCACTCAATGGTGGAGCTGCGAGGGTGGGAGAGCAAATTCACTGACAAAGAGTCAGTGGTCTTGCTCGCCTGTCCCCGCAGCGGCCGCCATTAAGTAGGAGTCGGGGAGGGCTGGACAGCTGGGAGGCGGGGAGGGGAGCTGGATTGGTCGCGCTGGTCGTGCTGGGGGGAGGGTCCGCGGGGGCAGCAGCGGCGGGGGAAAAATGGGCGGTTAAGGAGGAGAGTAGGAAAGAGGGGAAAAAGAGAAGACAAGCAGAGCACAGGAAAGTGCAGAAAGCAGAAAAAAGCAGAAATATAGATTTAAGAAAGAGGGTGAAAAACAAGTGAAAAACGAGTGAAAACCGGTGGAAACACGGAGCAGAAAGCGGGAGACCGAGGTCCACTGGACCACCAGGGATGAGGCGCAGGTGAACCTGCGGGTGGAGGAGGGCCTTGAACACTCAGAGTGCAGGGGCTGGGGGAGGCCTCACTCAATGGTGGAGCTGCGAGGGTGGGAGAGCAATTTCACTGATAAAGAGTCAGTGGTCTTGTTTTCCTTCAGATGATTGAATGGAGTCTATCAACACACGTTCTTTCCGAGATTTGAGATAATTAGCCAAAAGTGTACCTACTTTATTTTGTCCACCGTAGTAATGAGCACTACTACGTAGAAGAATAAATGAGGAATTGTCCGTAGTTAATTTGTTAAAGTCAAGCTTCCCACGGACAAGTTCCTGTAAGCTATGGTCAGAAGAGGAGGTATAAAATTGGTGCTCAAGATGTTTAATTTTGGCCAATAGAATTTTATGTTGATTAAGAAACTGTTTCTTGTTTTTGGAAACAAACTGTATAACAAAACCACGAGCTGTAGCTTTAAACGCGTCCCATATCAACGTAGGAGAGGCATTCGGATCTGCATTTAAGGAGAAGAATTCCTCAGCAAAGGAAATAAAAGAGGAAGAAAAGTGGATCCTGCAAGAGAGAGTCGGTAAACCTCCATCTAGAAGACCTGGTTTGCGATCGGAGCAAATCAAAATCAGCAACAAGCAGAGCATGATCAGAAATCACTATAGGTTCAATGGAAGAGGAGATAAGATTTTGAGACAAAGATTTAGAAAGAAAATGTAATCCAATCGGGTCAGGTAGCCATGAAGGGGGGGGCAAGAGAATTCTGTGGCCTCTGGGTTACATAATCTCCATGCATCTACAAGGTGTGTCTGAGAAATAGTATTAAGGAATTGTTTATAAGCTTTATGAGGATTGAAGCGAACTTAGGTTGGCGGTCAATAAATGGATCCATGATCTGGTTGCAATCGCCTCCTAGAATAAACAGTTCATCCTTACATTGGATAAATTTTTTCGTAATATAAGACCAGAAGGAATAATCTAATTGGGGCGGGCCATAAACATTAAATACAGTCAAAAATATATTATTAATAAGTAGATTAACTAATAGCCATCTATCCTCTGAATCCATATCTTGAGAAACAACAGAACATTTTAACTTTTTATGACATAAAATAATAACACCATTTTTCTTGGTAGAGGTAGGAGATACTAAAACTAAACCAACCCAATTCCATTTGAGCTTCAAGGCCTCTGTCTCCGTCAAATGGGTTTCTTGCAAAAGAACTAAATCTGGATTATAGGAGGCGAAATGAGATAAAATTCTCTGCCTTTTTATAGGGTTAATAAAACCTTTTACATTCCGAGGTATAACTCTGATTGTAGGGAAATAGGATTAGATATGAAGCAACTCGATCAACAATATTAAAAAGAAGAGAAGAAAACAGAGAAAAAAGGAGCATATAGAAGAAAAAGTACAGAAGTAACTGTGAGAAAAAAGGAAAGAGAGAAAAAGAATAAGAAGGAAAGAAAGGGGATAAGTGAGACAATAAGAAAGGACAGTACATGTCAAAGCAGAGAAGGTAAGTAACTACAGAGGGAAGCAAAAGTTAAAATGACAACTGTAATACGTACCTTCAGGGGGAAACAAGAAGAGAAAAAACAAGGAGTGGCGACACACAAATGAAGGCGACACAGCCAACAAGGGAGAACGCACCACAGCGGGAAGCCATAAAGGACGGGCAGGAAACAGGTACACAAAAAATCCCAAAAATCTGCAAAGGCATGAAGGGAGAAAATTAAAAACAACATGGTATAGGGCAATTATCCAAATACAACCTATGAAAGAAACAGCAGAACAATCAAGGCATAACGAAGATGAATACAAAAGAAAAAGCCAAGTTATAGTGGAAGGTCCAGCTGTTTCCATGGATGACGTAGAGTGTGAGTGAATGAATTTCTGAAGATCTGCAGGATCTTCAAAAGAAGAGGAACTGTTTTGAAAAGTGACCTTAAACAGGCAGGGATGGAATAAACCATAACGCGCACCCATGGTGCATAATGCAGGTCGAAGGTCAAGGAATTCCTTCTGTCGTTTGGCTGTTGCTGTAGAAACATCTAGGGATAAAAAAAAGTCTTGCACCAGACCAGACTAGTTGTTTTTACACTTAGCTGCATTCAAAACCTGTAGAAAGTCAGTGAACTTCAAAAATAGAAGGATTGATTACACCACGTGCCTTCGATGGGGCAGATGAAGAAGATAAATGGGGACCCAGCCTGTGAGCACGCTGAATATTCAGATTTGTAGACGCAGGAAGGTCTAAAAGCTTTGGAAGAAAAGAAGCAAAAAATTGAACAGGATTATTCCCTTCAAAACCTTCCGGAAGACCATATAGGCGAAGATTATTGCATCTGTTCTTATTTTCAAGATCCTCAGCAGACTTCTTCAACAAAAGAAACTCCCTGTCCAGGAAAACAATTCTGGTAGATACATCTTGTATATCGCTAACATGTTGTTCCACCAAGGATAAGCGGGAATCCATGGATGACCACTTAGTTTCCAAAACTTGCAGGCGAGTAATGGTTTCCTCAATGAATGGGCGTAAAGCACATATTTCTTTTAAAACAGTGTCTAAAGAAACCGGAGAAACAGGCTTCGGTGGAGAACGAGTGTCCTGCTTGAGATGCTTATTAGCTGAAGATGAAGTTTGTAATTTGATTGAAGGGTTTGGCAAAGCTATCAGCCGTGAAGAATTAGATTGAGCCATACTGTTAATATTGTGCCTTGAGGAAACCATATGGGAAGAATCCGACATAGGACTGTGAGTACTGTATTTCTTATTAGAGAGCAACATTTTCTTACCTCTGCCCATGTGTCCGAAAATAAAAAAGTCAACAGGAGCAAGAGAAACCCATCAGCGTGCAGGCTGAAAGTCCCCAAAATCCCCCAATATGAAACCGTAAGCAAATGATAAATATATAATGAACAAAAAGTAAAAAGTAGTCCAATAACCACAACAGGAAGAATTTTAGAGGAGAAAAAAGCAGTACCTCAGAGAAGTCATTGTGTGAAGAATTGCCACTGAAGAAAATCTGGGTATTGGCAAAGCAAATTGGCCCAGAAAGAAAAAAATACAAAATGTACAAGAGAAAACAAGCCTTGCAGGACATCACAGCAAGAGTCCCTTCATTACAGAAGCTCCAGAGAAGAAATCCCCAACATGGAGAAAATTCAAAATGGTGGCCGCAAGGGAACTGCAGATGTATCCAGTGATTTTCTAGGCATAGAGCAATGCCAGAAAGCCCAGTTGTAGAGTTCCGTTGGAGGGGAACCTCCGACACATCAACATACCTGTTTCAGGGTAGAAACGTTGTGGGAACCTTGAATTTCAAGGCTGCATCTCCTGATGAAGTGCGGAGTTCCGACATCAGGCGGCCATCTTGAAAGGCGCTGCTCGCGCTCCCTCCATCACCCCAGCATATCCTTTTGTTTAACAGCCAATTTTCTCGCACAGTTTCGAAGGGAAGAAGGCTGCCCACTCTGTGCTGCCACAAAGGAAGGGGCACGGTTATGACGCTGCTTAAATGTAATAAGTTAAGAGTGGTAACGCAATTTTCTCATGCCAGGCACCTTTGACGTCAGAACATTCCCGTTATAAGAAAAGTAATAAAGGGGGATTTCCTTAATATTATATGAGGAATAATTGTTTTCTGCACTAACAGAATTGTTGGTTATAAATTGTCGTGAGTTCCTTTTTTGGTTTTCTTCTTTTCCTTGTGTGTGTGTTTATGTCTTTGTTCAGATCAGTTGCCATGCTTAATATTATTATGTCTTTTCATACAATAAGTCCATTGGTGTATGACTTCTATCATGTTGATGCTATGTATACTTATACCTCAATAAATATTATTTACAAAAGAATCATGTAAATATTTTGACAATATTTATATTGAGATTGTCTTTATATACATTTCCATATACAACAATCCAGATATACGTGTTGGAGGAAAGGAACACACTAAACTCCATTTTAAGGATTTGTGGTGCCCACCTGTTTGGAAGAGAGGGAACACATTTTGGAATGGCCTTTTTCTCGGGCATTTGATCTTGTGGGATGGTTTAGTGCTTAAACACTGCGATGCCTGTCAGTGAGGAAAACCTAACAATGGCAGTCATTTTTGTAGGCTACCGGACCAGGTCAATCCAAGGAGGTGTGATGTGCAACAGTGATCCAATTCTTTCTTAACTATAATGTCCTTCAAATGTCAAACTATTATTAAAATGTGATGCCAACAATAATTGTCTTAAAATCCCCTGCAAACAATTGTCTTCCATGAAACCATACCCCACAAGTATGGGCCAACATATCATACTGGAAAGGAACAGACCACAGCTGCAACATTGTCATGCCCATATTGTAAGGTCCTTTTCATGGGGACACTTGGAATGTTTGAACATAGGGATGCCTGGTATCCATTGAAACATACCAAATCCATAAACTCTGCAAGCTAATTTGCCCATGAGAATCTAGGGACGTACGAGTTGCATGGGTCACAGCACATTTACTTAACTAAGATGCTTTCTAAGCATTAAGTTATTGCTAAAACATGTTTTCCTCATACTTACATGCCTTAAAACATCAAGATGTGCTGCAAAGCTAAATGCCCTATCTTCCTGCCCTCCCTCTCTGCCCCCGATAAAAACAGTACATCACATGTGAGCAGCGACAGATGAAATGTCAGGAACCTGTGAGGCAGATCATGGGTGAAGGCCTGTGTTCTGTTTTGCCGGTGAAGTGAAACTGCAGATGAGTGCGGAGGTCAGAGAGTGGGAAACATGCTTATACCAGGAGGTCTGACACCCACTGCTTGTCTATTTCTAGCCTGAAATGATCCATGCTGTCTAGGGGACAGTAGCACCCCAGATCGTCTCCCCCAGTGGCGTTGAAATGCAGACGGTGAGTGGAGAAACATAGAAACATGCCTTGTACTAGAAGTGTCAGCACCCTATTTTGTTTCAATTTTTTAAAAATGTATTCCATCTTGCCTTCATGTTCCCTGAATGGAGTAGATCAGGGGGAACACCTCTAAAGTATCCCCCCCCCCCCAGGGGTGCTGAAATGTTGATGGTGGCTGAGGTCAAAGAGAAACATGTATTTTGCCACTACATTTCTCTTTTTCTGTTTGTTCTAAAATAGATCCCTAGGATCGAGGGGGAATGTCACTTCTCTTGGGTAGTGTTGGGGTGATTGGAAGATAACTTCCTTGATCTGCTCCCTCCGTGGGAATGATATCCATATGCAGCTTAAGGGTCATAGAAAAGCATCCATTGTGCCAGGAAGCCCAACTTAGCCAGTATGAGGTTGTTTTTAGGTGTCCTGAATGTGCCATACTGGAGCTAACACCCCAAAGCTACTCCCATAGTGAAGCTGAATACTGGCTAAAGGTGGAGGTGAGAGAAGTACATACACCTCAAGAACCACCACCCCATTTAATTTCTGTATTTTGTTGGGAAACAATGAACCATGGAGTTGAGAAAATATTAATACACAGTTGAGGGTACCATGCATGATCTCTAAGTACTCTAAAATGCTGATGGCGAGTGAAGGTAAGAGAATGACATTCCCTGTGCAGAAAGGTCCCTATCCCCACTCATTTCCTTCCAATTTAACAAAATAATCATTGGGGATCAGAGAAAGAAACATTCTTGTACTACATGTCTCGGTCCACAGCACTTTTCTATTTTTATGTTTGTAGAAAAATGATTTCTAGAATCCAAGGGAGTTGAGCAGATTTAGAGGTAACAAACCCAAACTGCTCTCCCAGGGGACCTGAAATGCAGATGGTGGCTAGAGGTCAGAGAAAAATGCCCTATTACTTACCGGTAATCTTCATTACTCCTGGTCCAGTTGTCCCCATCCATTCCTTACTTGTGGAAATGACCATCTCCCTGACAGAAAAAATAACAGGAGAATGGTGGGACCCCTAACCCCACCCCCTCCCACTGAGAGTACATAACCAGTACCTACCCAGCATTCCGCCTGAACTACCAAGCCACCAACAGGAAGGCCAGCCGTCTGGGAGGGAGGGAGGGGTGTAAGGAATGGGACAGGGACCAGGAGTAATAAAGAATACCAGTTAGTAATAGGGCATTACCCCCAGGTCCCTCCAGTCCCTGTCCCATTCCTTACTTGTGGAGCATACCAAAGCCAGAAACCCGGCCTTCTGAATCCCCAAGAACACAGAGGACACCACACCAAAAAGCAACAACCCAAGCGAAGCAACAGGAGAACGAGAGGAAAAAAATACAGGCAGGAGCACACAGCCCGCAACACCCCCAACCAAACCACAGGGTCGCTCTCCCCCTAAACACGCAGGAGATGACCAAGGCGAACAAAAAAGCAGCCAACCCACGGCGCTGCCACCCAGAAGGCAGCCAACCCACACCTGGAAGACCCCTTAACCAACAATGGAGGGGGAACACCTGCCAAGGAAGCACCAGAGACCACCCCAACAAAAGGACAGCAAAGAGGCCCCAAACGGAAGAAGACCCAAGGTGACCAGACACACCAGGAAGCCAGGGCCACACCAACAGGGCCACCACCAAGAACTGGAAGAACCAGCACCGCAGAAGCAGAAGGCACCAGCAGCCCAAAGGAGACAAACAACCATAGAAAAAAAGGAGAAGCAGGACAACCATGCCCCACCGACCCAACTCCCAAAAGCGGCAAGCGGAAGGGAGCCAGCCCCGAAGGTGACAAAGCAAAGACAACCAGCCAAGGCCAAAAAGGAAGCAAACCACAGAGACCCCAAGCTCGAAGGCGAATCCCCAGAGGAGCCGAAGCAACCAGGCCCCCCGAAACAACCAGCACAAGGCGGACCATAACAGCGGAAGCACTCACAGGGCACAAAAGCCCGGAAGGGTGCCCACCCCGCAAGAAAGGCACCAAGCCCAGGAACACTCGCAGCTCCACAGATCCAGCAGCAGAACCGACAGAGAGCAACCCCCCTGCAGACAAGGGAAGAGCGCCCAACACTGCTGAAAAAAACCCCACAACAACCTCACCAGAGAGCTGAGGGGAAGCAAGGAGAGACCCAACAGGCCCAGCCCAAAGCAGGAGACAAAGGGCGACACGGCCTACCGCAGGACCAACCCCAGCACACCCGGGGAGATCCACAGCAGACCAGCCCAGACAAAAGAGGATAGGGCCAGCTGACAGAGGCAAGGCACCGACCCAGAGGACCAACCATGGGCAGGCCCCACAGAGCAAACCAGGAAGGGAGGGAGCAGTGACCAAGAGCAAGCTACCCCCCAACCTGACAGACCCGGCCACCAGAGAGCCTCAGGACACCACCACTGAAAACTCCCAGAGGAGGACCAGGCCCCAGGACAGGAATGTCCAGCAGCAACCACCAGACAACAGCCCACACCACCCAAACATGGAGAAGGAGCCGGGGCACAGGAACAGACAAACAGGCCAGGACGGAGGCAACCACCCGAACGCAGGGGACCCCGGGACACAAACCCCGCACCCTGCCCAACAAAGGCAAGGATGGAGCCAGAAGGAAAAAGGAATGATCAGCACCAGAATACCAGCCGCCCGAATACCAACCAGAAGGACCAGGCAGAGATACACAGACCACACTAGGACAGCTGATGGCAGGGGGAGAACTGGAGGGCAGTACCCTGGAAAGCACAACACCCCCACCAAAACGAGGCTAAAAACAGGACCCCACCCAAGGAAAAGCTAGGGCCAGACCCCAGCAGACCCCGAACCCGGCCAGGGCACAGCACAAAGAGCGGGGAGGGGAAAAAACCCGAAGCCCATCAAACAGGGCCAACAGGGAAGACCCCGCCCAAACAACCCACACCAAGGGCAACACCCACAGCCTCAAAACCGGGGGCCGACCACAAGTAAAAAAGACAGGACCAAGCCACAGGTCACCGAAGAGGAACCAGGAACCATGGAACCAGGAAAAGAGGAAACCTCCAACCGAACCAGTGTTAGATTTGAAAATTCCATTCTCGTTATATACTTGTTTTACAATATATTAGGTTAGCAGTGTGCGGCTAAATGAGACACCATTCGTATCCATGTCATGTAACCCACTCGTGTTATCCATGCAATGTGCGGGCTTTAGTTAGCAAGTGTGACTCCATTTTGTATTTCGTAATCCCAATCAGGCTATGTCTGTACCAGGCCTCATTGCTCGTATTGCTTGCCTCAGCAGAATGCTGTACGCAGTTATTATTTTTCTCTTTTGCTCAAGGTTGCCTTCTGCCTTACTAATGAATAGGCCATTTTGCCCTCGCATACCTATCTTTGTGTGTAGCACGGCTCCCACGTTAGGAGCCGCCGAAACCCAGCACAGCAACCTTGAGCTGGTGATAACATGTACCCATCTGGCAGGTGATAGTCCATCCCTCTGTGCCTCCTTTGTTCATGTTCGGCCTAAGCTGGTAACTTTCCATTGTGGGCGTGGTGAAGAGACTTTTGGAAGGAATGATTATGCGTTGCCGACTGTTGGGGGGCCAGTCCCTCGGCAGACATCTTAGAGTGCAGGTCAGATTGGACTCCTCTGCAGAGTACTGGTAATAAACGATTGTTTTGTATTCTCTACTGTCTGACCGACTCTTCATTTTGGAGAAGGCTATAAGGTGGTTGCAGGAAACCCGGGTGACCCTTTTCGGGTCACTTCCTTCAGGTGGCACCCGAACAGGGACTCCGCAAGGTGACCCGACTCGCCCGTAATCGGGTTGTAAGGTCGGGGTGGTGTCCGGTCAGTCGGGCGGATCGGGGATCCCCACATGATAAGAGCCCGGTTCTCTTGGCTGCCCCGCCCGGCTGATCGGGCGACTCCTCGTTTAGTGGTCACCGGCCGGAGTCCTGAGAAGGCGGACCCTTGGATTTGACTGTTTGGTCCGAAGAGTCGGCAGTGGAGAAGAATATTGCTCGACCTGAGTGCACCAGGTGAGTGACTGGAATTCTTGGAAAATGTGGCGCCATGGTTGAACGGCACAAGCCTACGGGCTGTGTCTGGTACAGTCTCCGGACTGTCTTGTCTTGAACTTGGTGGGTTTGCTGACCCTTGAAAAGACGCAGAGTGTTTGTGAACGGTCTACCAGGCCAACTGGAAATTCGGCCCATTCTTGAAAAGGTTTGGGGCTGTTTGCGAACAATCTGCCAGGCCAACTGGAAATTCGGCTTACTCTTGAAAAGGTCTGGGGCTAGAGCCTGTCTTCCTGTCTTGGTACAGTCTGCGGACTGTCTTGTGCGGTTTTGGACCGCTTGGATTTGGTTCTTGGATCAGTTGTTGGTTGGTGTTCTGTTCGTCTGTTGGGGACGGTGTGTGTGTCTTATATTAAGATGCCTTGTCTAAGTAAGTTAGGGTGTTGCGGATGTCGGTGTTGTTCCACTGAAGCTTGATTGGAAGAGAGGCAGCCGGCGCCTCCAGAGGGTACCCCAAACTTTTATGTATACGTCAAGCATGGCATTGGCCCTATTATGTTTAGCACGTTGTGGAATAAATATACGAGGGACAATGTCGATCTACAGTGGCCGCTTACTGGCACATTTGATGAGCAAAAATTGAATTACTTGCAGGACAAATTGTTCGCCAAAAAGAGCAGACAGTCGATGTTTGATTCTCTGAGAACATGGCAGAAGGAAGCGAAGCAACGATGTATGAGAGCAGAGAAGCAAGCTCCGAGGGGACAGACGCAAACGATAACGCAGAAAGCAGTGGCGTATGAAAGAGAAAAGATCGAGAAAGGCATAGAGTGTGCTGACAGGAAATTTCGCTTGCAGAGTGATGTGTTATGTGGCTAGGGGGGAAGGTGATGTCTTCGTTGAGGAGTTGTTGGATTCCCAACCCCCACCTCCCTATGCCCCCGAACGACTATATCCTGTAACCCCGACACCTCAGTCTTCGGCCTCTGGTTCTGTTATTCCTACTCTTTCTGTTTCTAGCTCTACTGCTTCAGCCTCGGCCCCGCCTGCTTCTTCCCAACTCTCGCCAGTTACAGGGACGGGTGCCGTCCGTTCCTTTATTCTGTCTCCTGACCCCATGCCCGTGGTCACGACTCCTCTTACTCCTGCGGCACAGTCTTTGAGCACGATGGTACCTGTTTCTTCATCTGCTCTTTTCCCTTTGGGTGTGTTACCTCAGGCATCGCAAAATACAGAGATGCCTGTGCATGGAGTGCATGAAGTGAATTGGGCGGCGGCACGTGAACGCATGGATAAAGTGTTGGTCCCTCTGCTGTGGGTGATGAGGAAAAGGGAATGGTGGCTGACCAGGCTGCACAGTGGGCCCGGAATCTGATTTATAGTGTGGAAGATGTGTGCAGTGTGATGAAAGATTATGAGCCGTTTATACTGCAACATGCTCTTAAGCATATGTCGGCCACGCTGCTAGGATTGTGGGAACAGTGTTTTAAGGGTATTGCACCACAGATAATTTATGACATTCGGGACAGGGTATATACTACAGATATGGCCCCAAATGAGGTTTTCAGTAATGTGACGACATTGGTGGGGTATCGGGGTAGATTGCTTCAGAAGGTCCCGACAACAGTGTCGCAGTTCCCCATGAGGGAAGTGCATCCCATTTACCACCCCAAAATACCAGAGTTGCGAGATGGGAATAATATCGTTACTCGCCCACGGGTGGCGGCCCACTTCCAGGAACAGTGGATCTACACTCCTTGGAAGAGGAGTGAGGTAATATCCCTGAAAGGGTAATTACCGGACCCTCAGAAAAATCTGACAGCGTACTATAAAGAATTGACGGAGGCGTCCTCCTCCACAGTGATGACATTAGCTGATATAGAGTTGTTTTTCGGTCTGTTGGTACCGGTGGATATATGGAGGCAGGTGCATATGCAGGCTCATGTGGTGGAATTGGGAGGAACATGGGATGAGATTAGGGGGGGATAAGGAGCGCAAGCCCGGCGAGAAGCCGAAGGTGGAGCTATTGGCCTTGCCGGGACGTATTATCACTTACATGCACTCCCTTATCCCGCCCAGACGAGTGGATTGGGGCAAGTTGACTGCATGTCGTCAGAAGAAGGATGAAAGTGTGTCCGATTTCTTTACTAGATTCGAAGGGGTGTTTCTGGATTTTAGTGGTCAGGATCTATCGCTGGAGGGTGGTGTTCGTCTGTTTGTCAACAGGTTCGTCACTAATTTGCTTCCTGAGATTGCGACTAGATTGCAGGCAGCGGAAAGTACTTGGACCACCTCCTCCCTGTCAGTAATATTGAGTATGGCACAGTACTACGAGCATAGGGAAAATGAGGACAAAGAGAAGGTGGAAAAAAAGTCAAAGGAGTTGAAGACGAGGGTGTTGATGCAGCAGGTGGCAAGGGGGAACGGTAGAGGAAGGGGTTCGGGTCCCGCTCAACGGGGACCCCGATCTGATCGGAACAGTACATCGGGTGCGTCCGTAGGGTACAACCAATGTGCGTACTGTAAAAAGGAGGGACATTGGCGAAGTGAGTGTCCGGAGTTGCTGCAGAAAGTTGAGGCCCCAAGAGGTAGGGGTTCTAGGGGACGTGGTAGAGGAGGAGGTTGCCGCAGAGAGGGTCAGTTTGAGGATACATCGTATGATCAGCAGAGCAAGAACTATTTCGACGACCACCGTGGAAGGCAGTACTATCATGACGACTATGACATGGACGAGGTGACGGGGATGTCCCACAGCTAGGACAACCAGGGACAGGGTAAGGGACCGGTTCCAGTGCCTGTAGATCAATGGGGACCTTATGTCACTGCGGATTTACAGGGCACGCCCAAGACGTTCTTACTTGAAACGGGTGCTATGAATAGCTCTGTTTCTCGTTCGCTGGTCCCAGGGGCAGCTCTGTCTGGCCAAAACAATGTTTCGGTAGGTTTTTCAGGCATCCCGGTTGTTAGCCCCATTTCCAAACCTCTTGCTTTGACTATAGGACCCTCTACGGTGGACTCGCCATTTCTGTTAACGACAAATTGTGGGGAAAATTTGATGGGATTGGATTTGTTGAAGAGATTACATGCCACCATCTTTTGTTCTCTGGATGGTGTTTACATGACGGTTGGGCCACAAGTGGCTCACGCAAAACAATGCTTTGCAAAAGATGCACCCCTCCCGCAGAGTTCCAGGACGTGCCCCGTAGTTTATGGGCAGCAGGCGACACGGATGTAGGGTTACTCTAGATCCAGCCAGTCTCTACTACGGTTAAGGATAATGATGTATTGCCACGTACCCCCAGTATAAGATCTCGCAAGCAGGAGAAAGGGCTTTGTTGCAAATAATTCAGGATTTGATTAAGACTGGTGTGGTTGAGGAGACAGTAGCGAATGTGTGTAACAGCCCTATCCTTCCGATTCTTAAGAGGGCCCCCTTGGACTCTTCTGATGCTCATCCGGATGTTTACCGCTTTGTAATTGACCTCAGAAAGGTCAATAAAATAGTTGTGCCCCAATATCCTGTAGTTCCAGACATTACCACGATATTGACAATGATTCTCCCATCAGCAAAGTTCTTTTCCGTTATTGATTTGAAGAATGCTTTCTTTAGCATTCCAATTCATATAGATAGCAGATATCTGTTTGGATTTGCATTAGCCGGCAGGAGTTTTAGATTCTGTCGTGCTCCCCAAGGCTATACAGAGAGTCCTAGTATCTATAGTCAAGCTCTAAAAAGTCAATTGGATTCTTTGGTGCTTCCCACTGGTAATGTGCTATTGCAGTACGTGGACGACCTCCTTGTGGCCTCTGATACTGAGGATGGTTGCAGAGACGCCACTGTTAAATTGCTGTTGCATTTGGCACATCATGGCCATAAGGTGTCCCTTTCTAAGTTTCAATATTGTCGACAGGAGGTCACCTACTTAGGTCACCTACTGTCGAAGGAGGGTCGCATGCTAACACCTGAACGCATAGCTGCTATTACTAATATGCCTGTTCCTAAGACTCAACGTGAAGTGCGCGCATTTATTGGTATTACCTCGTAATGTCGACACTGGATCCCCAATTATTCCTTACTAACAAAACCCCTCCTTTACCTAACCACTAAAGAAGTGCATGAACCCCTTCCTTGGACATCTGCATGCCAGCAAGCTTTTGAGCAATTAAAGGCTGCGCTTTGCTCCGCTCCTGTGCTTGGTACTCCTGATTACCAGAAGCCTTTTGTGCTTTACGTACATGAGGCGGACGGTTGCGCGCTTTCTGTTTTAACACAGGGCTTTGGTGGTAAGCAAAGGCCCTGCGCTTATTTTTCCGCAATGCTGGATAACGTAGCCAGAGCGCTCCCGAGCTGCCTGAGAGCTGTCGCGGCAGTGGCAGTTTCTATCAGACAATCGGCGGGGCTCGTTCTTCATACTGAACTCACAGTAATGGTACCCCATGCTGTGGATACGCTTTTGAATAAGACAAAGACACTGCACCTTACTAGTGCACGTCTGACCGGATATGAATTAACTTTGTTTGCTCCGCACATTACCATCAAAAGATGTGCCACGCTGAACCCAGCCACGTTACTACCCCTCCCTTCGGCGGGCAATGACACAGATGCACATGATTGTGTATACAGAACGGAAGAGGAAACTAAGGGACGGGTAGACCTGACTGATGTTCCCTTATCTGAACCCCAAGGGGAACTATATGTCGATGGCTCTTGCTTCAAACTACCAGATGGCACCACCACTGCAGCATATGCAATTACAACATTACACACTATAGTTGAGATATCCCGTGTTCCATACCAATCAGCCCAGGCTGTGGAGCTGGTTGCTCTTCTGAGGGCTTGTGAGTTGAGTGAGGGACAGGCTGTCAATATTTATATTGACAGCCAGTACGCTTTTGTGGTCGCCCATAATTTTGGACGCCTCTGGGCGGAGAGAGGATTTTTAACATCACATGGATTACGGATACAGAATGGCCCATTGATACATAGACTCTTGCAGCTCTAACACTTCCCAAAAGGTTAGCGATAATAAAATGTAGTGCTCACAAAGCAATAACAGATGATGTTGGTAGAGGAAATGCGTTCGCAGATCAAATAGCTAAGGAAACAGTGAGATCAAAGATGAAAAAGATGTTTGTGGCTGGTCCGGCTAGGTGGGTCCCAGACAATGGAATGTTTGAGGATACAGTAGAGAGTGTCAAAGAGATACAAAGTGAGGCAACCCTAGACGAATTGGCAATATGGCAGGAGAGTACAGGGCGTCTGGATGAGGATGGGTGCTGGACTGATAAGTCCGAGAAACAGCGATGGATGTTACCTAATGCCTATGTACTTCCTGTGGTTCCCATGGCCCAGCCCACATTAGTGCCAAGGGAATATGTAAGGTGTTGGACGCAGTGTGGCAGAATGACAATATTTCCAAGGTAGCCACTCATTTAGTGAAACACTGTATGATTTGTATGACACATAATCCTGGGAAAGGTACTCCTACACCCTCTGGTAATTTTGCACCGCCTTCCTTCCCTTTCGAAATTCTCCAGATGGATTTCATCGAAATGGAACGAGTCAACAATTTGAAGAATGTGCTGGTAGTGATTTGTGCATTCAGTAAATGGATTGAAGCTTACCCCACTAAAGAGAATACAGCTATGGCGACGGCGAAGGCACTCCTAAAAGAGTTCTTCCAGCGCTTCGGATTGCCACATGTTTCCCCAGTTTCTCCCCCAACGCCCACCATCAACTCATCAGAGAAACGAGGAAAAAAGCGATTGAAGACAGAATCTCCACCCACGCGCACAACAGCAAGGAACTCTTCAGCATCAT
Organism: Calotriton arnoldi; assembly: GCA_963921515.1. Lineage (NCBI taxonomy): Eukaryota > Metazoa > Chordata > Amphibia > Caudata > Salamandridae > Calotriton > Calotriton arnoldi. The sequence continues at coordinate 194,261 of CAWUFW010013168.1, forward strand.
CAAGGAGTTCGCCCAACCCACTAGCGAGTCTACCGACATCCCTCCCTCACAAGACCTCTGCGACAAACTCAGCACCTTTTTCCACCACAAAATCAAGAGCATCTACGACAACTTCGACGAAGACAACCAACACACTGAACCCTCACCAACCACCCCCGACACCCGGAAACCAGCGATTGACGACTGGACAGCCCTCACCACCGAAGACACACTGAAGACAATGAAGTCAATCCACTCAGGGGCCCCCACGGACCCCTGCCCCCACCACATCTTCAACAGAGCCGCCGACAGAATCGCACCCATGCTCCACCACACCATCAACCGCTCCCTGACGACCGCCTCGTTCCCCGACGACTGGAAACACGCCGAGGTCAACCCCCTCCTAAAGAAACCCTCAGCGGACCCCACCGACCTCAAAAACTACAGACCCATCTCCCTGCTCCCGTTCCCAGCGAAAGTCATCGAGAAAGCCATCAACAGCCAACTCGCCACATTCATTGAAGAACACAACATCCTCGACTCCTCCCAATCTGGCTTCAGAAAAACCACAGTACGGAAACCGCCCTCCTCGCCGCAACAGACGACATCCGCACCCTACTGGACAAAGGAGAAACAGTAGCCCTCATCCTCCTCGACCTATCAGCGGCGTTCGACACAGTCTCCCACCGCACCCTAATATGCAGACTCTACGACGCAGGAATCCAGGACAAGGCCCTCGACTGGATCCGCTCCTTCCTCTCCGGCAGGACGCAGCGGGTCAGACTCCCCCTTTCCTCTCGGACCCCACACCTACCACCTGCGGAGTCCCCCAGGGCTCCTCCCTCAGCCCGACGCTCTTCAACGTCTACATGGCTCCACTCGCCCCCATCGTCAGAACCTACGGACTCAACATCGTGTCATACGCAGACGACACCCAGCTCATCCTCTCCCTATCCAACGAGCCCAACACCGCCAGACGCAACTTTCGAGAAGGCATGGAAGCCGTCGCCAAATGGATGAAAAACAGCTGCCTACAACTAAACACCAACAAACCAGAAGTACTCATCATGGGCCCAAACCCCGATGCCTGGAGCGACACCTGGTGGCCCCCCGCCCTCGGAAACCCGCCAACCCCCACGGACCACGCACGCAACATGGGAATCATCCTGGACTCCGAGCTCAAAATGGACCGCCAGATCAACTCTGTCTCGTCTTCCTGCTTCCACACCCTCCGCCTCCTTCGTAAGACCTTCAAATGGATCCCCTCGAACACTGAAAGACCGTCACTCACGCCCTGGTCACCAACAGACTCGACTACGGCAACGCACTCTACGCCGGAATAAACAAAAACCTCACCCGCAAGCTACAGAACATCCAGAACGCTGCCGCAAGACTGGTCCTCAACCTGCCAAAACACTGCCACATCTCCCAGCACCTGCGCACACTCCACTGGCTCCCTGTCGAGGCGAGAATCACCTTCAAGATGCTCACCCACGCACACAAGGCCCTCCACGGCACCGGACCAGCATACCTGAACAGCCGACTCAAATTCCACGCACCCCAAAGGACCCTACGATCAGCCCAGCTCTCCTACGCCGTGGTCCCCCACCCCAGAAAGACCAGATCGGGAGGCCGCTCCTTCTCCTTCCTCACGTCCAAAGCATGGAACGCCCTTCCGCTCCACCTCAGGCAGACAACATCGCTCCCCATCTTCGCAAGAAACCTCAAAACCTAGCTCTTCGACAGACCCCCTCCTTGATGGATGGAACCTGTACCCCCCCCCCACCCCTAGCGCCTTGAGACCCTTACGGGTGAGTAGTCGCACTTTAACAAACCCCTGATTGATTGATTGATTTGGAGTGACAACGGAAGTCACTTAAATTCTAAGGTCATCCAACTGGTGTGCGAAGGTTTGCACATCAAGCAGAAGTTTCATGCAGCCAACCACCCTCAGTCAGCAGGTCTGGTTGAGAAGTACAATGGTACTCTCAAACTGAAGTTAGCAAAGATACAGGAAAGCACAGGATTGCGATGGCCAGATGCGTTGCCCCAGGCCTTGTTATCCACCAGGGCAAAGGCACATTCTAGGACAGGGTTGTCACCATATGAAGTAGTGTTTGGTCGCCCTGCCAATATCTGGGGCGTTCCAAGACCAAAGCGCTTTTCTGAGATTGAGCACCCTTTACTTATAGACTATCTGTATGAGTTAACTAAAGATCTTCGTTCTCTCCACCAACAGATTCAAGAAACATTGCAGCCGGTACCAGTGGGGCCCAGGCATCAGCTACAGCCCGGACAGTATCTGCTAGTCAAGAATTTTCAGAGGAAGAACTGCCTGGAGCCCCGTTGGAGGGGCCCCCTTTTGGTCCTGCTTGCCACCCGAACAGCGGTGAAACTCGACGGCCGGAAGCACTGGGTGCATGCCACCCACTGTAAGAGAGTACCTCTCCCACTCCCCTTTGACGCGTAGGTGCGAGACGGTATCGCTGATCAAGAAGGGGAAAGGGTGCCCCGCTTTGTTCCTTTCTCTGACGCCCAGCTAAGGGGGGTGCAGACGGAAGCAGAGAGTGATGCCGCCTTGCGTGAGGCGGTCCCTCAGAGACAAGGGCAGCCCCAGTTTCTCCCCCATCTGACTCACAGGCACCTAAGTCCTCCTGTCTTCCTGAGCCTGAGTTTCAACCCCTTTTTGTTGATGAAACAGTGCCTGGAGCTGACAGGTACAATCTGCGCCCACGAAAGAAGGTCAGTGCGCCAGAGAGACAGTCCAGGAGTGAGGGAAGGACTTGAGATTAGGGTATAGGTACTACGTCTGCGGTACCTGCATCAGCTTAGGGTGAACGACACTGGTGCACTGCCTGAGACACTGGACAGGATCATTGAGGGTACTCGCCCAGGAGGGCGGGTGTCCTATCCTGCGAGAAGAAGGACTTATTTCCAGTAAGGGCCGCGACCACGCGACCCCCACGAGGGAGTGCTTCAAAGAATCATTGTTGATGAACGATAGGAGCTTGCCAGCGAGGCTCTAAAAGGACGCTGGGTAACTTGTGCCCCTCTGGTCGGTTGTATTTTTTTAGCTCTAGTTCTTAAGGTTCTTTTCATGTTTCTATTTGGCCGTGCTGTCATGGAAGAAGAACAGCCCCTAGCGGCACCGCCACCAGGACAGGGTGGTCCTGTGGGTGGGTGGACAAAATATCGAAAACACAAATATCGTCGGACACAATATCGTGTCAAAAATATCGAGGACAAGAATATCGTGAAGGTCATTTTCTATGGGTAAGTAAAGTTTTACAATATATAACTCCACATATATGTACTTTGACGATATATATATCTTCAAGGTACGTAGATCTGGAGTTAAGAATAGTAAATTGATACCCATCTATTTGCACTTACCTACTCGATATTCTTGTCCTCGATATTTTGGACACGATATTCTGTCCACACGATATTTTGTTTTCGATATTCTGTCAGTGAACCGGTCCTGTGTGGTCTAGTTGGTCCATTAAGAGTAAGATAGTAGTGGTAGTGTTCATCCTCATAGTAATGATAACACTGTTTGGAGTAGTATGGTATTTAGAAGAGCAGCATCCTGTGCACACCTTAATAGGGACTACCCAGGCTTCACCTGAGCATCTGTTTGTTACGTTGCCCCCACACAAACAGAGACATAGACAGACATATGTTGAAAATGCCTTCCTCCAAATGCTCCACGAGGTACACAATACAACAAATGCCACGAATTGTTGGGTGTGTGGGTTACTCCCCTCAGTCATGCACAAGAATGATTTGCTGGTGTCTTTACCACTGTCCTACCTAAGTAGCTGTGAGGTATGGTTCCTGTTGCTTTCCATGGTATATATACATTATCATGCTGACGCCATGAATATGACCGAGTCTGATTATGAGGCAGCGTTGGAATACATAGTAGTACACCAGGGTTAGACACCTGGGACGGAAGGAAAGGAGGGTACCTCACATCCACATGCCTGCATGAATGTTTATGAGGATAACAAAAATGCTACATGGCTGCAAAACAAAATGTTGGATTTTCAGGGGTTCAATGTTACCGAATATTTTAAATGTTTCCATACACGAAATATCACCAAAGATAAAGCCCTGCCCGTACCTGTGGTTCATACAGCAGCTAGTTTCTGTGTCGAAGGATCTGGGAATATTCCAGTGGGTCAGAGCAATTGCAAATATACCTATTGACTAAACACTAATAGTAGCCCACCTTTGCTCACCCCCCCTAATGTATATTCTGTTTGTGGAAAGTAGGCTTACACCTGGCTTAATAGGGGATGGTCTGGCCGGTGTTATGTCTCTTTCCTTCTACCCCCTGTCTACATTGCACTGTCCAACTATCACAAAGACCACAGGCTGCAGCTGAGAAGTGTATACTTGTCCCGAGTCAGGAGACTTATTGACAGCAGATATTGATCAAACAGATGCTACTCTACAGCAATTCATGGATGCCATGAAGGGTATCGTGCCCTTCTGGGGACCTATGTATAATAGTGTCAGCATTCGTCGTCTAACCAGGGTTGTTGAAGGGGTCATCAACACTACAGCAGGTATACTCACCAACATCACAGCTGAGCTTCAGGCTACAAAACTTGTTGCTCTTCAGAATCGTATGGTTTTAGACATCATCCTTGCAGATAGGGGTGAAGCTTGTGTCATAGGCAGCAGTTGCTGCGTTTACATCCCAGATCACGCCCCTAAAGTATACTCCGCTATTCAGAAGTTACACAGGCTTGCATCCGATATTCATCAGGAGAATGGTTCATGGTCCTTGACAGGGTGGTTCTGGGGTCTGATGTCCTCCTGGGGCAGGAAGCCAAACAGCCCACACCGGCACGCCAATGCCGCGGCCCAGCCCACACCAGGGGAAGGCAGGTGCACAGGAGAGGCCAGAGGAGAAGGACAAGGAGGCCAGCCCAGCCCCCAGCCACACCAGGCACAGATCCGCCGACCACCAAGGGGCCAAAAGACCCACACCCAAGCAAGGCGCAAAGCGATCAGGGAAAGAAAAGCCAGGCAAGGATCACAGGCAGACACCCATAGGCGACCCCCAAGGCACCAAGGCCTCAACGGCCTGAGTAAGACACCACCCAAAGGCAAGGCCCCCGCACAACTAGGAAGCCCCCAACCAGGAGACAAGGGCAGAAAAGGTACCACCAACCCGACCCGCACAGGCCAATGAGGGGCCAAACAAAGGGACAGCCAGGCCAAAGCAGACAGAGGCAAAGCCAAGGCCCCACCAACAGAGCAGAAGCCTTGTGGTGACACCACAACCCAAGGAGGAATGAGCCCGGTGGGCCCATAGGCACCTACAACCCACGAGTAAGCAGTGACCAAAATAGGGACGGGACAGAAACCAGACCCAAGTAGACATAACAGAGCAGAGCCATCAAAAAACTCAGAAAGACCAGGGACTGGAGACACCATAGGCACAAACCCAGCCCCTGAACCATATCGCACCAACTGGAAAAAAAACATCAGGAAGGCATGTAGGAACACCACAGGACCAAGCCCAAATGACAAGCCCCAAGCTGAAAGTGACAGGACCAAGCCAACACAACAGGAACCCCACAATCGAACCAACGGCAACCAGGTGCACCTGGGGCACCCTGAGCACAGCCGCCTCGATGCTACTGACCCAGGGCCACGGCAAAGCCAGGACAGAGAAAGGGCAGAGCCCGGAGAAGGGTAACAACAGGGCCGCCAAGCAGGAGCTAAAACTGGAAAAGCTGCAAAGCAGCACACAGCCCCAGGGCAGGCAGACACCAGACCAAACTGGCCGCCACACCAATGCCCCCACCAGCCAGACAAAATCAACAGGGGAAAAACAAAGGAGTCACAGATGCGAAGGACAACCCACAACACCCAGCCCCCACTAGCGGCAAACGACACTGCAGCAGGGAGGCAGAGGACCCCCAAAACCGGCCAAGGCACCCAGAAAGGAACAAAAGAGGGGAGAAGAAACTGCAACACGGAACTCACCCTCCACCAGCCAGCCCAAGGGCAACCCTCAGCCCCTTCGCAGGGCAACAGGTAAACACCAACACTGCCAGCCAGGCACACCAGGGGCACCCCCAGCACAGCCGCCAGCCACCAGCCACCCAAGGACTGCCCCTCAAGACCAGGGAGAGGCAGCAAAGGCACAGCGCACCAGTGAAACCCAGCGCCAAGGCCCACGCCAGGCCAGAGAGAGTGTACAACACCAAGCCCCCAGGCGAGAATGGAATGCCCAGCTTCTGAGAACAGACGAGAACGGGTGCTTTCATGGAGGTATGACTGTAGGCCCCAAGAAGCAGTCCCATAGTCAGAAGAGTGGAAAAATGCTATGCGGTACTCGGCCCCGGGGCAGACAGAGACCATAACACACCGCCTGCCCCCACCAGCCAGCCCAGGCGCACTCCACCATTCTAGTTCCGGACAACAGGAAACAGCTATTCCAGCCTGCCAGGTACTCCAGGGGCACCATCAAGACTGGCCTGAGTCACCATTTCAGCTGCAGCAGATGTGTCCCAGTCTGGCCCAGCCACCAGGAAGACGCACTCTCCAAACCAGAACAGATCAGAGGGCCGCCACACCAGCTGCAAAGGGCCGTCCGGCAACAATCGCAGCTACCAGCAAGCCCAGCAGGCCAACCGTGCAGCACGTCGAGGACAGCTCAGCAGCCCAACGGGATCCAGAGAAGACCACAGCAGTAAACTGCAGCAGGTAACTAGAACCAGCAATCCCGTCCCATTTTGTCGGCAGACAGAAAAAAGAACAGGCAGAATGCTGGGTAGGTACTGGTTATGTACTCCTAGTGGGAGGGAGTGGGGTTAGGTGTCGCAGCATTCTCCTGTTCTTTTTTCTGTCAGGGAGATGGTCATCTCCACAAGTAAGGAATGGGAAGGGGACTGGAGGGACCTGGGGATAATGGTTTTACCCGGAGGCCAGGCTCCCTATTCCTTTTCTGTTTGTAAATAGATAATCCCTGGTGTCCTGGAGCCTTTGATGATCCCTGAATTGGGAGTTTGGGGTAACTCTCGCAATCTGCTCCTTTAAGATAGCTGCAAGGTTTATGTGGGTACCAGTCGGAGAGAACCACACCGTGGCACAGTGGGGATATCTCTTGACTTGTTTCTATTTTTTTGTTTTCCAAAAATGTTTCATGGCCTTTAGTTTTATTCCAACACTGCTAATTCAAAATACGAACAAGACTCATGCAAGAAAGTCCAACACTATACTCTGTTTTTATTCTTTGTAAAAAAAAACTATCCCTGCAGTCCAGAGAGCGTTTTAGGTCCAGAGAGGAAAGTCATGGGTGTGTCTGCAGGCTAACAAATCAATCTGGCATTCATAATGAGACACACCTTGTGCCAAGAGGCACCCTTCCCCACTACATTTCTTGCTACAAAAAACAGATATGACAAACAAGTTATCTTTCTAGTTCCTGGTGGGAGCAAATCAGGGGGAATCCTCCCAATCTTTTCCCTAAGGCCATCTGAAAGGCAGATAGTGATCAGAGATAGATTTGCTTTGTGCCAGGAGAGATGTCTCACATCTCTATTGATTTTTTGCAATTGAAATAACATTATCCTTGTGGTAGGGGCTTTTCAGCTCTCTTGAGTGAGTTTGGGGCAAACCTTCAGTCTCCCCCAGGGCGAACTGAAAGGTAGGTGGGTGTTGGTGGAGGAGGAAACTTTGGGAAAGAAGAGTTCTCCCTCTTTCAATAGTGCTCCTCCTGAAAGGACTTCTGCTTGGAAATTGTGGAAGCACAATAATTATCAAAGAGTGCTAGAGATTAAAAGCATGAGTAGTGATAAACCAACATACTTGCAAAACATCAACATGAGGCAATCATTTGACAGAGTAGTATTACCCTCTCCAGCGATGCCCCTCTTGAAATCATTCTGGCTCGGAGATAGCTGCAGAAGTGTGATCTTCAACCAGAAGTCCAAGTCACAGGCCACCAGGAATTTCTTTTCCTAGACAAAGCACCCCCTTACTGTGTTAGTATAGACGAAGGAAGAAGGAAAGAAAAGAAAAGAAAAGAAAAAAAAGGCCTAAAAAGAAAGAAAGAATGCAAAAAAGAAGAAAAGAAATAAGGAAGGCAAGAAAGAAAGAAAAAGAAAGAAAGAATGAATGAAAGAAAGAAAAAACAAAAAACTAAGAAAGAGGGAAAGAAAGAAGTGAAGAAGGCAAAAAGGTAGGAAAGAAAGAAGGCAAAAAGGAAAGAAGGAAAGAAAAATGGGAAAGAAGGCAAAAAAGAATGAAAATGAAAAGAAGAAAGGAAAGAATGCAAACAAGAAAGAGGGAAGGAAAGAAAAAGGAAAGGAGGAAAGAAAGAAGGTAAAAAGAAGGAATGCAAAAGGAAAGGAGTAAAGAAAGAAAAAAGAAAGAAAGAAAGACGGAAGGTAAAAAGAAGGAATGATAAAAGGAAAGAAGGAAAGAAAAAAGGAAAGCAAAAGAGTAAAGAAAGAAGATGGAAAGAAGAATGGAAAGAGGGTTTATATTATAAAATATTGGATACTCAGGGCCATATTATCAAGAACGGCGCAAAAGCGGCAGGAAACTGCTGCTAAAGCGGCGATAAGGGGCTTGATAATATGCCCTATACAATTTCCAATAGAAGCCCAGGTTTGATGTCCTTGACACCAGAACCTGGGCTTCTATTGGAATTCTATAGGGCATATTATCAAGCCCCTTATCGCCGCTTTAGCGGCAGTTTCCTGCCGCTAAAGCGGCGATAATGTTTGCGCCGTTCTTGATAATATGGCCCTAAATTCCAAATTACAGCCCATCTATATTTAAATAAGAGGGTTACAAGGGTGCTGCAAAGTAAACACAATAACATTTAGTTTTCTTCCTAGGAAAAGTTTATTTTTAAAAAAAGTGGTGAAATCCATTCCAGGAAACCTATATGGTATTCTGTGGATGAAATAGGAACAGTCAGGTAAAAAGGGCCACACCAGAAGAAATTTACAACAGCATTGGCAGGAGACAGGAACTGATAAATCTGGAATGTGCTGTGTGCTCACTTCAAAGGCATCCTGCTATTACATTAGGCCACACTAAAGAAGTGATAAAATGAAAACAAAAATACTCTCACTAAAGGAAGCGTTCTTATGTGTGGATGTGCTCTTGGCAAAAGAGCAAAATGCACTCATTCAAAGTGATGTTGATCGGTGACTAAGTAGCCTGCCCCATGCTGTATGCTGTAGTGGGCGGAAGCAAAATTTGAATGAACACGGACTAATGGATGAAGAGTGCTGGCTGAAAACCCCTTCAAGTAAGTACATTCTATACATTATTTTGGTAAAACAAAAGGTCCTGGTTAATGCTAGGCCCAGAAATGTATATATTTCCCAGGATCCTCACATGTTTAATGTAGCTCATAGAAACTGGGATTTTCTCTGCACCTGCACCTTCACAGTGCAATGCATCTTCAGTGACATGCAACTATCTTTGGAATAGGTCCCCTGAGGAAGAGCACCTGCTCAAAATGCTTTGGGGCATTCTGAGATGTCACTGAGGTTCTCTCACTAAAAGCTTGAATACCTGATGAACAAACATTTTTGATTGACAGTTTCCACGTTAATTTATGAACAAAGCAGTGCACATCTACTTATGGCATAGGTTTTATGAACTATATCTACTAAATCATATGTGAGGATCCAGAAAATATTTAAGTTTTCAGGATCCTCATATATGATTCTGTAGATATGAATCCCTCACCTGAAGGGCATTCACCTCCCATGGCGGAGTAGATCAGGGTTAAGACCTGATCTATATTATGAGTGAAGTGAAAATCTGTTGGTATCTAGAGCATCTGGGGGCGGTGGGAGGGATGAGTGGAGGTATCAAGCCCTGTGATGGGGCCACTCTCTCAACTTTACATCCCTACGGGCTAAGTAGATCGTTTTCTGTTTGGAGATCAAGCCCCTTCTGCATTCAACAAGCATACATACCTTTAGGAGAGATTCTGTTGTAAAGGGTAGATTCTCCATTTTTCAACGTTGTTTGGACAAAATATTGAATAAGAAATATTGTTATGCAAAAATATTATGACAAGAATATTGGGCCAAATGTACAAACATTAAGTGTACCGATTTAATAATTGCGATTCTCTCTGAATTGCAATTCGGAAATCAGTATTCCAAATGTATGAAACTCTTTTAAGTTTCATTAGTGATTCCTAGTGGGTTGCAAATAGTCCTACTACATGCATATTAATGAGGTAGGTTGCCATTTGCAACCCATTAGAAATCGCAGCCATCACAAGAATGGTGGCCTGCCGAGGTCAGCAGACCACCATATCTGTGACTGCTTTTCAATAAAGCTGTCGTTTTTAAAAAAAAATACAGCCCGTTTTCCTTAAAGGAAAACAGGATGCGCTTAAAAAGAAAAAAGTGAAACTTTGCAGTTTCAATTTTTAAGAGTAGGCAGTGGTCCGTAAGACCACCGGCTGCTCTCCAAAAATATTTTTTATCATTCTGAAAAGGAAGGGGGTCCCCAAGGGTTCACTACCTCTCTGCGGAGGTGTTACAACCAGTTTTAAACTGGTGGCAAAGCATTACTGTTGTGGGACCAGAATTCAGTTGCAAAACATTAATACATACCATTGTGATTCCGTATTTGGTGGGACACCCCTTCCAAATACGAATTGGTATTTCATAGCAAATGCAAATTGAGATTCAGTAGCAAGTTACTAAAACACAATGTGCCTTTTGTACATTGTAAAAAGCTTTTTTGCGGTTGCTGATGTCCCAATTTTGTGAATCGGTCCATTTGCGACCACAAAAAATACTTCGTACATCTGGCCTAGTGTGATGCTAAAAATATTGTGGACAGAAATATTGAATGGGAAGTTTATCATTTTAATTGTTTTTTTTACTATCGTAAAAAATCTTTTTTTCTTAAATATCGTTGCAAATCATATTGTTTTTATGCATAGTTTATTAATTTGCATGTAGTATACAATTAGTGTTGTATGTTAATTGAGTTAAACATAAGTTTATAATGTATTTTACTTAATTTGTAAATATTTTAGATATTTATTCAAATATTATTTAGATTAATTTATTACATTTTATAGATTTTATTATGTTATAGAAGCAGGATGTTGAGTTTATGGTGGACAAGGTTGGGGAGATTTTTAAAATATGTTTGTATAAATTTGTTTGTTAAGCTCATATTGTCACCTAAAGCCCCGCCATGACTCCATACAGTGTTATGTCGTGGAACATTAATGGTCTCCTGGACAAGATCAAATGTTCTAAAGTGTTGCGCTATACTCAACGCTTTGTTCCCTCCATCTTAATGCTTCAAGAGCCCCACCTGCAGGGGACCAATTGTCTGTTTCTTGCACAACAAGGGTACAACAGAGCCCATCATGCTGGGTTTGTCAGGGGGTCCGGAGTGTGGCAATTCTCTTAAGGCGCTCTTTTCCCATGGTGGTGAGCCGAACCCAATCTGACCCCCTAGGCCTGTATCTTGCTTGTACAGGCAGTATAGAAGGCTGTTCACTAAACCTCTTATGTATCTATGCCCCTCCGGTGGCACTGGACTCCTTCCTGACCACTCTCATTGATGTGGTGGCTGTGCTCCCACCTCACCTTACCCTCATAGGTGGGGATTTCAATGCGGTCCTTGATCCCCCAATGGATTCTATGGGCCCCATTTCAGAACACCATCACAGTCGAGCCCAATCATTGCAAAAATGGGTAACCACATTAGGTCTGTTCGATGTTTGGAGGCTCTGAAGCCCTCGGCAACAGCAATACACACATACTTCAGCCGCACACCACACTTATGTGCGCATTGACATAATTTTCATGACAGCTCCATTCTAGTTTCTTCGACATGGAATTTCAGACCACGCTCCAAAACTGCTTCAAATCAGTGACCTTGATTCAAATCGCTGACCAATGTGGCAGCTTAATGCCCAGTGGGCATTGAGATGAAGTGCCGCTGCCCCATCTTTCAGATGCTGAAAGTCGTGCGCTAGACAATCCCATTACCTTAGAGGAGATAGGTGAGGCTATATCATCAATGGCACCGGGCAAAACACCCAACCCGATGGGTACCCTACTTAATTTTGTGCCAAATATAGAGACATCCTTGCCCCCCCCACCTCCTAGATCTATATAAAGAGGTGATGGAGGTTGGGTCCTTTCCCAAGGAGCTAAATCGGGCTATGATCGTAGTTATACCCAAATCACACCTTCCTTTGGTTTCTTGCGCTGACTACCATCCCATCTCCCTTATCAATGGGGAGGTGAAAATCTTCTCTGCAATTCTTGCCTCGTGCCTCAGACAAATGCTTTGGTCCCTCATTCACCCTGATCAATGTGGCTTTATGCCTGCGAGGAGCACGTGGCATTGTCTATGGCGTCTCCACGTGGCGCTTGTGCACCGCCACCTCTTATCGCATCCCTTGGCTCTGCTTTTAGTAGATTTCGAAAAAGCATTTGATACCGTAGACTGGGGGTTTGACCAAGGTACTCGAGAGAGTGGGCTTTGGACCCCGGTTCCAGAACCTGGTTAGGGTTCTTTACTCTAATCCCACTGCCAGAGTCCAGGTCAATGATATGGTCTCTGATGAATTCCCCATATGGTGAGGAACCCGTCAGGGATGTCCCCTATTCCCCCTACTTTTCGCGCTAGCAATTGAACCCTTAGCGAGACTCATACGATGTGATGCACAGAATCGAGGATACGAATGGACCCAGGGATACGAGGACCGCATTGCCCAATACGCAGATGGTGTTCTTTTATATCTAGCAGACCTGGCCTACAGTGGCTCCCGATGACTTTGGATCCTACAGCTCTTTGCAGAGGCCACAAGACTAAATGTCAATCCAGCCAAATTGGTGTTGGTCCCACTGGCGCCCTCACAAGTAGGTGTAGACTGGCAGACGACCAATCCTATCAGCCACCTCAGCTTTCGATACTTGGGCATAAGGGTGGCCCTAGATCCCCAGCTGACGTGGTCCTTCAATACTATCCCGCTCATTTGCAAGTGTACGGAAGATCTTAAGAGATGGTAAATGCTCCTATTGAATGTAATGGGTAGGATAGCATTGTACATAATGATGATACTGCCACGCTTCCTTTATCTCCTACCAAACTTCCCCCACCTGATTCCTGAAATTTCGTGAAATAGATTCGGTGATGATCGCATTCCTATGGCACAACTCACAATCATGACTGGTGTTCGTGACTTGTCAGCGTGCCCCTTATGATGGTGGATTGGGTGCATCCAACTTATACTTATATTACCTGTCGTCACACTTACTGGTCGTTAATGAGTGGCTGAGTGGTGGTTGGTCTGATCTGGCCTACAAACTAAAACTGAACAGGCTGGACTTGTCCAGAATCCTCGCAATGGTATATGGAGGCACAGTTCCTTTTACTCTCCCCGTAGTAACCCGGCCGGTGTTTGGAGGGTGGAGGGCAGCTCACCGGCATACAGGATGGAGGTCCAAACATACGCAACTAACTCCCTTATGGCATGGCACGTGGCTGAGGGAAACTGCATCCCTAGAAGGGTTTACCCACTTGGTCGCCATCAGTATCACACTCCTGGGGGTATCTGGAGGGGTTCCCACATGGCCTCCTTTCAAGAACTTCAACAAACTTACTCCCTGTCTGGAACACAATTCCACAAATACCTACAATTACGACATGCACAACGTGTGCATGTTCCCCCAGACACATCAATCCCAGAATTTAGTCCACTGGAAGCAAAGATTATGATGGGAGCAATGAGCAAAGGGGGAGTATTCAAAATATATCGTACACTCATCATTAATGCCCCAGACACTTTAGCAACACTCAACACATGCTGGGAGGGTTGGCTTGGCACGTTAGAGGATCCCGATTGGAGAGACTCCTTGATGGCCCCTAGGGTGCTGACCATATCATCACGGCTGCACTTGGTACAGACCTCCTATTTACTCTGTGCGTACCTTTCCCCGACAGCCTATACCAAGCAAAATTAGTTCCCAGTCCCTCATGTTTTCGCTGCTCCCAGGCACCCGCTGATTTTTTTTCTATATCACATGGTTGTGTGTCTACATACAGCAGTACTGGAGAAGAGTGGTCGCTGAACTCTCCTTGGTACTGAGTCTAGAGCTTGAGCTCTCCCCATTAGTGATATTGCTGGGGGTACTGGAGGGGATGGGGGATGAACCGGGTGGACCGGGCACTGCAACAGCCTTATTGGTGGCCAAACGGGACATCGCAGCTCAATGGAAGTCATCCAGGCACCCTACGCTATCGCTGTGGAGAAGGGGGGGGGGGTGGACTGGTGTGCCCAACAATTGAAGCCGGTGTACGAGGCACGGGGTTGTCCAGCTAAGCATGGAAAAATATGGAACAAATGGTTTGAATGGGGGGATATGGACTTAACATGAAAAAGTTCCCATGAGGCTTATTTTCATATTGCTGTTTGGGGCTCCTCTTACTGTCATTGTTATGCTTATAATGACTTTAACCGCCACTGGGGCCTTGTATTGGTTTCAATGCGACTTGTTTTAAGAAGTAGCAAAAACAATAAAAATATGTTTATCAAAAGAAAAATTGTTTGTATTTTTTTTGTATGAATGTTTTTATATTTGAATGCATTTTTTACTATATGATTATTATTTTTTTAAATTTGTTATGAGCTTGAAAAATATTTTGTTATAATCGTCAGTGTTTAAATTGTGATATTTTAAAAATAATTTTTTATTTTTGTAAATATTTTTAACAAAATACAACAAAATAAAATTGTCATTATTTCAATATTTTTAATTTTTTTTTAAAGTATATCTTTAGTGGCATTTTACAATATACATTTCAGTTGTATATTCGAAGCACATTACAAGGATGCGTTCAACCAGTTTTGGTATTGTTACAGGTATATGAAATGACCCCAGACACACCATCAACCGGTATGCAAAGAACGAGCAATACTTTTTCCCAAACCACTAGTGGCCTGTATATGAAGTTTAAGTAAATCACCAGTACAAAAAAGGGACTAAATGTTTCCACTGATCCTTATTCACGCTTGTCTGTCTTATCTAGCCAGATGGCTTAATGTCTCTCGTTTGTGCCCCCCGTATGTAAAATACACCCGGGGGAGCGCCTGCTGTGCCAGGAGACTGTGTAAGACCATCCACTACTTTGCAGTGCTCTATATGTGGCTGTGATGGGAACTATTGTAGCGGCCATTCAAAAAGTTGAAACATATAATAACAATCATAACAAACTCAAATGTCTTCAGGGGGGTCTACATCTCTTCCCAGTGGGGGCTCGTGCAGGGGTGCAGTGCTCCCACGGTCATCTTCCACCACAAGATAAGAGGGCCAGCCATGACAGGGCACACCATCTATGCTCTCAGGTGTGGGCTCCAGAATGGGGGTGGGTGTGGTGCCAACTATATAGGTTCAAGCGTGGAGACCAGGGATTGCAACTTAAAATACCCACAAGCGTGCAGTCCCTATGTTTGCTGAGGCTGTGAAGGGTTACCCCACCTTCCCCTGAATCCTATCCTCCTCATCCTCGGTGGCACTCTTTATGTCTTCAGTCAGTCGTCCCCAGTTCCTAATTATCTCCGACCACAATTCTGCAATGGGTCATCTATACACTCCCCTGATATCCTCTCAAAGGAGGTCTCTCTCCTCCGCCCTGGTCCAGGTCGTAACATCTTGTTCCCAAGCCTCCAATCGTGGTGTGATCTCCAATTTCTATACTATCGCTATGCGTCTTTTCACCAGAGCCAGGGCCAAATCTAAAAATCTGGAGCCCACTTTCTATGACCTGGGTCTCGGGAAGAGTCCTAACAGACAGACGTCCAGAGAACAAGCAACTGGGCCACCCAGTGTATGGGTCAGTCTGCGTATTACTCTAATCCAAAACAGGTGCAATTTGGGACAGCTCCAAGTCAAATGTTCGAAGCCCGCATCAAGTTCTGCACATCTAGGGCACGGTTGTGGTCCTCCCCCATATATGGCCTGAAGTCTATGAGGTGTTAGATAAGTCATGTGCAACGAAGTAATTGAATTGGGTAAATTTCAGCCACATATTCTTAGATATCCACTTGGGATATGCCAGAACCCTCATCCATTTGCGTCCTGCATGTCAAGTCCCAACAAAGCTCCCCATCTGGCCCTCAGTGCCATAAGGGGTCTTCTGGCCATTTCCAAATTAGCTCTATATAACCACTTCACCAGGTGCCGTGCATCACCCATGGTCAACAATAACTGCAACACAATATGTGTTTTAGGTTCCTCTTTACCACTGTACCAAAGTTCACTGAACAACCTCGTTAAAGCCTCATAGGTCAGGAAGTGACCTGGGGGCAACTCATAGTGCACCAATAAGTCTTCCAGTGCAATTAATGTTCCCAGCTAAAAATCAGTCGCCCACTGTCAGTAGTCCAGCATCCAACCATGCAGTCAATTGCTGGGCTCTGTAAAACATGGTCGGATCTCCATGTGCGAACCCCATAAATGGTAACGGCCGGCATATTGGGGCGAGAATGTGGACTAACGGCATGGGCAGTCGACCTCGGAGCTGGGGAACAGGGTTCGTGTCTCAGCAGGAACGCTCAACATTCTGTGATTCTGGGCGAATCACTTAATCTTCCTGTGCCTAACAAAAATGAATGTGTCCAACTGTAACGTAACTGATGCTCGTGTAAAGGGCTCTGATACCTTCAGGTTTAGTTCGCGCTATATAAAAGTCCACCCCAAAAAAAAATGGGGGTCTCAGCAGTTCGTCAAAGATACCGCTTCCAATGCTCCAGTGCCACAGACAACAGAACCCCCGGACATGAAAGGTCAGCCTTCCGAGCCAGAAGCTTTGCCAGTAATGCCTCCTGAGGGGTAAATCTACCCATCCAGCCCATCTCTTCTCGGCCAGTACCAGCCAGCCATTGTGCCACCCACTGTAGCTGGGTGGACAAATGATAACATTCTAAATCAGAGGCTCCCAAGCCGCCATCATTGGGGGGACGTCTAAGTGTCTCCAATGATACCCTATGTTGACTACCATCCCAAGTAATGTGTCCAACTGTTTAAACCAGGACCCAGGGATTTTAACCGGGAGGTTAGAAAAAAAATAACAGTCTTGGTAACATAACCATTTTCGATAAAGAAATATGTGCCATTATGGGTAATTTCAGCGACCGCCAGAATGGGATACATGATGCAAGAAATCTAAGGGCGCCCTCCAGGGTCCCTTCCCTCAAATCGTCCAATGAGTGGAACACCTGTATTCCTAGATACTTAAATGTTGCCGGGGACCAGCTCAATTCCCTAGGCATGTGGTCTGGCCATTGACTCCCCCCCCACCCCTGTGAACAGATCTTGGTCTTATTTACTCTGTGACCCGAGTATAGCACAAATTACTCTAGTATATCCATGTCATGATGTGACCCCGCCAAGGCATCGCCCAGGTAAAGTAGGAGGTCATCTGCATATAATGAAATAATATGTTTCCTACTGTACACCTCTATGTCTTATCCTTTGCCCTCCTGTTTAAACAGCTTAGCTAATGGTTCTATAGCGAAAGCGAACAAAAGGGGTGACAACGGGCATCCCTGTCTCGTCCCTCTATAGACACTATGTCATGCTGAGATGCTGTGGCCCGTCTTAAACTGTGTGGTGGGAGACTCGTACAACAGCCTGATCCATTTCACCCATTGTTCACCCTATTGAATTCAAAGCATTACTTCATAAAGGTAATCCCATCTAACCGAGTTGAATGCCTTCTCCAGGTCAATCGACATTTTAGTAATGTGAGGGCATGTCAGCACACTTGGGTGAAATAAGACATGATATAATCTGCAGAGGTTCAGGGATGTGCTTCTTGCTGGAAGAAATCCGTCTAGTCACTATGTACCAACGTCAGCATTTAAGGTAGCAGCCGGAAAGCGAGGGCTTTACTATGGACCTTAAAATCCATATTTAACATGGATAAGGGGTGAAACGCAGTGATGGAGGCATTTTGGTCTTTTGTCTTGGTAAGGGGAATCACTATAGCTTCTCTGGTGGATTCACATAGTGAACCCCTATGCAACGACTCAGCATACCGGGCTTCCAACTGGGGGACCAAAGACCCAGCAAAAGTTGCATAAAATTCTGCCGGGAGGCCGTCTGACCCTGGAGTCTTCCAATTAGCCATATCTCTAATAGTGGTTCTAATTTCTTTGACAGTGATTGGGCCACCCAGTTCTTCTCTAGCCGGCGTGTCTAGCACCCGCAGGGGTACCCTGTCTAGAAAGATCGCCAAGCCATGCTCGTCTAACAGCTCCGGTCTTCCATATAAGGATTCTGTAGTGGTCTTGTCATTATGGAGTGTTCATGCCATGATGTTCTGGCATGAACATTCCTGTTGAGAATGTTAACTTGTGGTTTGAATTACCGGCCAGTTACTGTTTGCTGGTTGAGGAGGCAGTCGCTGCGCAGCACCTGTATAATTCAATAAACTTACCTGCGAGCGGAATCTTCCGTGTGGTGTCTCACTACTACACAATTTGTGGCGACGATCGAGGTGTCTGCAGAACCCGCGTGAGCTGCATTCTCGTCTCATCCGTTGCCGTGCAGCAAGTCTGGCCATATCCTCGGACACATCGTCTACGGCAGTCTTGACGAAGTCGTGTTGTCGAGTGAAGTAGAGAAGAATTAAGGTACTTTTCTCCTGAATGTTGTCAATAAAGTTGACGCACGAGCACGTTAAAGGTGCAGTCTGTTGCGTGTGCAGTTAACGCACCAGTGCATCTAATCAATAAGCGCCATCTTTGTTGTGGAAACGTTGGGCAGCGTCACTTCACCTCGGCTTACGACGGACATTTTGGCGGTGGAACGCACCACGCACAACGTGTCCGCCATTTTGTATTGGTCAAAAAAAAAGAGTGTTAAAAGCGAAAGGCAGCGACGGAACAAACACAGCAATTTACATTTAAAAAGTATACGCCATCTTGTTTTGGGCAGGTTCCGGAAAATCCTGCAGCGTAGTGAAGAAAGGTGACAGGATCCTTCTCGGTGCTTGTCATCGGTGACACGCACACCAAACGGGCAGTAATTAAAAGGAAGCGCCGTAAAGATCAGCTGTTCACAAGGTGTCATCGTTAAAATGTATTGCGACTACAGCATCAAGAGCACGTATTTGTGATGCGAAAACTTGGTAAAAGGAGAAGTTTGAAGCAACTGTTGTGCATTTAAATATTGCTACAACTTCAGATCAGTAGCTGACACTGAATTGAGCTTACTGTTTCAGTGTACATCTGTATGAATGCCATGTATATGTATATTTACTTACTAAATTAGCACAGTGGTGTTGTAGGGTTGTTTGAGAAATTGATTTTGTTGGGGTGTTTTTTTTTTTTTGCTTTTTGTAATGCATTATATGATATTGTCGTGAACTACATTTGTATGACTCACTTGTTGGATTTTCAGGTACAAGTGCTACTCAACAAAAGGAAGTCTATGAGGAAATCTTTTTCAGTAGTCAGTTTAGGATTCATGTAATATATATATATTTTTTTAAGGATTTTTTTATTCTTATAGACTCCGCTCTATTCATACACAAAATGCAAGCGGTAACTCCTCCTCCACCGTTTCTTGAATCACCAGGGGATCCTCCTATTTCCTGGAAAAAATGGTACGATGCATTCATCACTTACCTTGGTGCTATAGGTGCATCCCGCTACAGGGCTGAAAGGAAGAAATATTTGCTTCTGCATGCTTTAGGGTTCGAAGGAAGATCAATCTTCAAACATCTACCTACTTTGGTGCGTGCTGCGGAAGAAGAGGACATAGATGAATTTGTGGAAACAGTCAAGAAATTGGAACTGCGTTTCGACGTACAACCCAGTTTAGTAGTCGTTAGACATAAATTTTTCAAACGTGAACAAAGACATGGTGAAAATGTAGAGAATTTCATCTCTGCTTTACGTATGCTAAGCGCAGAGTGTCAATTTGAGGGTTTTAGAGACCAACTCATAAGAGATCAGTATATATGTAAATGTTTAGATAAGAATATCCAGCAAAAGCTATTGTCTATGGGAAATCCTTCTCTAGAGGAGACTGTTCGTATTGCCAAAAACATCGAGTTGTCTAAATTTTCAGTGAAAGAACTTGATGAAAAAGTTAATATCACTAAGGAGGAGTCGGTGGCGGTATTGAGGTCAAAGGAGGTTAAAAGTAGTCCAGCATTACGTCCTGAGAACAAATTTTTTAAACAGTCAAATATGTGTTTTAAATGTGGTAACTTCCCTCACTTTAAGTCCGGACGACCTTGCCCCGCCAGGAATGTGACTTGTAGATGTTGTGGGAGGTTGGGTCACTTTGCAAAGGTATGCCAAAGTGGTAAGCGTGTTTCTTTTTCTTCTCAGGAAGGGAAAAATACTTCGGGCACCTCTCCTGTTGCGAATGTGTCGAATTCTGAGTGCTCTGGTGACTGTTTAAACAACATTCAAGATGATTTGAGAGACATGGTTGTCGTTGTAGGAGAAAAGAATATTCTTTTGAGTGAAGGCTCTGAGTGTGTTGACCCCTATGTTGATGTTGAGATTGGTGGGAAGAGAGTTAGTTTATTGGTGGACTCGGGGGCAAGGATAACTATGCTTACTCAGGAGTTATTCAATGAGGTTTGGGGTGCTCGTTCTTTGCTTCCCCCAGATAGATCTCCAGTTTCGTATGAAGGCAGGAGTATTGAGCTGGCGGGATATTTTGAGGACACGTTGGAATTTAGGGGCAGGAAGATTCTTGGGAAAGTCTATGTGGCAATTAAGGGATTAAACATTCTCAGATGGTTTCATCAGGGTCTGTTCAAGATGGTCCTTAGACCTGGTACCAGAGATCAGGTTTCCATTTTACGTTCTGATGATTCTGTTGACAAGTTAACTGAACACTATTCAGAGGTTTTTGGTGATGGTTTGGGCAAAATAGAGGGATTTTCTCATGTCATTAAGGTTAAAGATGATGCTGTGCCAGTTAAGCACAGGCTCAGGAATGTTCCGTTCAGTGTGAGGGATCAATTAGAACAGGAACTTAGTCAGCTTTGTAAGAAAGGTATTATTGAGCCGATAGAGTCTTCCCTTTGGCTTTCCCCCTTGGTCGTCGCGAAGAAGAGGAATGGTGAACTTCGCGTTTGCATTGATTTGAGAAGCCTTAATAAAAACATTTGGATAGATTCTCATCCCCTCCCTAAGATTTCGGACATGTTGTCATTAATCAATGGGTCAAAATGGTTCAGCAAATTGGACTTGGCATCCGCATATCACCAGGTTGTTTTAGACCCGTCCTCCAGGCATCTTACTGCGTTTGTTTCACCCTTTGGGTCTTTTCAATATTGCCGGATGCCTTTTGGGCTCGCCTCGGCGGCGGCGGCGGTGTTTCAAAGGATTATGTCTTCTATGTTAAAGGGGATTAAGGGTGTTGTCGTGTTCCAGGACGACGTATTGATTCATGGTGATTCACGTGATTCACATGATGAGACAATGTTTAGAGTCCTGGATGTTTTGAAAGAAAAAGGAGTTGTTCTTAAGAAGGAGAAATGCGTCTTCAAGGTACAGAAGGTGGAATATTTGGGGCATGTTATTTCTCAACATGGTGTTGAACCAAGACCTGGTCTGGTGAAAGCCATTGTTGAGAGTCCTGCTCCAAAGGATAAGGTTGGACTCAAATCGTTCATTGGTCTGTGCGAGGTTTACTCGCGGTTTATACCAAATTATGCTTTCACAATTCAACCTTTGTCCAACATGCTGAAGAGGAATGTTTCATTTGTTTAGGACGAAGTTTGCCAGGGGGTGTTTGAGTGGATAAAAGCACAATTGACTAGTCAGGAGATTCTTAAGCCTTTTGATTCCATGGCCGTATGCACTATCACTGTAGATGCTAGTGGTCTTGGTTTGGGTGCGGTTCTCACTCAAAATAATGATGGGACTGAGCAAACTTTGGGTTATGCCTCTAGGGTGCTACGTGGTCCTGAATTTAACTTTGCAGTGATTGAACGAGAACTGTTAGCGTGTTGGTGGGCCATTAGGAAGTTTAGCCCGTACATCTGGGGAAGACACTTCCAGTTACGTACTGATCACAGCCCTCTGGTGCATATACTTACAGGTGATAAATTCAGGGAACATACTCTTAGAATTGCTCGTTTGACAACTAAACTTCTGCAGTATGATTTTGAGATTTCTTATATTCCCGGAAACAAAAATGTAAGGGCGGATTATCTTTCAAGGTTTCCTGTTGTGGATGAGAGTGATATCAGTGTTGGGGAGGAGGAGGATGACGAATGTTTCATAGCCTCTCTGGCACTGGATGACATGTGTGCCGTCAATGAGAAAGAGTGGAGGGAACAACTCTCCAAGGATGTGTTACTTGGCGAAGTTATTGACTGCGTTAAGAATGGATGGCCAAGGGAGAAAAATGCACACTACTCTCTCCAGACGTTTGTAAAAGTTTCTTTAGAGCTTTCTGTCGAAGATGGGCTTTTGGTGCGTGGTGACAGATTGGTTCCTCCTGATGTACTTAGAGCAAGGTTGATCAAAGGTGCACATGAGGGACATTTAGGAAGAACATTTACTAAAAGAAGGCTACGTGAGTACTTTTGGTGGCCCCAGATGGATAAAGATGTTGATCTTTTTGTGGGTGAGTGTGTGATTTGTTCCAATTCAGAAAAAAGTTTGAAGGTAAGAACTCCTCCCCTTCAACCTATTGAATTTCCTGCTAGACCATGGGAAAAGATTGGGATTGATCTTTTAACGTGTTACCTGCTTCCTCTAGATATGCGATTGTGGCCATTGATTATTATTCTAAGTGGCCTGAGGTGCGTTTCATTGGTGAGCCAAATTCATTGAGTGTAATTAACTTTTTAAAAGACCTCTTTTTGCGTGAGGGTTTTCCTTCTACAATTGTTAGTGACAATGGAGTACAGTTTGTCAATCAGGAGTTTGAATGTTTCTTGCGCCAAGGTGGTATAAGTCATTCTAAGAGTGCACTTTATCATCCTCAAACAAATGGTTTGGTGGAGCGTATGAATAGGGTACTCAACAATTGTGTACAGTGGGCGTTAGCTCAGAAGTGTAATATTCAAAATGCTGTCAGATCAATGCTGGCGGCAATTCTTCAGATCATTCTGACAGACAGGCAAGAAACATGTTGACCACATGAAGTTGAGCACAATATCCTGACGCATTACATCAGGAAGGCGCCACTCTATTTTTAATCAGGTTGGAAGCCAGATTCATATTCTGTTTGGACTTCCATTTCCTGTTTTATCCCCGCACGGTCTACTGACCCTCACGCTAGCACATCTACACTTTTAGGTCCCTTACACCCACGGCACCATACGGCAAGGAATGAAAGATCTCCGCCAAAGAGCCCCTCATAGGGTGCCCGTCAGGTTATGCAGCGCCGACCTGACAAGGAGCAAGCCCTATGATGAAGCATGCCAACCGTGACCTCGATCTTCCTTTGCCTCAATAGGACCTGCATACCCTTTTGTGTTTGACTTTGAACGGGCATGTATGCTGGAACTAAAAAAAGCCTTTAGTCCCCTTCCTTTGGTTTAACACATCCCTGTGTGCCAAGCCCACATCCCACTGCCCTGGTATAGGTCAGCCGCTCCTCTAACTGGGTGCACTATATCAGTGGTGAGGGTACAGGTGCATGAGCCCTGTACCCCTGCAGTGTCTAAGCTAATTCTTAGACTTTGTAAGTGCAGTAATGCTATTAAGAGTAAATGGTACTGGGAGTTTGTCATTATGAACTCCACAGTACCATAATGGCTTTACTGAAAACTGGGAAGTTGGGTATCAAACTTCTCAGCACATTAAACCCACACTGATGCCAGTGTGGGATTTAATGAAAAATGCACACAGAGGGCATCTTAGAGATGCCCCCTGAAAAACGACCTAACACTAGTATCAAGGCTGAGTGGCTGCTCGCCGGCTGCCACCACCAGACATGTTTCTGGACCCCTGGGTTGAGAGCCTGCTGCTCTCGGAGGTCTGAAACAATGCACATCCTGGGACGAGGTGCCAAGCCTCCTCCTCCAGGATGGGCAGGGTCCACGAAGGGGAAGCTTCAAAGGCTTGCCACCTTTGTGAGCTTCCCCAGGCCTTTGCTGCTTCCAGCAACTAGCCCCCACTGGTTCTAACCACCCACTTTGGGTGGGAGAATCAGCGGGAAAACCAAGTGAGGAAGGGAGGTGTGCCCACCTTTGCCAACCACACCCCTCAGGTGGGGGAGGCGAGGTGAAGCACAACTCTCAGTCCCCGCCATCTTGCAGATGGGGGACCCAGCCAACCAGAGTGAGGCATATGCCCCCCTCCCACTGGAGGGTGGCATAATAGGGGGTGTAGCCACCCCAAGGAAGGGACCCATTGGTCCCAACCTTTACCTACCTGTAACGCCCCTAAAAATAGTATTTAGGGGCAACCCTGAACCTTGCTTCCTCAGACAAGAACCGACCAAGAAGAAGAGAAGAAGAAGGATCGAAGAGCCGTGCTGAAATTAAGAAGAGGTGGACGCCCACAGACTTGGCCCCAGCCCTACCGGCCTGTCCCCACCTTGAACCTGCTTCAGCTAAATCCCGGTGTGTCCTGCAGCCAGCAACCTCAAGAACCCTGAGGACCTGCCATGCCTTCCACAAGAAAGACTTTGTCTCCCATGAGCACCGGATTTGCTCACCCACAGACTCTGGCTCCGGTGAAATCCGTGAGTCTGCACCACTCTGCACCCAACACCTACGGACCGAGTTTGAGTGGCTCAATACCACTATGAGGTCACCCCGGCGATCCTGACCTGCGATCTGGTGATCTCTGACCTGCCTCGAATCTCCAAGCGAAGCCTGCAGCCTCTTTCTGGAGGATTCCCCGCGACCAACGCCTAAAGACACCCCTGCACCCAATGCCCCACGCACGGCCTTGGGTGGCCCAACCGACGGTGTCCCAGCATCCCCAGGCATCCCAACTTACCTCTCCAACCGGTGGTCACCTCCAGAAGATCTTCGTCCCCGAGCCTGCAGTCTTTGTTGCAACCGGAGAATCCCCATTGAAAACAACAAGGCACCCAACGCCAAAGCAGCACCCTGCACCCAGCCACCCCTGCGCCGCTGCGGGTGTACTTTGGGTGCTAACTCGGATCCCCCTTTGTCCTGAGCCTAACACAAGGAGCCTTGCTCCCACAACCCTGTGGCCTGCTCGTGAGCAGCCACCAACCGGAGGCCCCTATCCCCGATTGGATAACATTGGGCCACAGCACTGTGCACCCGGCCGCCCTAGTGCCACTGAGGGTGTTTCTAGAGTGCATCCTTGACCCTGGGGGAACCCTGGTTCTTACCCTAGAATACCAACTCCCACAAAACAGTACTTACCTGCAAACCGTTAACTTCATTTTTCTCCATAGGAACTCATTGACTGTTTTTCCTTGAAAATTGTTCTAAGTTTGGAGTTGGTGTGTATTGAACCTTGAAAAACTGTCTATGTACTAAAAGTGTATTACTTACCTTTTGTCTAGGAGATGTATCAGTGTGGTATCTAGGCATATTACACTGATTAGCAAAAGTAATCTGAAAAGTAATCTAAAAAGTAATGTACATAGTAATCTGAAAAGTAACTGAACAGTAATTTCGAAACATTGACTTACCTGTAATTCAATCAACTGCATTTGAATCTGCATTCAATTGTAAAACATTGCATAAGAATTTTGCAAAGCATTTATTTTACTTACCTGCACCAGGCTTGGCTTGGTTCTAGAAATAAAATAACTAAATAATATTTTTGATACAAAAAAAATGGTCTGAGTTCAGTTTTTGAGTGTGTGACATCATTTGCTTCCTGAGTGTGTACAACAAATGCTTAACACTACCCTCTGATAAAGCCTTACTGCTCGCCCACACTACCACAAATAGAGAGTAAGGTGCTATCTACTTTTACCTCTGCCTACCTTTGGGGTTCCACTGGACTCTGTGCACACTATACCTCAATTTGGTATAGTATATACAGCGCCAGCTTCCTACACAAAGTCTCCCTAAAGCATGTATCTTCTAGAGATTTGGGGTTGAGCCTCCATGTGGGAATCACCGGGCGCTCCCTAACTGGTCTAAACTTAATGAGAAGTGGGCTGTGGTCAGATACTGTACATCCCAAATATTCAGTGTGCGTTACCCAGTAGCTCAGTCTGGTGGAGCAGAGAAACATATCCAATCTAGTATGCAAGTGATATATATGAGAGTGGTATGAGTAGTCCTTTTCCACCCCATGTTGTACTCTCCAAATGTCGGCCACTGCCCAGTGGTCCATCCATTACCTAAAGCCCTCCGAGATCCTATGTGCAGGTGCCCCTGATACAGGGCGATGGAGCAGTCTAGTACGACGTCCGCCACGCAATTGAAGTCTCCCCCCCACCAGTAAATCATGGGTGGCCATAGGGGCCAGCTGGGTCAAAAATGCTCATAGGAATGCCAGCTAATCCTGATTTGGGAGATATACACTTCGCAATGTGATATCTTGACCAAGTAATTTACCCTGTACCAGGACATAGCAGTCCTCCTTGTTGATTACAGAATTAGTTGGTACGGAGGATGTCCCTGCCCTAATTCAGATAAGTACCCCTCTGGCGAATACTAAGTATGTGGTTGCAAAAATCTGGCCACGCCATCTACATCTTAAGCCAATAAGATGTGTTTCCTGTAGCATGGCTATATGGACTCCCTGCCTCTTCAAGTAATTAGAAGCTGAGCCCACCCTCCCCTTATATTCCAGGACATGAATACTATTGTGAATTCAAGGTCTGCCATTTATAGGAATTGCAGGCCATAAAATTGCCCCCTCTCCCTGTACACCGCCCATCCCCTCCCCAATAAAAAAAGTAAGCATGACAGCTCTGGAAACATGAGCAAACAAACCCCAACTACAAACTCCCAAACCAAAGAGCAGTCCAGCAATGGCCAACCATCCAAACCTGTAAGGAAAAAACAATGTTAATAGTATGCCACCTCCAGAATCCTGGCAAGAGCAAGACTGAGTGAGGGAAGCTGAGGTAACCAAGCAACAAAGATACCACACCTGCCCAATTGCCACTAGGAGCCCAGGCTCAGAGGCTGGCCAAGGCGTGTCTCAATCAGGATCATCACCCATTCCGTGAGGGCACAGCTGGTCCTCCTTTTGGGATGATAGCACAGTTCTTCAGATAGCACATCAAGAGCCCCAGGGTTCCCCAAGATTCATATAGTGACTCTGTTCAAGGGCCGAGTGACAATGCCCATGTCCTCCAGTTAGATTTCATTAGATCAAATCCTCTACGGATTGAGGAGTAACCTGTAGTGGGGCCTCACTATTAGTTATGGAGGCCTCAGAGTCCGAGCCATCAAGTCATGTTCTGACCGAGTCCCAGATCCCTCACGTGGTGTGCAAGTTGTGACAATTGCAGTCACCGCGAGCAGTGCCGCCGGCCGCTCCTGCTCTGCCTGGGACGGTGACAGCTTTTTCAGTGATCGACCTCGGGAGGGTCTCCTGGAACGTTTCCGAGTTCTCAACCTGGTTGCAGGTGCCCTCATTTTGAGCTTGGGGAGGGTGGTCCCTGCTGTGTACTCTTCCAACCAGGCCCAGGCAGCATCAGGATTATCACAAAAGTGGGTCTTTCCATCCAATACAATCCGTAGCTTGGCAGGGAACATCCATGAGTATTGTAGTCCGGTCTCTCGGAGGGCCGTCTTAGCTTCCAAAAAGGAGGTAAGCTGTGTCTGGACCATGGCTGTAAAGTCGGGAAACACGGACACCTTGGCATTTTCAATTTTAAAGGGACCCTCTGCCCTATCTCTTCCCAGGATAATATATCTGTCCCTATAGTGGAGCAATCTGGCCACCACCGGACGGGGAGGACGACCAGGCGGTAAACGGCATCCCAGCACTCTATGTGCCCTTTCCAAGGTGAAGAAGGGGGACAGATGATTTGGGTCACCTTTGTCAGAAGCCACTCCTCTAGATATGACACCATATCAGATCTTTCTATTCCTTTGGGGAGCCCCACCACTTTAATGTTAATGCAATGGTTATGGCCTTCCGCATCTTCTGCGCGCTGTTCCAAGATGCACATTCTATCCGAGAGGTCTTCCACCTTGCAGTCCAGAACCTTCTGTTCTGGCTGTAACTCGTTCAGGGAATTTTCAACCATGCCCACTCAATCTGCCAGTTTGCAGTGTTATGCCCAAAGCAGTCCCAACCCCACCAACACAGCACTGATCTCCTGCTGAAGTGTTAACTTGGTATATGCGATGGTGGCTAGTACCTTATCAAGGTGAAGTTGCATAGAGGGTTCTGGGGTATATCAGCCTTCTGTTATCAGCACTGCTGGCGGGAGGACTCCTCAGAATTGGGCAGCATCGTCAGGTGTTTGGTCTTTGTTTTACCCATTGTGACACAGTCACCAGTCCCTGAAGGTAAGTAGGTAGGTTCAAGTTCAGTAGTGGTGATCTCCACCAGTCAAGGAGAACTCTAATCCCCCCAGGTCAGGGGCACTAAAATGGACCAGCAAGGGCGCAGACCACAGTCAGTGTCGTAGCACAATGTTGCAAAAAGGGGGTGCACAGGTCCCAGAGTATCTAAACCTTGCTTGTGCACCACTGTATGTTCCTTACTTGCTGCTATACCAGGAACGGCCAGGGGTATTGGTCCGTCATGGGTCACTCCCACTGCTGTGGGCCCCTGCATTCCCAAATTTCCGCACCGCTGAGTACCCAGATCAGGGCATCTCACCACCGACCCCAGATATCCTCTGGATCCAAAGTTCCTCAGTGCACAGCAGAGGGCAGCCTGGTTGGACACAGCAATTATAAAAAAGTGGCCACCACCAGCAGTAGGTCCCAGTTTCACTCATCCATGTTGGCCTCCCCCTGTAAGCTCTCAATGGTTTATTGGGCCATCTGGTCTTTACCCCCACAAAGACAGCACTTCCCTGGGGCTGATTCTAACAAACAACAGTCTGTAGGGGCACACCGCTACTCCGTCAACGTGGCCACATGTCCACCCGGGGCCCCCTTAAGCCTCCCGGTCCAGGCCTGTCACATGTAAAACCTCCGTCTAGGGTGTAGGGCTGTGTTATTGATTCCAATGTCCACCTCACATCGGTGGGCATGAGGTAGGCCCCAGTTCCAGGCTTCCCCTCAGAGTGCAATGAGGAACTGGTACACAGCCCCACTTCTCATGTGCATTAGGTTTCAGGGCCTATTCTTCAGCCCTTCAATCTCCAGCAATCAATTATGCACTAGTAGGGGGGGGAGTCACTGCCTTCGGTTGCCCCCGTTGTCTGTGGCTCACTTACCCAGCCTCCCCGAGGCATCCTGTTGCTACCTCTGACGTCCCCAGGTTGTGACGCACTTCCCAGGGCCGTGACACCTCTCATCTGTGCCCTGCAGGATCAGGCCTCAGACCGGGTGGCAAGGCCACTCAGTCCCAGCAGCCCTCACAGCATCTCATCCCCGTGCCCCTGCCTCACCATCATCACTGCCTCGGGGGGAGAAGCCCACCTCCGGAGCTCCCTTTGCTACCGCCTTCAGCCACAGGGCTCTCATGTATCTCCCAGGGCCGCTGCTCCGTCATTCTGGCCTCCGCAGGCGCAGGCCATACCCCGGGCCGCAAGGCCAGGCACTCTCCTCAGCTCCATAAGCCCCCGCCCACAGATCAGCTCTGTTTTCTCTCAGCAAGCCAGGGGGGGGGGCTCCCTCCACAGTCTCACGGGTCTCCAATCCCAGCCGCTGTGTTGGATGCTGCAGCGCCACAACAGTGACCCCGGGTTAGTCCGGCCTCACACCAGAGTTCAAGTACTGCTTGGGACCCACCGCTATTTTGTTAAGGTCCGGCCGTTGGTCCTTCCCAGCTCCGGTGCCCACCACGGTGCTGCTGTCTGGTCCAGCAGTGCCCCGGTCTTATCTAGTGCTTCTCCTCCATAACACAAATGCTCGTGGGCAGTTCCCCAGCAGCCTGTGCCACGGATTCCCATAGGATTTGTGTCAGGCCTGTGCAGCACTGCAGCTCAAGCCACGCCCCTAATTAAACGTTTGTTCTGAATTAATTTTTAAGATCATTTTATTTTTTCTGTTTTGTAATACATATTTTAAGTTACACTATTTATTTTTAATGTATTTAATATTTGATGTAGACACTATTTTGTTTTTCGAATTTTTAAATTACATTTTGCTTACAGTTTATTTTATATAATAAAATATAAAATATTATGGGCCTGATTTCGATGTCAGTCGGAAAGCTTACGACCGGTGGTCGGAAGGTTTCCGACAACATTGTAGGTTTGAACTCCGACCGCCATATTACGATGATGGCGGTCGAAGTTCAAACGGGCTGGGGAATTCAACTTGGTTTCGAAGGGCTCAAGGAGAGCCCATCGGCCAGTCGGAAGGGCCTCATAATCCTGGATTATGATGGCACTTTCCAACAGCAGTTCCATGTCGGCCTTTCCAGCATTCAATTGCTGTTGGAAAGTGTCTTTGGGGGTCCCTAGCAGGGCCCCTTTCCCCCTCTTACCCTCCGGTTGTGGCCCTGGGGGGCACCTATGGTACTCCCCTGAAAATCCCTGCACTGTGTGGCAGGCACCGTGAATTAAAAAATCATAAATTATAAAAAATATATTTGAAAATATTTTAAGCATATGTTGTCTTATTTTTATGTTTCTTTTGATCACATTAAAAAATTATGTTATATTATAGTGGTAATAGTAAATGTTACCCCATTGGTGTTTAACATCTTCTCCTGAATGGCTTAAATTGGAGTGTGAATAGCAACTGTAACCCCTTTAGTATCCAACACCTTCCCCTAAAAGGCTTAAATTGGAGTGGAATAGTAAATGTAACCCTTTTAGTGTCCCATACATTACCCAAAGTTGTTTAGATTGTAGTGGGAATAGTAAATGTAACCCCCTTAGGGTCCAACACCTTCTCTAAAATTGCTTTGATACGAGTGGGAATAATAAATCTCAACCCTTGAGTGTCCAACACCTTCCTTTAAATGGCTTGGATTAGAGTGCATATAGTAAATATCACCCCTTTAGTGTCTAATACCTTCCACAAATGGCTTAAATTAGAGTGCGAATAGTAAATGTATCACCTTCAGTGTGCAATATCTTCCCCAAAATGGCTTAGATTAGAGTGTGAATAGCGAATGTATCCCCTATAGTGTCCAAAACCTTTCCCTAAATATTTTAGATTGAGTGGGAATAGCAAATGTCACACATTTAGGGGCCTATTACGATCTTGGTCGGAAGCTTTCCAACCGAGATCGTCGGTTTCCATTCCGACCGCCTAATTACAATCTAGGCGGTCGGAATTGAAACTGGCCAGTCATTCTGGATGGATTCCGACGGGGGCCAGTCGAAGACCGGCCCGTAATCCCAATGGACGGCGTTTCCGCCGTTGGGATTACGATGCTCGGTTTCTGACAGGCTTTTCATGCCGGGCTTTCCGACATGGAAAGCCTGTTGGAAAGTGAGTTTGGGGGCCCTTAGCAGAGACCCCTTCTCCTTGCGGCCTCCGGCTGGGGGCCGAGGGGTCCCCTACGGTGCCCCCCTGTTGATCCCTGCACCGTGTGGCAAGCACCTTGAGTTGCCTGCCACGCGGTGCAGGGATGAACACAACCTCCCATTTCTCTATGGGAGCTTGTGCTAAGCCGGTTTACGGCCGTAGCACCAACCCTCCATAGGGAAATATGAGTATGCAACTGCACCATGTGCGGTCATCGTAATTAGGCGGTTGGAACCGCCGACTGGAGGCTGGTTGGTCCCAATTACGCCATGAGGTCAGTCGGTGGCACCTCCAACTGACACGATAATCGACCCCTAAGTGTCCAATACCTTCCGTAAAATGGCTTAGACTGGAGTGGGATTGGTAAATGTAACCCCTTGAGAGCTCAACACCCTCTCCAAAAAGGCTTAAACTGAAGTGGGAATAGTAAATATCACCCCTTTATTGTCCAACAATTTCCTGAAATGGCAAGCTCCAGACGATACAGAACACCGCAGCCAGACTCGTCCTCAGCATCCACAACAGGAACACATCACCCAGCACCTGCGCAACCTCCACTGGCTCCCCGTCGAGAAGAGAGTCACCTTCAAGATACTCACCCACGCCTACAAATGCCTCCACAACACCGGACCTCAATACCTCAACTAGAAGATCACCTTCCACGTACCCAAAAGAAACCTCCGATCCACCAACCTCTCCCTCGCCGAAACACTGCGCGTCCGCAGAGCCAGAACAGGGGGAAGAGCTTTCTCCTGCATCGCGGCCAAGACCTGGAACGAGCTCCCGATCAACATCAGACGCGCCCTCCCTGAACACCTTCAGGAAGGCTCTCAAGACCTGGCTCTTCGACTGAATGGAACTGCTGACCCCCCCCCCCACAGCGCCTTGAGACCCTCATGGGTGAGTAGTGTGCTTACAATTTCCCTGATTGATTGATTGATATATTGGAGTAGTAAATTGTGTCTTTTTAGTGTATAACATAATGATTAAAATGATTTATTTAGCGCTGGGAGTTCTATTTTGTAACATTTTTGATTAAAGTGTAAGTATTGATGTAAATATTTAATTATTGCATTCCGCACATACATTATTAATACTAACACTTTTTTTAGAAATAAAAGTACATGTCTTTATATTTTTACATTTGTTTAAATACATTTTGATTTTACATATATAATAGTATTGATATTTTAACAACATTTTTAGGTCTCGTTGAGACATGCAGTATATACTATAGCGTGGAAGCTTCGTTTAAGCTCTCACCAACTATCCGTCCATCTTTTGATTTAGCTCAGGTCCTAAATGCAGCCTTCCCATTGGTTTTAGGCTTGTTAGTCCCTCCTACTGATGGCCATGTTGTCAATTGTGTCCTTCCATGGCTATTGGCCCCTTTACTGTAAACACAATTTTGTTCCGTGGCTCACCCTCTCCCCTTTCGCAGTCTATGACTTCTCGGGACACCACCACCCCCCCCCCCCACTCCCGTTTGTGCCTTTTTGCCCACCCGTACTCCCTTTTAAAATGCAATAGGACTCGCGTAAATGCGAGTTCTATTGCATTGCAAATGCTTGTTTTTCAAGTAGTGCGCATTAACATGCGCGCGATGCCTGGATTCCCCCGCTTTGCCTGGAGTCGTGGCAGGAGCCCACCCCGCATGTTGGTGCATGCTTGGTAGAGCGGGAGCCTACCCCACATTTGCGTACTGTTGGGAATCGAGCGGGAGCCTACCCGCATTGCCGATGCCCCGGTGAAACCACCGCCGAGAGCCGCGAAAACCGGAAGTCAGGCGGACTGCCTGACCAAGGGCGGAGCTATCCCCAGGAAGTCTTACTGAGGGTGCCCGAGTCAGCCTGTGGGAGGGCGGGAGCCTACCCCGTCTCCACGAGTAGCAGCGTGAGACCAACAGCCGGCACCTCCACTTCGAAAATAGTTGAGGGTATGAAAATCCCATTGCACGCCAATTAACCTAAAAAGTGACTGGCTGTGCCCAGAGGAACCCCGTGCCGTGCCCCGCTTACTCTGTGAGCCAGAACCGCCCGAGTGCATGCCATCTGCTTCCCGCTTCCCCCATGCATGCGGTGTCCTGGCCCAGAAGCCCGGCCAGGGCGTGTGTGAGGGTACTCATGAGGAGCTTACCTGTTCCAGGTAGCTTTGGAGCCGGCTCGTCGCTGCTGCGTGCCCCGCTCCTCCAAGGTGGCCTGCTCCCTTTTGCCCAGTTCACTGAGGCTGGGCGAACTCATGAATTTCAACCTGCGTAGAGTCCTCATGGTCAATGTCTGAGCAAGGAAGGTACAATATCCGTTCACACACAGAGCGCAACGTATCTGTTCCTGTGAGAAATTTATCCGCTCTTTCCAAAAAATGAAAACAAAAAAAAATACAGAACTACAACAAAAAAAAAAAATCAATCGCAGCACCAGTTTCAATGAAGCACACCTCAGCAGCACAGACGAAATGCAACCTCTAATCAGATCAGCTCATAATTCTGCCGTCATAAACCGTAGTTAATATTTTCTCCCGAGCTCAAGGCAGCTGAACTATGCGCTGCTGTCGTGCCCGGCGCGGGGCCTCTTTAACCAGCAGCTGCCCGTAGCGCTGAAGTGGCTCCTTCCTCGGAGGCACAGTTCTCACAGCTGCCCACTCCACCTGCCATTGGTAATCCTCTGCAGTCTTCGAACAATCCTTCCTGTGTGGTTTACAATAGTATTTTTTTTTAAAACACTTGTTACCGGAAATGAAACTACTAGTGCACCAACAAATGTAGAATGCGACTATATTTATACACACGCAAGTGACAGCTCTGATGCTATTGCACGAATTTATTGGAAAGTTTCACAAGTTGCCGAAACCACAAGCCGCTTGCGACACTTACAAGGAACACAGGTCTTCGGTTCTTCTTAAAGAGGCTGTGTTTACTCTGAGGTCGGCAGAGAAGCGTGCAAGAGAGGAGAGAAAGAGAGAAAAAATGAAAAGATCAGGACAGAAAGCGCACAGAAGACACGAGAATTAACCCCAAGGTTTTTTCTGAAATTTACGCAGCCCTCCCATCCCCAAACGAAACATTCTCCCCCGTCAGTGGGCATTCACAGTTTAGGGTTGCATACAAGCAGAGAAACAAGACTTGGGAACAATAGTCAAATAATTAATTATACATTGGAACAATACGATGCTACTTGGGAAAGGTTAAATACATTTTTACTTTTCATCTCGCTCCATCTCTCTCACAGTCAAACAGTTTACATTTTATTTCTTCATACATTTAGCAGAGAACTGTGTGGCTTTAAGGCTTTATTTTTTGCGGACTTAGGGGCCTATTACGATGGCGGTCGGAGGCACCACCACGGTGCTGGCGGTGGCGGAAAATGCTTTTTTCCGCACGCCAGCAGCGGATCTCACGCCCGCCATATTAGGATGGCCAAACGTAGCCCATTTCCCGTCCAGCGCGGTGCGACGCTAACCGCCATCAAAGTGCGCCCGCCACCACGGCGGTGGGAGCCAATGGAGACTCACCGCCGTGCGGAATGACGTCCCGACCGCCGTACAAATCAGGATGCCCCAAACAGCCAGTCGCACTGCAGCGGAGAAACCGCCCAACCTGAGACGGCGGAAGCAACACAGCGGAGCGCTAAACCTGATCCCCGGTTCCAACCGCCCAGTCCCGAGCGCAATGGACCCAGCTTTGCACGTCTTCCCGGCGCTGTACCTGATACATCACCAGCAACTCATGGCATGTCGCGGACGACGCCGCAGGTACGCAACACTACTCCACACACAACCACAACACACAATGCATGGGCTGAACTAGGGTTCCTGTCCACACCAGACACCCTGGTGGGGACAGGAACACATCCACAAGTGTACCCACACATGTCCTACCTGTCACCAAATCACCCCTCCGCATCCAGGTCACCCATCCACCGCGATCATGAAGTAATGTCTCGGTCACGTCACCGCAGCGTTGAAAACGCGGGAAAACATGAGCACAATGCAGAAGGCAGGGCCAGCGCCAGGCATGGGTAGTGCACAAAGACCACAGGGCCACACCTCCACCCCCACACACCAGGCCCCCCCATGAATGGACATGCCATGTGCCCCTCCTGTGCTCCCCCATGCACAACAACAAGCCAGGTGAACCCACACCCTGCACCACACACCAAACAACTAGGGAGGCAGCCACAGCAGGAGTGGCTGCAGAGGAACACACAGCACAGAAGCACAGGGCCAGGGCAACCCACACACCACAACAACACCACACACATGGCAAGAAAACTGAGTCCAAGCAGAAAATGCGCACACACACAGATAATGAACAATCACTTCACTGGACACACAGCCTGCCAAGTCACACAGACATACCCCACACTGACACACAGCCACATACACAGACCACATGCCAGCAGCAATGGAGTGCAACATATAGGAAAGCTAAAGTGAGGTGCCCACAACTGGAAGGCCAAGGAGCCAACTACCAAGCATGTGTACATCATATACAAGACAAGGAATATATAAGAACACCCTCAGCCCATCAAATCACACATGGCTGGCACAGTGAGTGAAGTCAAACCACAGTCACCTCAGTGCAACAACTCAGGGAGACAGCAAGGCAACCCATGGATAGGCACAGGGATGAAAGGAAGGCCCTGAAGTCAAACAGTGAACAGCCACACATATGTATCCAACTACTTGACAGGAGCATGTCAGCAGCACAACACACAGGGCCCATTGACACACTCCATGACTGTCAAACACAAGTAGGAATCCTCACACATACCCCCCATCACACCTGCAGCACACAACACCAGTGCCAGAAACACAGAAGGGTGTCAATAAAGTCCAGTCAATACACAGACAAACAATCACACTCCCTGGGGGCACCCACAAACATCACACACACACACACAGGGATGCCAGAACCAATGTCTGCACAAAAACAACAGCCAAACACATAACTTAACTAAAACACACACAGAAGCACAACAAGACCAGACATGAACTGTGCAGCCAAACTGTGGAAAGGCAATGGGAGCACAGACAGAAAAGGAGTGCACATCAGTCAGGAACAATGCACAGACAACATACCACAACACAGACAAGAAGTGCACCATCACAAAACAATCATGGACACAAACTGGGAGAAATGGGCCTACAATGACACACAGACAGACATACCACACCACCCATCAAGTCAACATGATGTCACAGTGTACCACATGGCTGCACATGCACAAGACTGACAAGAGACAGCTCAGATATGAGAGGAGAAAACAACAAGGACGCACCTAACACAAGCACAGGAACTAGAATAGATCTAAGTTCATGTGACAGACACACAAGTAAGGCACACCACACTGGCAACACACATCTGAATGAAACACACCACACCAACAAAACACACACACTGACATGCAAATAGAACACCACACACAGAGCATCTGTCATCTGCAAGAGACAACACAGCCCAAACACTGCACACAGCCACATCAAACACACAACAGAAGCACATGCCAATAAATCACATTGCAAACACAGCAGGGCATCAGGGGATGCACACCAGGCAAGGACAAGGCAACATACACCCACAGCACTGCATGCACACCAAGCAGTGTGTGCACACCAAACATACCAGTCCCACACAGACATGAGTGACACACCATGAACACCCACAACAACAATCAAAACAGCACACTGACAACATCACACTCAGGAAGTGAAGCAGTACCTCAGCAAACACACATACACCTAACACAACACCCAGAGATGCACAAGTCTGGGACACCAAAGTGGAAACAACTTGACCAGAGGACTGTGCAGCACAAACAGTTGAACTGCATATGAGCAACCATGACTGCTAAACAGTACAAGAAAATCACATATAACCAATAGGGAAAATGTCCTGAGTGGCACATTGGTCCTGTGCAAAGATCTGCACCACAAAGCACAGTGTGACAAATGAAGTGATGAGGAGGCACACACACAGACAAACCAAGGGGACAGCTGACATGAAAGTGAAGTGGTGTGTACGTCAGTAGTGGACATGGCAGGAGTGTACCATACACAAATAGATGGAGTGCAGACTCACAATGGGTAGGCATCTGAAGCACAGATAGGGGATGGTATGACACCACACACCACATGCCATACTGGAGGCAATAAAGCCCCATGTGAGAGCAATGCATGAGAAAACACACCCACAATGTCAGTGTGGCTGAGCAGGGATGCACAGTGAGTACAAACAGCATCAAGACACATGGATGATCAACAAAACACAACACTGACTTGCCAGTCACATACTCTGCATACTCACAATTGCCAAAAACAACAAGTAGGAGTCAGCCAGAACTGAAAGGACACACCAACACACTGCACAGTGCACAACATACAACACACACATGTGCACACAATCACAGGGCTGAACAATTACACAAACAGGCACCCTACTCCTGGGTGACACATGTGTGTAGTTGACATTGCAGGTGCACACACACACATCAACACTCACGACAAAGTCACCCCCTCCACACTGCACACTTCCTGACCACCCAAGTGCACACATTGAAAGTAACCCATGTGACTAGGATGACTGACCATCACAAGATGACTATACACCTACACTGCTGGGCACACATAAAGTAAGATCACACATACATGATGACCCTGGCCAGCCTGCCTGCAATCCTGTGGATAGAATCCCACTCTGTGCTGGTAGTGCATCCTAACATGACATGTGTACAATTTAGCAAACCTGAACATAGAATCATTAGGATAACAGTAGATCATCACAAACAACCATCAGTGCACCCCCAAGCCTCAGAGTCAAGTGGAACCGAAGTGCCTCTCATCACAGCCAAACTCTGAAATAGTGTAACTAGCAACTGGCAACGTTAAAGTGGCATACATAGCATGTGTCACATCAAACCATACCCACAAAGAAAACCCTTTATTTAGCAAGGAGACTGACAAAGCAGACAACAGGAGCAACTGTCTTTATTACAAATGTCACAGATAGGCATAAAAAGTAGACAAGAGCAAGGCCAGTGGCCAGTCCAAACAGCAGAGTAGGTACATGAGAAGCTGCACAGGGAATGGGCAAACACAGCAATGTACAGCAAGGCCAGTGGCCAGTCCAAACAGCAGAGTAGGTACATGAGAAGCTGCACAGGGAATGGGCAAACACAGCAATGTACAGCAAGGCCAGTGGCCAGTCCAAACAGCAGAGTAGGTACATGAGAAGCTGCACAGGGAATGGGCAAACACAGCAATGTACAGCAAGGCCAGTGGCCAGTCCAAACAGCAGAGTAGGTACATGAGACGCTGCACAGGGAATGGGCAAACACAGCAATGTATAGCAAGGCCAGTGGCCAGTCCAAACAGCAGAGTAGGTACATGAGAAGCTGCACAGGGAATGTGTGAGACTGTACACAGTCATGGGCAGCAACACAGCTAGGGGGATAACAATGGGCAGTACAGGCACTGCTGTGGGAGAGACAGGTGTGTGAGGGGGATTTAGCCTCAGACTTGTCTGTCAGTCTGACTGGGATCTGGCTGAGTGTTGGGGCCAGTTGGAGGACTGGACCTGGGAGAGAGCGGACCAGCTGAGCTTGAGGCATCAGTGGCTTTGGGAGCCGGAGGGCTGCTTGGACCGGGTGGTGTGGTGGCCCTTGGAGGCAGAGATATGCTGCCATGAGACACAGTGTGGGTGGGAGAATGTGGAGGGGTACCTTTCCACTTCTTGGGGATTCGATATGGAAGTGTGGTTTTGGTAGGAGTGGGAGGTGGGGCGGCCACAACAGGCACACTCACCACCAAAGCTGCATCAGGTGCAGACGGTGGCCCTCCCTCTGGGGACATGCTGGATCCAGCTGTTCGCTTGGCCTGGCCTTGCCTTTGCCCCTCCATCCCCTGTTTACCAGGTTTTCCCCCTACAGTGCCCGCATTTCCCTGCTTCACAGGGCTTTGGATGGGAGTTGAGGTTGTGGGTGAATCTGCCTTGGAGCCCTTCTTATGTGTACTTTTAGCAGGCACCACCTTCTCAGCGGCCACGGAAACTGTCTGCTTGTGCTTGCGAGACGCTTTTGGGACAGGAGAGTCCTTG
This sequence comes from Calotriton arnoldi, assembly GCA_963921515.1. Taxonomy (NCBI): domain Eukaryota; kingdom Metazoa; phylum Chordata; class Amphibia; order Caudata; family Salamandridae; genus Calotriton; species Calotriton arnoldi. The sequence goes on from CAWUFW010013168.1 coordinate 233,859, forward strand.
GCTGGGGATGCCTCTGAGGCATGTGACCCTGAGGTCTGCTTCTTGGCTTTGTGTCCCTTGGTGTCGCCTGACGGGCTTATGTCTTTGCGCTCTGGGGTGGCTTTAGTTTTCTGTGGGGATGGTGTCTGCGCCCTGGACCGCTTGGGCTGTTGCTGCTGTGTGCTGCGTGTGCTGTATCTTGACCTTGAGGTCTGTTGTGCGTGGTCACTATCGTCCGATGTGGCCACTGGCACAGGGGTGGGCAAAGGGACTGGAGCTGGACTGCGAGATTGTGCCAGTTGAAGGGCTGCCATCACTGCGGAGGACAAAGACTGTACAGTCCGGTGTAGCCCACCCACGTCTGAATGTATGCCCTCCATGAAAGCAACCACCTGTGCCAACTTTTTGTCGTGGTCTATGAAGGTATTGAGGAGAGCTGTCTGGCCCACACACAGCTGGCGCAAAAGGTCCACAGACTCAGCACTGATGGCAGCAGGGGGGACAGGGGCAGGGGCAGTGGTGCCTGGGGTGAAGGACACTCTTCCCTGCTTACTGGTGCGAACACGGGCAGCAACAGTGGAAGTAGCTGGGAGGGTGGGCACTGTACGATGTGTGGTAGAAGAGGAGGCAGAGTCCCCGTCCCCTGTGCCCGCCAACATGGATGCGCCACCGCTGGCGTCAGATGATGTTGAGCTTTGCGTCTCTGGCTGTGATTCCTCCAGCAGACTCCTGTCCCCCTCCGAGGCGCTGGTCACATCTGTGTCACTGTGCTCGTGTGCAGCTGTTGTGCTTGACGCATCACCACTGGTGTCCGTCCCCTGTCCTTCCGTGCCCACGGGAGATGCTGCATGAGAGAGAGATGTAGGGTCAGTTCATTGGCATCAACAGAACAAACATATGCAAGCAAAGCATCACTGAAGATGAAGAAATCTACATGTTTCACACCACCCTGTGCTATGACATTGTGCACCCTCAATTTTGAACTCGAACAGTGCGTGTAAACAAGAAAACCAGGCATAAGTGAGCCATGTGATGACCACACAGCACAATATCCTGCCGGTGGCTCCGTTCAACCAGACACACAAATAGCTCTGAGCACACATAGGGCCCTGATGTGGGCAAGGATGAACCCCACACCATGTTGCCACTGTCATATCTGGATGGAGCAGAAGGAGACAACACAGATACAGACTCCAACATAACAGTCCACAATGGCCATGAGCTTATGCCATCCACCATGTTGTACTGTGGGGCACAAGTACTGTAGCACGTTGGCGTCAGATGTCTAAGCCTCACAAATCTGAGGCTAGGCAATGCACGCATTGATGAGAGCACACTCAGATTAGGCACACTGCCGTTCCCTTCCATGTGATTTCCCAGGCTACCCCAATGCAGACGATACCTGAAGCCCACGACTCAGAATGCAATGTCAATGCTCAGTACTCAAATCACACTAGGAAGTACAGGTAGGGCAAATGCATAACAGCTGCACCCAGCACAGAGGCCACTTACAAGCCACTGCATCACACTACCAACATCACATAGCCCAGCGCTGTCCCAGGCTGTGAACACATGCAGCCAATCACAGCCAAAGTCACCCTTCCCAGAATACTCACCCCTAGCTTGCTGCTGATACTCCTTCAAACGTGCATCCAGCTCAGGCTGTGTCACGGCCAAGATGCTGGCCATCAGTGGTGTCATGCTGCGCCGCGCCAACCTGCCAGTCCGAGGGAGCAGACCCAGTGTCATCTCCGCCACGTTCTTGCTCAGCCGGCAGATGTCATCCCACCTCTTGTGGCAGTGGGTGCGCCGTCGGTATGTGACACCCAGAGCCCGCACCTTGCATGCAATGGCCCTCCACACGGCCTTACGCTGGTGTACTTTGAGCTGCAGGCATGGGAGACAAGAGGGGGAAAACATCAGTGACACAGTGTTATGTACCAATATCTCTCAGTACAGTGGCATGATACTGATTCATACCAAATCCACAGATATGTCTCACAGAGACAAGAATGCATCTCACATGGTACATCAGCATGGGAGAACAACACATAAATGCATGCAGGTGTGAGGGTGGACACAGTACCTGCCCATCTCATACACATGCAGGATGCCAGCACATGAAGCCATGTCTAGTCTGCCCACATCTACTGTCCATCGTTAGGTAGAGCAAGACATACATTACATATCAACATATGTTGGGGGTTAGACTCACTGTGTCCAACACTGCGCAGCCCTCAATGTCCTTGCCCTGCGAATGGCTCACTGTGTCATGGAGGTCACATTGAGGAACATGATCTCACAAACCCACACCCTTCTCACAAGGCCTGTCGTGTGCAAGCTACAGGGCTGAGATGGCTCATTGAAGGAGAGTAAAGAAAAAAAGACACATGTAACACTCTGTACATTCAGTGATGTGTCCTTGTCAGTTTGGGCGGTGACTGTGCAGGCCAGGTGGGCTCACACTGAGAAGGACAACAGGGACCCACACAGCCATTCACACAAGCAATCACTGTCCTGACTCCTGCATTACCAACTTGCTGCGTCACTGTATGGCTGACAAGACAGTACATGTCCCTCAAATCTTGATGTGCAGGCAAGGAAACGTGGGAAATAGGCTACACACCCCTTCCCCCTGGAGAAAGCGTGCTAGGCAGTGCATGACATAACCCCACACTCGCAGGCACATACTGCAGCAGCTCAACTTCATGTGTGCCCCCCTGCACTCTCACTCACACTGTTGAAGACTTACCACGACATTTGGGGCACCATATAGCCTTGGATACTGTGTGAGCACCTCGTCCACCAGGACCTCCAGCTCCTCGCTGGTGAAGGGACTGGCCCGGATCTTCTCAGTCCTCGCCATCACTGTGGCCAGGTGACAGCAGCAGTTGGTGTTGAGGGGTGGCAGGCAGCAGTCCCTGGAGACAGCAGCAGCAGCAGTTGGTATTGAGGGGTGGCAGGCAGCAGTCCCTGGAGACAGCAGCAGCAGCAGTTGGTGTTGAGGGGTGGCAGGCAGCAGTCCCTGGAGACAGCAGCAGAAGCAGGTGGTGTGGAGGGGTGGCAGGTAGCAGTCCCTGGAGACAGCAGCAAGAGCAGGTGGTGTGGAGGGGTGGCAGGCAGCAGTCCCTGGAGACAGCAGCAGCAGGTGGTGTGGAGGGGTGGCAGGCAGCAGTCCCTGGAGACAGCAGCAGGTGAGGGGTCTCAGGCAGCAGTCCCTGGAAGCTGTGGAAATGTGAGGCTCTCTCCCACATATATAGCCCCCTGGGGCAGTTTCAGTGGTACCAAGCTGCTGCAATTGGTGTGCCAGGTCAGCCTTTTTCAAATGCATCCAATGACCGGCCTGCGGTGGCAGAGCACGCCTTCCGCGATTTTCAAAATTGCATTAGGCTACCGCGCTTGCGGTTCCCATTGGCTGCAAGGGCATGGGCATTGGCGGTGACACACCGCAGGGGCCAGGCGTGCGCTACCGCGGTGGTGCATCTTTCAATTGCATCCAATGACCGGCCCCATGGTGGCGGAGCACGCCTTCCGCGATTTTCAAAATTGCATTAGGCTACCGCGATTGCGGTTCCCATTGGCTGCAAGGGCATGAGCATTGGTGGTGACACACCGCAGGGGCCAGGCGTGCGCTACCGCGGTGGTGCATCTTTCAATTGCATCCAATGACCGGCCCCGCGGTGACGGAGCACGCCTTCCGCGATTTTCAAAATTGCATTAGGCTACCGCGATTGCGGATCCCATTGGCTGCAAGGGCATGGGCATTGGTGGTGACACACCGCCGGTGGCAGGCGGTAGCTTCCGCGATTTGGGTGCCATACATTTGTGCCTGTGACCGTGATTTGGGTGGCGGAGATGCCAAGCGCCATTTGGCAATACATATGTATCTCTCACTACCGCGAGTGTGTTCTAGGGATTGGTGGTGACATACCGCTGGTGGCAGGCGGTAGCTACCGCGATTTGGGTGCCATACATTGGTGCCTGTGACTGTGATTTGGGTGGCGGAGCATGCCAAGCGCCATTTGGCAATACATATATATCTCTCACTACCGCGAGTGTGTTCTAGGGATTGGTGGTGACACACCGCTGGTGGCAGGCGGTAGCTTCCGTGATTTGGGTGCCATACATTGGTGCCTGTGACCGTGATTTGGGTGGCGGAGCATGCCAAGCGCCATTTGGCAATACATATATATCTCTCACTACCGCGAGTGTGTTCTGGGGGTTGGTGGTGACACACCGCTGGTGGCAGGCGGTAGCTTCCGCGATTTGGGTGCCATACATTGGTGCCTGTGACCGTGATTTGGGTGGCGGAGCACTTGGGCAGCACCTATGGACACATCATGCTGTGTCAATGGTCAATGGGCAGTCATCAACAGTGCACAGTGGCCACATGATTAATGGCACATCATTGTGCACACGATGCCAGTGTAACATTTAACACACTGCTGACTACACATGCCATGTTTGTGTATGTTATGTAGTACATTGGCATGTACTCACTCACATGTCACTTGTGATATTGATGGGCATGTACACAGAACAGTGTTGTTATGGACTCTCAAATGTGTACACATGTCAATGTGTGAAAGTGCTGTGAAAATCACAGTGATGTATGTCTTAATATAGGGTGTGCAGATTTGACTGTCTTGTTTTCTTGGATCATGCACACACTTGTTGTTTACGCTCAGCCTGTGGTCATTGTGTTGTTGATGTGTGCCATGTTCAACTTACGCCTGAAGGTGTGTCAGGTACAGCAGCTAGGTATGAGACAGTGGTGTTGCAGTTTTACACATATGCTGTATGAAGTACTCTCAGGCCTGCTCATGCTAGATGTGGCCATATCCCTACGTGCATTCGCATAGTCAGATGTTGTTTTGGATGTACTTGCTGTGTGAAAGGGGACAAGTGTGCGAGTAGTGTTGATGAAGGTGTCCCTACGTGTAAGCTGCTCTGTAACTCAATTGTGATGACAGTCATTGTTGGCGTTGTGTCAGTCAAAACGTAAGATGTTGTACACGTCTCATGGTGTATTGAATTGACATGTGTCCACTTTCATCTCAACTAGAAGGAGACCAAATCTGCATCGTCCCTACACAGTGCTGGCAGACATGGAGGATGAGGAGGTCATCCGGAAATTCCGTCTGGATAGAGCCACCCTCCAAAACCTATTTGCTATGTTGGAGCCCCACCTGCAGCCTCGCAGAACATATCCAACAGCTTTCACCCCAACGTCTAAGGTGATGGCGGCACTGCATTTTTTTGCCTCTGGATCATTCCAGCACACGGTGTCCAGCGCAGGTGGGATGTCGCAACCCATGTTCAGCATGGTGCTGCATGATGTCCTGTCTGCCATGATGATATACAAGGACAGGTATATCCATTTCCCCAGGGTGCCTGCATTGGCGGCTGTGAAGGGAGACTTTTATGCCCTTGGACACATCCCCCATGTTGTTGGGGCCATTGATTGCACCCATGTTGGGCTTGTTCCACCACAGGCACGGGAGCACATTTATAGGAATCGAAAACATTTCCACTCCATAAATGTGCAAGTGGTGTGCCAGGCGGATATGATCATCACGCACATGTGTGCCAGATTTGCAGGCTCAGCCCATGACTCATACATCATGCGGAACAGCATCGTACCACAACTCATGGCTAATCTGCTTCCTGAGCGTGCATGGATTGTGGGTGAGTACAAAGAGTCCAGTAGCGTGCTGTGTGTGTGACATGCTGTCCTCTGCCACAGTATAATTACAAGGTTTATCTGTGTTTCTCACACCTAGGTGACTCTGCATATCCCAACCGTCCATGGTTGCTGAGCCCACTGCGGAATCCCAGGACACCAGCTGATGTACGCTACAATGATGCCCATGGGAGGACACGTCGTGTGGTGGAGCGGACTTTTGGTCTCCTGAAGTCACGATTTCGCTGCCTTGACAAGACGGGAGGTGCACTCATGTACTCGCCCGGGAAGGTGTGTCAGATTGCAGTGGCATGCTGCATGCTCCACAACCTAGCCATTCGCAAGGATATCCCCCTGATCCTGGAGGATGATGAGCAGCCAAGGCCACCACCTGCAAACCAACCCGTGTCCAGTGATGAGGACAGTGGAGAGGAGGATGGTGTTGACCTGCGTCAACAGCTCATCGACCGCTACTTCACTTGAAGGTGAGTGACAATGTACAACGGACCCATTGTCTGATGATGTTGCTGTTGTTGTGAAGGTGTATGTGAGCTTTGTGACTGCAGCCGGTTGTTGACTCAGTGGTGGCTGACAATGTTTATGGGACAGGGTAATTTCGAACATCTACAGGATGTGTATGTTGGTACTTGTTGCTCATTGTGATGTGTGCATGCTGTATTAGCTTTATGGTATGTGTTGTGTGATGTCCGTGATGCCACACCCAGACTAGTGAATCTTGTTCTGTTGTGTTTTCCTAGGCCCCTTCAGCCTTTCCTTGCCTACATACATTCCATACTCGTGGTACATTTTAATCATGGTGAAGACTGCACATCCTGGAATAAAGACAGAGCAGAAACAACAACATGTGTGTGAGGTGTATTTATTTACAATGGTGACATATGAGGGGGGTGAACATTTACATTGAGGTGATTAGTGAAGCAGTGAGTTGACAGTTATGGTACATGAGAGAATCGAGTTGTCACCACATTGATGTGGTGACCTAGTCCAACAGACAGATGCCATTCACAAGGCAGTGTGGGGAAGGACAGTCCAAAAAGTCAATGCAGTAGTGCAGAGTGTTGCCATCATCGCTGGCTCCGAGACTGACGTTTGGCAGGTGCTTTGCCACGGGATACTCCAAGGGATTTCTTGGGAAGGCCCCTTCGTCGCTGGGCAGGGGGGGTCTCTGCTGTAGGGCCTGTGGGGTCTGAGGGCTCACCCCTCTCTGTGGCCGCAGGGGAGGATGTTGAACTGTCATCCTGCGGCACAGCAGGGGGAGGTGGAGGTGTTGTTTGTGGCGCAGGCCTGTCCCTCAGTGCCACCACTATCTGGCCCAGGAGGTCCACAATTTGTCCCATGCGGGTGTCCATGGACCTCTTCAGCCGGAGGAGTTCGCGGGAATCTTCTTCTGACCGGGCCGTTCGTCCCTGGGCCCGTTCATATGCCCCAAGGACTCTGTTTATGCTGTCCAGGGCTTCGGTACCAGGCTCTGGTTGTCTGTGAGTGACCCTGCCACTCCCATCTGCCCTGCTGCCACAGACCTGTTGCCTCACCACTGTAGGCACCTGCATCCTCTCCCTGCCCTCAGTTGGTGGTGTGGGGTGGTAATCTTCTGGGACAGGGAGGGTGTTGCAGGCAGCACTGGTGGTGGTGGTGTAGGACGCACAGGCCGTAACAGCAGTGGTCTGCGTAGCTGTTGGTGTTGCTGCAGATGTGGTGGGGGGGACGATGGGGTCCTGGGACCGGTTGCGCCCTGGCACACCAGATGGGCCGGGTCCGAGGTCCTCGTCCTCTGAATACCGGGGGTCAACATCTGAGAATCCATGTTCCGGGGGGAGTGACTGGCTCTGCAGGTTGCTGGTGTTGTCCTCTGCAGTCAGTTCTTGGTCACCTGTGGGACAGATGGGAAATGGTCATTGTAGTGCACCCCGCAAGCTTTGTGTTAGCTGTGTATTATTCACTGTTTGTACACCACACAGTTGACTAGTCATCACATTGTTTGTATGCGCACTACTGTGCCTCCTGAGATGATGTTGAGGTACATGCATTAGTTGTCCATGGTGTGAGGTGTCACAACATACCTTGCGCCACGTGCATGTTTTGTGATTACAGGGACATGTTGCCATCTAGGGACTAGCGCAACAAAGCATTTCTGTGACGCCTCTTTGTTGATCACTCTGCCCTGGCAGACGTTACATCTGAGCATGAACTGGCCATTGTCATCTCATACATACCTTTGTAATGTCATGTGCAAATCAGAATTTGCACCGACAACCATGCTTTCTTTGTTTACATATGGTCCTTGCTGCTCTGGCCACATGGCACTTACACATGGCATTCAGTGCTGTGCATGATTGTGCACAGACTTTCTTCTACATGTGAATTGGTGTGTCACACTTTGGTTGCTGTGACAGTTACTTTTGCTTAGCTGTCTGCACACTGTGAGTGGCAATAGGATCTGTGTGTATTTTTTTGTGACGAGAGGGCTGGTGTTGTCATATGGCACCATGCTTTTTGGGAGGAATGGCTGTGTGCATGTACTGGCTACTTACCTGTTCTGTTTTCACATTTGTGTTGGATCTGTGTCACATCTATGTGTGTGTGTGTGTGTTGGAGGCTTCCATCCTGCTCAGGGGTGGGACAAGAGGGCATAATATGTCTACCTACCTGTTAGTTTGAAGTGGACAGTGCAATGACTGACACATGCATCTGGGTGGGAGGGAGTGCTCCATCTTGATGAGCTGGGGAACACGGGGGCATGGTGGGAGTAGTACTGCAGTCTTCCCACCCCCAAACAGCCCTCCCTGTTAAGATGGCTACCTACCTGTTAGTTTGTTTGTGGTGAGACAATGGCTTCCAAATGCTTCTGGGTGTGGAGTGCTCCATCCTGCTCAGGGGTGGGACAGGGGGCATGGTGGGAGTTGTCGTGCAGGCCTCCCACCCCCAAACAGCCCTCCCTGTTAAGATGGCTACCTACCTGTTAGTTTGTTTGTGGTGAGACAATGGCTTCCAAATGCTTCTGGGTGTGGAGTGCTCCATCCTGCTCAGGGGTGGGACAGGGGGCATGGTGGGAGTTGTAGTGCTATTAGTCTGGGCACATACAACCCTGTAGATGTTGGCTACCTTTTGGGGTGTGATTCAGATGTAGTGGATGTTACATCTGTGGGACATGTGTTGGATATTGTGGTGCATATGGATATGCTAGTGCCTCTGAGATGTAGCTTTGTAGTTGTGCTGGACAGTACATTGCTGTGTAATGGTCTACTTTTGTTTGTACTTACCAGCCTCCACTCCCCCGGGTATTCCTGTGAGACTCTCTGGATGCAGTATGGCAAGCACCTTATCCTCCCATGCAGTGAATGTTCTTGGTGTAATGGGAGGGCCACGGCCAGTCCTCTGAGCCAGCTCACGGTTCTTGTTGTTCTTCTCTTTCACCTTGCTCTTGAGGTCATGCCACCGCTTCATGATCTCCTTCTTGGAGCGCGGGATGGTCCCTACTGCATTGACCTTATTGACTATACTTGCTCACATTTGATTTCTTCTGGCTAATGGTGTCTGTTGGTCCAGGTTATCAAACAGTTGTGGTTCAACTCTGACTATCTCATCTACCATGATTGTCAACTCACTGTCTGTGAATTTTGGCATTTTCTGTGGTGCTATGGTGTGTGATGTGCCAAGGGGTTTGAGGTGCAGGTGTGTAAGTGGTGGGGGTGCTGTGTGTGGTGTGAGTAGTGATGGTGTGCAGTTTTGCCTCTCCTTTGTGCTCTGGTGTTGGGCCCTTCAGTTGTGGAGTATTGCAAAGGATTGTGGTCAGGGAAGGGGCTGGTTTTATACTCAACTATGTGGGTGTGTCAAAATGGGGTATTGCTGTCAGGTGTGTTGTGTGGGTTGTCCTGGGATTTGTATTTTTGTAGTTGCCATGTGGTTGTGTCATTGGGGTGTGTTATGTGTTTTTGGGTGCATGGCTAGTTTGCTGTGTGCACTTTGTGGCCTTGTTGTGAGTTTTTTCTGTCCAACGCCATATTTGTCACGGAGCGTCCGCAGCGGTGGCTATGCTGCTGTTCTTCCGGCGGCTCTCCCATTCATCACTGTTGGCGTTTTTGGCGGTCGGATACAGCGGAACGTACCGCGGTCACATCGGGGATATCCTAATATTCCGTGCGGTGTCTCCGCTGTCCTGGCGGCGGTTTGGTTTTTTTCCTCCGAGAATCCGACCGCCGCGGATGGGTTTTGGCCTTCTCCGCCCGCTACGGGCGGTTTTTAGGTGGCTCTTACCGCCGTGGTCGTTTTTTTTGGGCGGGACATCCTAATCTGGCCGCCGGTTTTGCCGCGGTACCGGCGGGCGGCTGTTTTCCGCTACCATGGCGGTCGGGGTGGTTTTCCGGCCGCCATCCTAATAGACCCCTTAGTGTTTGGGAACGATGCCAAGTTGTAAGCTTGGAAAGTAATATTAAAGCAGCGCAGAGGGGGGGGAGGAGAGAGAGAATGGGCCTGGTGCAGGGGGCCAGTCTCTCTATACTGGTATAATATACATGTGCTGCTAAATTCCTTTCTTGACAGCAGGTTCCACGACTGGAGCAACGGGCTGTTTTGGACTGATTAAAAATGAGCACATATTAAGTGCTATGTCATGTGTGACTTCCGCATGTTTTAAGCCATTTGTATATCCTGTAAGATAAATGCAAATATGAATACATGTTTAAACTAAGATAACATAACAGTTTAGTAGGTTGTCATATTATATAGGATAATAGTTGGGCAACTCATACATTATATCTAGAGACATGTATTTCCGCTTGCTTGACAAATACATAAGCAAGAACAAATACACATTAGATAGAAAATGCACAGGACAGGTTTTTCTGAAAGTGTAGGTCTCATTTTATGGTAAGTGATGTTATGCTTTAGTTATTTACCGCAAATCGCATTACTCCAATTCCCTGTTCCTTACAAAATGAGGTGTGTGCAGCTCGCAGGCAGGCAATCCCGCTGACATAAAATAATTGACTTGAGTTCTCATCAGAGGAGGAGCCTCCTTCCCCCAAGTAATATAGCCTGATACCGCTAACCACATCCTGTAACTGTACAAAAGTCCCTCAAGAAAGGAAGCCATAAGTCTACCCACCCCTATGTTAAGACTGGGACCAGGAGGAAGGAATCAGAGTAATGAGTTACTGGTAAGCAGGGCCACTGGAATTATGCGATTGTGCGTTCACGGCGATTTTTGCATTGTGTAGATTTGCCACATAATTCATCATCTCCCGCATAATATGCAGATTTAAAAAAAAATTGTTTCTGGCTCAAACGATTTAGAAGTTGATATAAACGCAGTGACATGTTCCTGGCAGTGAAAGGCCCTTTGCAAAGGTTAACTGGTCACCTTTCTGTACCTTATTGCTATATTTGGGTGTTAAACTGGTACTAATGAAGTACAACTAATGCCTAGACAGTGTTAACAAGCTTAAACAAGACAAAATAATGAAGTAACACTATGGCAAAATGTGCCGCATAATTTGTCTTTTCTTGTCACATAATTTACTCAACCCTGCTGCATAATTTGGCCCTCCCCTGCTGCATAATTCCAGTGGCCCTGCTGGTAAGCTATCAAAGCATTTCCGCCTCTTCCACTTCCACCATAACACGAAGCAAGGCCAGTAGTCAGGTAAAATGAGTAATCAGTGAATGCAAACGACTTTACTGTGCATCATCTGGAAGAATGGACGAGCGCACATTAGTACCAAAATATCCCTTCCTCTCTGAACCCAACCCCATTTGGTACTGGAAAACAAAAGAGGAAGCACAGGACCAAGTAGCAGCAGCACATAGATCTTATAAGGAAGCACCTCTACTGGGGCAACCCACCTTCCCCAACTGGGTAAAGGAAGATCAGAAAGTTTGTAGGCTCTGGAAAGGACTGATCTCAACCAGTGATTGAGAGAAAACGAAGAAGATTGGAGTCCGTGTCTAGTAGGTCCAAAACTAACGAACAAGGAATCACATTGTCTGAATGCTGCCATGCAGTTTAAATAGATGACTACTGCACAGTCCTCATTTAAGCTGTGAAGCTGAACTTCAGTTGAGATAGAAGCATTGGGAAAGAAAACAGGAAGAATAATCTTCTGAGAGCAAGAGAAAGGAGAATGGACATTGAAAAGTTCAAATATCTGCCTTTTTTACATGGAAGAAGGAAAAGCCCTGCTCAAAACCAAGTTTCGTCTTGAAGCAACACAACACTTATAGAGGTATTCACTATAAAAGTCCATGCATTGAAAATATTGTCCCATCTCAAAGGTTACTCCAGACGTTAACACAATTATATCATCAGCCTTAGTCTCTGGTGTCTCTTTTATCAATTCAGTTAGACCCAAGGGCTAATCTTGATCCCTTTTTTCCTAAAGTCGTCATGGAATTTTTTCACCTGAAACAGAGATTTCCCAAGTAAGGATTGCCACTGTTCCATTCTGCAGCATAACTTGGCTGATTACTCCCTGGCTTTTATAGGAGTTATCCCCTCCTTCCTTACACTCTCCCCTTCTCTTCCCAAATATTGATTGGCCACCACCTACCCAGTTCCCCACCTTGTCTCTGAGCTCCTATTCCTATTGGTTCCTGCACTAGTCAGCTCCACCCTCTACAAAACCCATGACCCTGCCCCCTTCCCCTCACAGTGGAGTCATGGAGTTTCCAGCATTTTCTTTGTGATGTGCCTGTTATTATGGCTTCCTATTTGAAGAGCTACCTTTCTTGCAGGTAAGAAATACCCCAATTTATGGCCCCTCCATTTCTCTGCCTCAAAATGGGCCCACCTCTTAGTTCCTTATTCCTCTTTACTTTGCCAAAATACATCTGTCTGGCGGCGACACCCATTTGGAGCCATCCTACTGACCACGGGAGCCTCCGCCTTTCCTGTAGGCACCTGCTGTTGGAGTGGCTCCATGATCTTTTGGTAAATACCCTTAAACACCTCCTTACATTTGCTTTCCTCTTGACCCCTGACATCTGGGCAGGGCATTCCCATACAACCTTGATTAGTAATCAGTTGTATTTGTCAATTTCCCTGGTTTATAACTTATCGACAAGGAGTATGGATGCAACGTCAGAACCATAGCAAAAGCCTATGGGTACTGGCCTTGTTCAGGGCCAACCAACTCAATGGAGCATGCTTTGTTATGGCCTTGGTGTGGCATCCTTGTGAATAACATTTCAGTGCTTCCATACCCCATTGTGTAGCCAAACATTGTTTTTCAATAGTCGCATATGTCATCTCATGAGTCAACACTTTTGAACTAATGCAGAACACTTGGTGTTCCCCATCGTCAAACTCCTGAAGCGAGACTGTCCCAAGCCCAGTCCAAGATGCATCTGTTTGTAGCAAAAGTTATTTTAAAATACGGTCATCTCAAGACTGGATCTACTGCTAATGTTGCAGGGGCTGTCTACAAGTCGGTGTGAGCTATGGCAAAAACATAAATACCCAATTAGAAGGATCCTGTCGTGAGGTACATTAATTCATGCTAAGTGCTATTAAGATCTCCTGTGTCCAGCTTTCCACACACTGCCTGCCACCCATTCTACCTACCTCCTCCATGTCCTTCTGCCCACACAGAGATTGGTCCATAGAAATTGTCTTCAAATCTTGTATTTTGAGTGATATGACCACGAAGGTCCTGATTCTATATTAAAAACACAGTTTTCGACTATACCATTTCCCGCTAAAAGGCAATATTTCTCTCCATGTGTTCCCATACCTGGAGTGTCACGCAGTTTGGTGCTCACTTTCCCTCCATATTAAAGAACAGTAGATGTTTCAGCATACAGGATAATATGATGCATTGCTAAATACATATAAGGTCCCAAAGGCGAGACCGATGCATTGCAAATGCTTGTTAATACATTGTTGAAATATAAAACATGTAATATGTTTTTCAAACTTCGTTTGACATTTTCATTTTTACAACATTTTTGTAAATATGGAACCATTTTTTTCCCAACACATACATGTGCTAAAGATAAAAAATCTCTAATACATTTTATATACTTTTATAAGTATATTATAAATAATACTATATTATTATATTTGTTCTTTTCATAGTATTATTTGTTGTATACTTTACATAACTTTTTATATTCTTATTCCACATTTATGTAAATTTTTTCATAGAACATTTTTATACATCTTTAATGTAACTTTTGTTTAAAGTCAAATTTTTTCCATAAGCAGATAGTCTTTTTTTGTTTTTGTTCGGCAACCATTTTGTTTAACCACTATGTGTACTTTTGTTGTCCATTCCTGTCATTTTCAGTACAAATTTCTGGGAGTAAGTTGTGGTTTCCTGCTGCAGATCGTCAGATAAGGTGAGACCTTTTTTAAGCTTTTTTTAATGTGGATTTGGGGGTAGGACTGGTTAATAGTAGGGATAAGGGGTTACTTTATGAACAAGTGACGCAGCGCAGCAAGTCACCTTAATGCGCTGCAGTGCGTGACAGGGAATGGAATGCACCATATTTAAGTTAATACAGCACATTCCAGTCCTTCCCTTGCGCTGGCACCCCTTTGGCACCCTATCGCCAATGCAGGCACCCTTGCACCATGGTGCAAGGGTGCCTGTGTTGCATGCAGTTTTGTTTTTTTGTGCAGGAAGGGGCACCCTCCTGCACAAAAGCAATCCTGGGAGGCATATAGAATTCAGCACATCTAGAAAGAGGAGAAATAGAGATATTTCTCCTTGTTATGCTTCCTTTGGGAAGGTGTAAGAACTTGCCGCATTCCCAGGTTTACAAGTTCTTGTAAATCTGGGGACACATCAAAATCCATGGGAGTTGCATAGGAAAACCCACACAACGTCTATGGAATGCCTACCCAGGACGATTTGCGCTACAATGTGTTACTCCAGTTTTTTGATGCCACTCAGAGCCACGCAAAGTGGTTTTGTGTGGCTTAATAAATCTGACTTAGAGGTTTGTGTCACGCATGTACCACGTTGTGTGGTGCAAATGTGATGCAACCCTCTCAAAAATATGTTTTTTTGGTAGGAGTTTGTGTTATTTTGTGCAGAAGTGTTCTGTGTTAGGCCTAGTTAGAATTGGTAGTTATCTGAGTTAATTTAGATAATGATATGTTATATTTTGTGTGTGTTATACTTGTATAATGTTTATATTGTATTTAAAAGATGCATTTTTTTGAGGGGGTGTATTTTTGTTTTTCAGGTTTACGGATTCGAAGTTATTCTATGGACATGTGGATTTTGCTTTTATAGAGGAAACTATTTTTTTTTTAGCAAACCAACATTTCTATTTTTGATTTCCTTTGATTCTTCGGGTTTCTTGGAGCATTTCTTTTTTTAAGTTTTTTGGGCATTTTTATAGTTACTTATGATGTTAAGTTGCTTTGTTGCATTTTATTTGGTCATATTTCATTTTTGTATTTTTACTTTCATTTTTGGACTCAATTGTCCTGTTTTTAGTGGATTATTTTTTGACAACATGGATGAAGATCTGCAGCTACAGAACTGTAAACTTTATTTGGTTAACTATTTGTGGGTGGGAAGTGTTATATTTAATTATGTATGTTTATTTGCTGTAATTGCAATGTGGTTTTTTTGCATTTCTTTATTATGCATTTTCTTGGTTCAATTTTTGTTCATTTCTAATGTTGTATTATGTGGTTGGTGATGTGTTGATTTTTAATTATCATTAAACAAATTATTCTTATGTATCAGTTTTTTCTATTTTATTTTTCTGTTACTTTGAGTGATGTACGGAAATAATTGTTTAATATTTATTAAACTTATTTTATTTATGGTGGTGTTTGCTTTTGTTAAGGGTTGTAGGTTTCTGTGTAAGTAGTTTGGTATTTTATAATATGAACTGTGCTAAGGTTTCTAAGTAGGGCACTCCTTTATTGTCTATATAGATTTTAACTTTACATTGTAGCATGTTGTATATTCTACTGGTTTATTTGCTTATTTCATGTTTAATTTGGTTACTAATTGTTCTATTCTTACTTCTTAATAGGTTTGTCCTTTTTGTAGGGCTCCTATAAATTTGTAAGTGCTGGTTAGGTTCTCCCTAGTGTTGCTTGGAAAGCACTGTACCATCATTAGACTGCTTTGTTGGTTTAAGCTTCTTAAGCCCTGGTGCTGTTGTAGACATTCCACCATGGTATTTGGAATTTGGGGTGGTGTCTGTGTCCTGAACGGTGCAGTCTGCCAACCCAAGTGTCTTCAAAGCAGTCCATTAGGAGACTTAGTTTATGTTTGGTTTGTTGGTAGAATGGACATTCTATAAGGAGGTTGTAGTGGTTAGCTACCTCTGTTACAAGGACATAGACTAGTGCAATCAGTTCATTTTTTATTTCAAAGGGAAATTGGTTGTTTGTTGCATATTCTGCAATTAGTGCAGAATATAGGAGATGAAGTACTGTTTGTATCATGGTTTGTTCAAAGTCTATTATTTATTTTTTTGGGGAGTAGTTTGTTTGTTTTAATTTTAATCTGATTTAGTAGTTGATACTAAGATCTACTTTGTTTATTAGCCTGCAAGGCATATATTAAGGGTACATTGGTCTTTTGATATTCACCATAAATGGTTTATATCTGAGTGAATGATTAAGGGTGCATTTTCAATGGTTCATCCATCATCCAATTGGCTTTGTTTTAGTAAGTTTTCTGCAGTAGCAAATGTAATAATGCATTTGCCATTATTCCGGTTGTCATGTAGTAGGAAACGTTCCTCATTGTGTGTCGTTGTTAAGAGTTCAGAAATTTGGATGTCTTCATATCTTTTAGGGGCTAGACGAGTATGACTGGTGGCTTTCTTAATTTGCACTATTAAGCACATCAAAGTGGGGATAGCTGGTAGTTGATCTGTGATGTGTTCAGGGACTTTACGGAGAATATATTTTAAAATTTGACTAGTGGGCTCTTGTGAACTAGTGTTTGCTTGTCTTAAATGTGTTGTCTAACATTAATAACCATCATTTCTTGTAGTAGTCCTCCTATAGCAAGCATTCAAGTAATATTTTGTACATTTCTAATTGACATTTTCGTTTCTTGTGCTTCCATGTCTGTAAGTGTAGCCCATGTGCAAAAGTAACATCTTGCCTTTCTGTGATGTGATATATCTTGCTCTTTCTGTCATTATGTCTGAACATATTTTAATAATATAGTTAATTATATTGTAAAAGGTTTACTTTACATTTGACCTGTACATTAATATTAAACATTAAGAGCATCAATTTGCATTTTATTCTTACATATGTGATATTGATGGTAACTGCAGTTAATTTTTTTCTGTTTTTCATTGAAGGTGTTTCAGTGTGGATCAAGTGGCTTCTTTTCTGTTGGGGGGAAAAGTTGTTTTAGTCTTAAATTATTTTTAAGTATGTTTACATAAACCTTTTAGTTACTTCTGAAGTGACTTGATGTTTTCTTCCAATTTTCAGATTTTTTGTTGGCAAACCAGCAGAGGCTTGTCATTTGACAGAATAGGGCCCGATTACGAGTTCAGCGGTCCATGGGACCGCCAAACCCGTGGTGGTGGTCTGTGCACTGCCGCACTGGCTGTCGGACCACTGGATACTGAGGGACCGATTCCGATTCGTGCCGGAAATCTCTCCGACCGAGCCGGACCCAGAGAGATTTCCGACCAAATCGGACTGTAGCAGTCCGACCGAACGAGTACGATGCGCACGTATGCTATCGGACTCGATTCGGTCGGACTCCCATTGAAGTCAATGGGAGCTGGTCGTACGACGCGTACACGGGCTCCCATTGACTCAATGGCACGACGCGAACAAGGGCGCCCCTACAGCGTGTTCGCGTTGATGCGGGTCGCGCCGTACATGCACGTGTAGGGGGACCCATGGGTCCCCCTGTGTGCGACTCGCGTGCCTACGCTTCCAGGGGGTCCGACACGGACCCCCAAAGTGCGGCCCGACAGCTCCTTGGAGCCGGACTGCGCGAGTCGGTCGGAGCGGTCGCGATGCGCATCGTACTTACCCGGCCGGGGAACGTCTCCATAGCGCGGTGCGAGTCGTCCCCGTGCGAGTCGGTCGGAGCGGTCGGGTCCTGCGTACGAGTTGGTCGGAGATTTCGCGAGCGCACGCATCGTACTAGCTCGCCCGGACGCACGTACGATTCGGTCGGGAAATAGGGCTCCGAATCGGATCCGGTAAAGCCGAATCCGATTCGGAGCCCTACCGGCTGAGATCGGAATCGGCCCCTGAGTGTGGCAGTGGGACCGCCAAAGGATCACCGCAACCGCGGGGGATCATGGGTCCTGCTGCAATGGTGCAGCGATTTGAGGCCGCAATATGCTGACAGTGCGGATGCAGCACCACCAAGAATATTACAAGTTTTTTCACTGCGACCCTATATTACATTATTTGTAATAAGTATTTTTACTTTCTTAATTAGTTGAAGTATATATTTATTTTTATATGAGTTTAACGTTTATTTTAGTGTTATAAAAATATTATGTTGTTAGATCATTTATTAATGTTTTCAGAGTTTAATTTTATTTTCCATTTAAATTAAAAAAAGGTTTATACATTGTTTTATAATATTTGGCTTAATAGTTTGAGATATTAATGTAGTTGATATTGTGTGCTCCGATATTCTTCACATTTTATATATTTATTTGAAGGTAACAATAATTTTGTTTTTGGTGTTTATGTTATTGATATAAGTACAAATAAATATTTTTATTGCCAATATTTTAATTCTTGATACTTATTTTTTGTTAGTTAAGTATAGGAAGGTGATATTTTTGTAAACAATATTTAATTTCTTATATTTGTGTGATATTGTTTTCATCAATTTTATGTCATTGGTCCCTTTCCAAGGGTACCTCTGATGCCCTCATTAACTGCACAATTGCAGAGCCAGAAGCTCTGTTGCAGCTGCACCACTTGGCTGCTGAAGTCAAATGGCTTCACCACTTTCCAGGTACCAGCTTCATACCAGTTTCCATAAACCAATACCTATCTCTGGCAGTGAAAGAAATTTTGCTGCTGGTCACAAAGTGAGGTAGAGGTATGGGAAGATTATTGGTGTGTGGATCAGGGGCTCACTCTAGGATGATGTTAGACTGGCGTGGCCATGTCCTTAATGCTCAAAAATAGGGCTGAGATGTGACCTCAGTGTACTGAGCACTTAATGGTATAAATATGTTGTAGTGTGAAGTCAGATAAGGTGATGAGCATAATGGGAACCCACAGTAAATAATAAATGACATACAATATGCATACACCTTGCTTTAAGGATCAAGGTGTTTTAGCAGTGATATTCATTCTTTCCCATAGAAAATAAATTCACATACATGAATTAGTTTATTTAAGAAGTACACAGCGGCACCTCATGGAAAACTAATAAATATCAACTGAGAGTTCATTTGTTAAAGAAGTACATAGCGATTTATATATATCAACTGTGAGAAATCGATTCTGGCGGTACCATGGCTATCAAAAGTTATTGGCACCCTCAATTGTGTCAATGACAGAGGCAGGGGCCTATTGCCTTTGGCATTTTGGGGACTCTCTACAAAAGACCCTCAAACTGGGGACCAAGTTTCCCTTTTTGCACTTGGCTCTCAGGGTATTGATGCAGAGTGATTTAAGGCCGACTTATGGAGGAGCTACTTGCTAGAAATAAAGAACTCAAAAACAGAAGACTTCATAAAATGTTGTTCAACTGGTGATTTTTCTATTAAAAAGTACTTTACTACAAACACAACTAAATACAAGGCACAAAATTGGAAATTTATACAAGATAGCAGGTGAAAGTAACAATTGAAACCCTCTTCTAAATTGGCCTCGCAAGGTAAACAAGGTACACAGCGAGTATCCTGAAGAAAGGTCATGGTGGTCAACACACACCCCTAAATTTAGAGCAAGCCCATGAGTTGTGAGGTACCTAATGACATTAGAAGCACAAGCACATGCCCTACCCCTGAAAACAGGAAAACCCTGGTTCAGACTAGCTACTGGGCATTTCGGTGGGCTGGCATGGTGGGGGCTGGATTCACTGCAGTGGGGGGCAGTTATTGTTGCTGTGGACCTGTTGGTCACATTCCTACATGCAGTGCTTCTAAAAAACTTTGCAAAAACAAATGGTGTTAAAGTACCCTTTAAGCTATGCTTTAAAAAAAAATCTTTTTGCATTGTTTATTTAAAAGCACTGCAAATAGGAGTATGGCTAGCAGGTCCCCAGCAACACAATGAGCCCCCACTGCAGTGAACCCAGCCCATCAAAATGCTTGGCAGCCAGTTCAGCCCTGAAAATACTCCATTCTTGCCTGTAGCAAAACATAAAGTCTGTGTTCTACTAAAAAGTCAGGTATCTAGGTGTTCCACAATCACAATATACAGTCCATGCATTGTAACTTTAAAAACACAAGCCTACTGGATTACTCAAATCATTTCAAACTTTCACTGTGTTCAAACCTATGCACTTTGCCTTACTTGACTAGGTTGTCTAGAAACATACATGCCGCCACAGCACAATGGGTGACACATTCCCAACACGTTCGGAAAAGTAAGCTCATGGTGAGTGGTTTGAACAAGTGTCCTTAGCTTCATGGGCACTGCACTCTTCCTTTTGGTAGACTTAGGGTTTAAAATATCTTCCTATACAAGAGGGCTTATGGGGGCTTAGTGAAGCTGCAGGTAGCATGCATGAAATTGGAGTGCAGTGGTAAATTTCTCTTTTTAGTGCCTCCCCCATGGCCAGGCTGGATTCTCACATTTTTGCCTCCACAGCAGGGAAGCAAGACATGAGGTTTCTCTCCTCACTCTCTCGGAACTTCCCCTTCTCAGTCACAGGGAGTGCTTGGGAGTCCGTTTATGCCTTTGGCACCCAGGGGGGGGGAGGAATCCCCACTATCCCCACTGCAGGGCTGCACTGCTGAGTCCTGGGCTCCCCTGAGGAGGAGGAGAAGCTCCTTTCCATCCCTGTCTGCTCCTTTCAAAGAACTCTTGGGTCCTGCTGGATAGATTCCAGCAGGGCTTTCGCCACTGTTATGATGGTGGTGTCTGCTGCCCTCGACATCCCATAGCACTGCTGCTTCCTCCTCATTAGCAGATGTTTGTCCAACCCTGGTGATCCTCTGACTGGGATCTACCTGACAGTAGTCCCACCAAATTTATTTTGCATGCACTCCCAAGCCACACAGGCCTTTTTCCAAAACACTGTAAGTGTGCCCAGCAAGAGTCTGTAGCTCCCATCCCTGGGACACCCAGACCAGGAATAGCCACCAAAATGTTTAAAGGTCCCACTCCTAACAGAAACCCAGCAAGTCAGGCTCAACTGGGCTTTATTGGAAGTCAGAGAGGTTGTGCAATCAGCCATGGAGAGAGTCCACAAAGACCAAATGCAAGTAGGGACCCCCCCCCGTCTGTGGTGATAGACTAGGTTGGTCCCTCCTCTTTTCTTTCAGACTCCTTTTTGGCTGTCTGAGACTGCGCAAGGACTTAAAAAGAGAGGTGGAGTTTCTTTCAATTGGTGGGATATCCGCCGAACCTCGTCATGCCACATCATACCTCCACCCGCCACCGCCTAGAGCCATTATTCAGGACCAACCCACTGCCTATCACACCCCTGTGCTGCATTCTGAGAAGGTTTGAAGATGCCAGCTTTTTCCAAAACTGTGGTACATCTCTCACCTAGCCAAGCTCCACCCACTCTGGCCTGCCTTTATTCTCATTGCTGAGAAGCAGAAACAAATGCCTGGGACTTAGCTTGGGAGTATCTCATCCTTAGCTTAGCAAGCAAGGGTAGGATGATGGCTACAGAGATTCCAACCCCTACTCCTCTTCTATCATCTTTGAACTGCGATCTGGTACAGCACAGCAATTACCTCTCTCAGCCAAGCAGGACAAAGCACAAATCTCATTAAAGTGGCCTCAGAGAAATATATCAAATTATTAAATATGTATAGAGTTCCGACTATACCACAATGGACTTCATGTTTAGATTCTGGGACCACTAATTTCATTACAAGGCCTCAACACTGGACTTTGTATAATATTCCAGTCTGGAATTACAATAAAACAACATTTAAACACACAGAGCACAATAAAGCATTAAACACATTACTTTATATACGAATATAAAAACAATTACATGGTGTTCTTAGTCTGGGGCCCTTATGTCACAGGTCACAGTCTTACCTGTAAACAGATGCCAGGCCTAATCAAACAACAGTCTTCTTTATCCAGCCTGCTTGTGTGCACATGAATGTAGGCACCTGTTTATATGCAACTTTCCCAGCTCTGAGCCATTTTTCCTAGATCATTAAAGTGGGTGAGACTCCATTAGGGGATCTCACACTGCAACAGTGGTCCAAATTGGAAAAAGGGGGTTTCACAGGTAAGAACTCAACATCATACATCAACCGTACTTATTCATTCATAGGCCTTGAAAGACCTTAACCAATAAATTTGAAATCTCACACTTAAAGCCCTGCCATAGAAGTAGACTGTGCCAAGAAACGAATAGTACCTCACCATAATTTTATGAACGTGAAAGATAGGTTCTCCGTCAGGGAAACAGCTGTTGAAATCACCTAGTCTTACATGGTCCACTCTGGACCACAGAAAGGGAAGCCCTAAAAGCCCCAAACACACACTCTCTCTTTCTATCTATCGATCTTTCTCTCGGTCTCTCTATCTACCTATCTATCTATCTATCTATCTATCTATCTATCTATCTATCTATCTATCTATCTATCTCTCTCTCTCTCTCTCTCTCTCTCTCTCACACACACACACACACATGCACACCTCACCTCACTTTTGGCTCAGTTTCATTTGCTCATTCGTCACCCCTGCCATGCTATATATACAGGAAAACATTCTTTAAAGGTCTTGTTCAAAGATCATGAAAGGTATTTCAAGGTTTCCTATTTTAAACAGCTTCCCATCAGCTAATATAAGAATCCATTTACACAGTTGATAATTAAATGCTATCGTCATTAAGTATGGCAGAGAAGCATGGCTCTCATGTGAACATTTCATTTAATAATATATTCCCCAGCACTAACATCTTCCTACATTAAAGTATATCCGTTTACCTTATCCTACTTCCTGTGCAATTCTGTAGTAACATGCTCCTACACTTTACTCATCACTTTCTCCTGCCTTCTTAAACTCGACTCAGTAGATACCACATGTTAGAAATGGAGTTTCTGGTTGGCAGAAGTATGCACCCTGTCCAAGCAGGAACCACCACTCTAGTCAGGTGTCTTGCTTTGTACTCCCAGATAATGTAAATTACCACTCTACCACACGGTGGCTCAAACATGATGAAGCAATAAACATAACACAAAACTTTATAAAATGAAGCACATCAAAGATTCTCTTTTCAGAATAAGGCCTGGGGTTTTATTTATGCAATGCTCTCCAACAGAAAGGCTTTCCCAGATGCCAAAAGAACAACATTCAAATGTATATATATAGGCAAAGGTACACTCTTTGTGTTGTTAGGTACTCAGTCTATCCCTCTGTGTTACTACGCATTGCCCCTCCTTGCTCTATGAGGTTCCGATGCATTGGCTCATTCGGTAAAGGCAGCGCATGAATAATGGTCACGGACCCTACTTAAACAGCATATTATACCACAGGTCAATATTGCAGGTTACTGTTGTCTCCCTAAAAGTGATCAATTTGTCTTATGCAACATATTGGTTTATGATTATATTATTTGAAGTGGGTTTTAGGCTCACGATTGTTTTTTAATTATTGTACTTATCACATGTCCCTAACAGAATTAGGTGGTTTTTATTCATGTATATTAATTCAGGTGTGATTCGTCACATTGAGCTGAGTGGGTCACTGATGTATTATGCATTTAATATGTTTTATACTATGCACGATGTGTGCTTATGTTTTTAAGTGACTATATCTCCCACAAGCCACTTTTCATGAGTGTCCGCGAATTTCTTCTATTTCTATGTTTGGGGAGTGATATAAATATTTGAATGTGATTGGCGCAGACCAGATTGAGAAAGGCTGCTGGGGCAGCCGAAACGCGTCTCTTTAGTCGCTGGGTCGAAGGAGGCCCTTTTAAATAAAGAAGCCTTAAACCTGCAGTCCTTGAGTGCGTGCCTTCTTCTTGTGAGGAGTAAGGGTTGATTTGTATATATTATATATATATATATATATATATATATATATATATATATATATATATATATATATATATATATATATACAAAAGGTAATCCCCGCTTTCTTCGGCGAAAATGAACGAGCCACTCCGGTTCTGAGGGTGCAAGTTATCGGTTTAATGGCAGAACAAAAAGATGCGTTTCGACCTCACTCGGGGTCTTGGTCACATGACCAATTCACAAGTTCCATAACATATAAAGGAACAGTGTCAAGCACGACGCAGCATGCTAGCAAACATAAACAAACGACTTTACATCAATATAAATAAAATAATAGAAAGTGTGTCATTTCCTGAGTTACCCCTCCTTGCAAAAATTCAAGTATATTTTCTAAATTGATTGTAGTTAGTAATTAAATCCCATGGGCTAAATTAATACATGATTGACTTTGACATATTATATGCATTTAACACCATCCGTTATTCTCGTTTACTCTCCCCTTGGCCGTGGCAAGAGCTTTCTTTTTGATGTTAACACTTGTATTCTGAGACGTCACTGTGCCCTCACTACATTTGTGTTTTGTAGTCTATTGAGCCGGTCCTATCCCTCTGCAAAGACTCAAAGTTGATTGCTTATTCCGTACCCCAACTTTTGTTACCCTCCCGCCCCTGCCTTCTATTTTCTGCGGCATGTATACTTTTCTATTTGTTTGAATTCAATAAACAGATATTCAACAAAAAGAGATAGAAAGCAATGGAGAAAAGCAACCAATATATATATATATATATTCACTGAAAAAACCACAGGTTTCAGGGACGTTATTGTTAGTTGGACATTTCACTCATACAAAACCAGAGAAATTCGGCAGTTATAGTTAGTTGAGCTAACTATAACTCGCGCCCCCGCAATGCACTGCTGATGACGTCACAAATTACATCACTCATGACATGGACAGTGACATCACTGATGACATCACTGATGACATCTCAAATGACATCACTGATGACATCATCCAGAGATTGGGTGATTTTTAAAAGTTTAAGAATGTTAATTATAGATACGCAAAGGTGTATTGAAGAATGAGTAGGTGTATGCATGTCTGAATGGATGATTTAGTGGGTGCGTGACTGACTGTTTAAGTGAGAGATTAAACGTGTCTTAGTGAATGCATGGGTGAATGACTAATCTGTGTGAATGTCTGTTTCAGTCTGTCAGTTGGTCTGTAAGTGGCTGCATGGGTTGGTGAGTAGCTACATGAGTGTCTATATGGGTTAATGATTGATTGTCTGATTTCCTGTATGGATGCCTGAGTGTCTGTGTGAGTGGGTGATTCAGTGGGTGTATGGGTTCATGAGTACGTCTGCGAGGGGCTGTATGGGTGAGAGAGTGTGCGTATGGCTGTGTTGGTGAGTGAATGGATGTCTCAGTGGTATATGTGTGAGTAACTACATATGTGAAAGGCAGTATATGTGAATGTTGGAGTATATAAGTGACTATATGTGAGAGTGAGTGATTGTGAGAGTAGCTGCATGGATGAGTGTGTGCTTGTGTCAGTGATTGTATGAGAGTAAGTATGTGTTAGTGTGAGAAGTTGGCCTGGTATATGCTGTTCACTAATTAAAGTGGACACCTTGCACCAGAACAATTCGACTCTTATGGTAGATAGGTTTAAGACAACCTTTATAGAAAGCTATCCTAGTGGTAGCTGTGGAGAGCAGCCTTCAGGCTAAGTCTTGAAGGAATGTAAAGCAGCTTGTTTTACCACACAATCTCTTGAATCACCAAATGAAAAGACACCACACAGGTATATATATCAAATATATACGTATTTATTAATAAATACTCTCTACTAATCTCTTTATGAGATTAGAGGTCAGGATCATATGTACAAGTCAAATGTTATCAAAATAAGTTTAGCACAATCGAATATCACAATCTTAGTTTGCTAGACCTAGGTCTAGGGCATCTAGAATCGAGGGACTCCCAAGAACCACCCCAGGTAGTTGTAGGAGACCCACAGGGGACGGACGCGGTGACCTGGCACCGGTGCGAGTCATGTGCGAGTCTATGCGCTCAGACGCGATTGAGGTTTCAATGTTAAAGGTCCCTTGCGTGTTCAAGGCGAACACACCGATCGGTCCTTGTACGAGTCGAAGGACGCGGTTACAGATAGAGTTGCAAGGGAGATGGACGCGCTGTGTCCAACACAGACGCGAACCTTGTGCGAGTCAGTGCAATGGAGGTCTCGGTGTTACAGGCCCTTTGTGTGTTTGAGGCGAACACCGATCGGACTCAGTACGAGTCGAAGGACACAGTTCTAGATAGTATTACAAAGGAGATGGACGCGGTGTGTCTAACACAGACGCGAACCCTGTACGAGTCAGCACAATAGTCGCACTTGGAAAGTAAGAGTTTTAGGACACTTCTAGGGAAGCTACAAGCAAGTCACTTACAGGGTAAGTAATTCTAGGGCCCACACCCACAGGAGCACCGTAGTGCTGAAGTTACCTCACCCAGGGGAGCCGGGTGCATAGGTGTTCTTTGGTGTCGGGTCGCGGCGTCGTTTTTAATGGGAGCCAGTGAAGACTTGCTGCTTGCGGCGACAGGAGAAGTGTCCGGAGGAATCCAAGCCTGGATTCAGAAGATGGAAGACCTGAAAGCAGAGGGGACAGTGTTCAAAGTCACTTGGCAGTGACTTGGGGCAAGGAAGATGGATGCCCACCGTCGTCGCAAGATTCAGGTCGTTCGTGGGTGCCTTGACTCTTCAGCCACGAGGTCCAAGAGGCGTCGACGATGATCAGGAGCTGGATTCGGTGTGTCCCACGATGTCTGCAGCTTACTGCATTGTCGGCAACTCGATTAGAGCCAACAAGCCTTGGTAACGGCAAGTCTCTGGGAAAGTGTGAAGAAGCAATGGCGCAGACCAGCAAGGTCTGTAGGACTCACCCAGCAAAGGTAAGTCAGGGCAGGCCTGGAGCAACCAGGGGAGCCCTTTGGTTTCTTTAGAGAGTCTTCTGGGGACCCACAAGCCAGCTGGCAAGGGATCTCAAAGACGCCTTGGGAGGATTCACTCACAGAGGCCCACGGTCACTCGGGACGTGGTAGGCCTCTGATCTTCGGAGGGATTCCTGCTGGAGGCTAGGACCACACGTGGTCCAAAGCACAAGTTCGTAGAACTTTGTGAAGGGGTTGCACTCGGCAATAGTGCACGGTACCCAGGGGTCGCGGTTCCTCGTTACTCTTGGGGTCCACTGGCCTCAGCTTCACTGGGGACTCACGATGGCCTTTGAGAAGTCAGGAAATCCACTTCTTGGGCTGCAGGGACTTCGGACTCCGGCGGGAGCAGCGTAGTTTGCAACCGTCGTTTGTAGTTTTTGGTGCCTGCCAAGCAGGGGAGTCACTCCTTGACTCCAAGGAAGATTCTTCAGTCTTCCAAAGGTAGTGGAACGTCGAAGGTCCGGGATTCTTCTTCAGAGCGTCATCCAGGGTAATCTAGGGTGCTATGCACAGGTTCCCCCTCTTATACTAAAAGAAAGGGAGGGACTAGCTCTATGACCCAACCTATGGGAGGGTCAGGGGAGTGGGTGGCTACACCCACTTCCCTTTGTCCAGTTTCGCGCCAGAGCAGGGGCAGGTAGCCCCTGAGCCGGTTGGAACTGGCATATGCACAGAGGAGCCTTCTGCTCCCCCAGTGCAGGACTTCAAAGCACTCTAAGAGTGTACCCACCCAGCCCCAATACACTAAACCCTGTCTGGAAGGTGGTCACACCCCCTTGGGACAGGATATCTATTGTTGGGCTTCCTCCACTGCGAGTGTTGGTCATCAGCAGGAGGGCAGCCCAGTGTCTGTGACTGGTGGCATCCATTTTGTGATGCCAGGGCTCTGCAGGATTCTACCGCGTTTCCACAGTAGGCACATGTCTATCCCTCTAGAAGGGTGGAATGCTACCCCCGCCACCAGGACTGGCGGGGGGGGGTAGTATTCCAAGGTGTTTGACACCAAACACGACATGTTTCGATGCAGCCATTCCAAAGTTAGCATTTTACCGCGAGGATATAAGGCACTTAAAAGTATATGGTTTAACCGCATCCACAAACAGCACCAGAGAATGGACTCCGAGAGCTGCAGAGGGGCCCTGCTCAGGCAGAGGCACCCCCTCACATAGAAGCCAAGCACCCTGCCCTCAGGATTGATAGGGCCTGCCTTAGGGGTGACTGATAGGTTTATATGTGTGTGTAGGAGAGATATAGGGGACCTATATCTCGGTGAGGGGTGCTAGCACTTCCTCACCCAGGCTGCAGTAGCAGGCCTGTGGTGTCAGATTTAGTCTGCTTCCCAGGGGTGGCATAATACATGCTTCAGCCCCTGGCAGGCCTGTGAAGTACCTATGCCCTTGGTACCTAAGGTACCATATACCAGGGACTCATAAGGTACCACAGTATCCAATCACTAGTGCACCTAGAGTGCACTCCAAGTCGTTTAGAGAGAACAGAGAGGCTGGGGCCCTGATTGGCAGGGACCCAGCCAGACTATAGCCAGAAACCAGTGTAAACATCAGAAAAAAGTGGGGGCAACATAAGAGGCAGATCCTACTCTCCTACACAACCCCCCCCAAACGCAGGGACACTAAACTAACCTTGACCAGTTGAGTCTTCGTGTTCAAAGTGGAAATACCTTGAGAGTCCATCTGCATTGGCATGTTGGGTCCCAGGTCTATGTTCCACTGTATAGTCTATCCCCTGTAGGGAAATGGACCACCTCAAAAGTTTTGGGTTTTCACCTTTCATCTGTTTAAGCCATAGGAGGGGCTTGTGGTCGGTCTGAACTATGAAGTGAGTGCCAAACAAGTATGGCCTCAGCTTCTTCAGGGCCCACACCACAGCAAAGGCCTCCCTCTCTATAGCTGACCAACGTTTCTCTCTAGGGGTCAGCCTTCTGCTAATAAAAGCTACTGGCTGGTCTTGACCTTCATCATTCAGTTGAGACAGTACAGCTCCCACACCCAGCTCAGAAGCATCTGTTTGGGCAATGAACTTTTTGGTGTAGTCTGGACTCTGTAAGATGGGGGCAGTGGACATTGGCCTGCTTTAGGTCTTCAAATGCCTTTTGACAGCTAGCTGTCCACTGAACCTTTTTTGGCAATTTCTTTGAGGTCAGATCATTCAAGGGGGTCACTATAGATCCATATCCCTTGACAAACCTCCTATAGTACCCAGTCAGGCCTAAGAAGGCTCTCACCTGTGTCTGGGTGGTTGGAGCAACCCATTCCATTATGGTTTGGATTTTGCTCTGTAAAGGCTGAACCTAGCCTCCACCTACAAGGTGGCCCAGGTATACAACCTGACTCCGCCCTATCTGGCACTTAGTGGCCTTGATAGTGAGGCCTGCTTTCTGCAGGGCCTCCAAAACATTCCTGAGGTGGACCAGGTGATCCTGCCAGGAGGAACTAAAGACAGCAATATCATCTAGATAAGCTGAGCAATAAGTTTCCATCCCTGTCAGAACTTTATTCACCAACCTCTGAAAAGTGGCAGGTGCATTTTTCAATCCAAAGGGCATCACCACAAAGTGGTAGTGCCCACCAGGGGTCGAAAATGCTGTTTTGGCTTTTGCATCATCAGCTAACCTGATCTGCCAGTAGCCAGCTGTCAGGTCAAACGTGCTTAGATACTTGGCTGAGGCCAAAGTATCAATCAGCTCATCTGCCCTTGGTATGGGATAGGCATCAGTCCTAGTGACTGCATTGAGGCCTCTGTAGTCTACACAAAACCTCATTTCTTTCTTACCACCCTGGGTATGAGGCTTGGGTACCAGGACTACTGGGCTAGCCCAAGGGCTATCTGAAGGCTCAATTACACCTAGCTCCAACATTTTCTGGACTTCAGTCCTGATACAGTCCCTGACATGGTCAGGTTGCCTGTAGATTTTATTCTTGACAGGCAGACTGTCTCCAGTGTCCACCTCATGGGTGCACCAGGAAGTCTGACTAGGGG
Organism: Calotriton arnoldi; assembly: GCA_963921515.1. Taxonomy (NCBI): domain Eukaryota; kingdom Metazoa; phylum Chordata; class Amphibia; order Caudata; family Salamandridae; genus Calotriton; species Calotriton arnoldi. The sequence goes on from CAWUFW010013168.1 coordinate 263,620, forward strand.
TCAGGCTAAACATATGTCTATACTGTTGCAGAACTTGTCTGCACTCAGTTTGCTGATGGTCAGTGAGGCTGCTTGCCAAAGCAACACCATCTACTGACCCATCATCAGGGTTCTGAGAGAGCAGGTCAGGGAGAGGGTCACTCTCCTCCTCCTGGTCCTCATCAGTTGCCATGAGCAAGCCCATGTCAGCCCTGTCAACATATGGCTTTAATCGGTTGACATGGAGCACCCTTAGGGGGCTCCTGGGAGTTCCAAGATTCACCAGATAGGTGACTTCTCCCTTCTGTTCAACTATTGTATGGGGGCCACTCCACTTGTCCTGGAGGGCTGCTGGGGCCACAGGCTCCAACACCCACACTTTCTGTCCTGGCTGGTATACAGTCAGTACAGCCTTTTGGTCATGCCAAGCTTTTTGTAATTCTTGGCTGGCCTCCAGGTTTTTGGTTGCCTTTTTCATGTACTCTGCCATCCGGGAGCGGAGACCAAGTACATAGTCCATCACATCTTGTTTGGGGGCTTGAGAGGTAACTCCCAGCCCTCTTTTACCAAACACAGTGGACCTCTCACAGGATGCCCAAACAGAAGCTCAAATGGGCTGTAACCAACCCCCTTCTGTGGAACCTCTCTATATGCAAACAACAGGCAAGGAAGAAGAAGGTCCCATTTCCGCCTAAGCTTCTCTGGGAGACCTTTAATCATTCCTTTCAAGGTTTTGTTGAAGCGTTCAACTAAACCATTGCATTGTGGGTGATAGGGGTGGTGAACTTGTAAGTTACACCACACTCCTTCCACATTGCTTTTAGATATCCTGACATGAAGTTGGTACCTCTGTCAGAAATGACCTCCTTTGGGAAACCCACTCTGGAGAAGACTCCAATGAGGGCTCTTGCCACCACAGGGGCTGTGGTGGTCCTCAGGGGAATTGCTTCTGGGTACCTGGTGGCATGATCCACTACCACCAGGATAAACCTAAATGTCAATCCCTACCCTTTCAAAGGGTACCCCCACCACAGGTAGTAGTATCAGGGGGGCCTTTGTTGTGCCACCTGCCTTACCACTGGCTTGGCAGGTGACACAGGAGCGACAAAACTCCTTTGTGTCCTCTGACATATGTGGCCAATGAAAATGTGGAACAAACCTGTCCCAGGTCTTGTTTTGGCCCAAGTGTCCTGCTAAAGGGATGTCATGTGCTAGGGTCAAGAGGAACCCCCTAAACTTCTGAGGTATTACCATCCTCCTGATGGCTCCAGGGGCTGGATCTCTACCCTCAGAATATAGGAGTCCCTCATCCCAATAAACTTTATGGGACCCACTAGCACTCCCAGCAGCCTCAGCAGCAGCCTGCTGTCTGAGGGGTTCAAGAGAGGGGCAGCACTGTTGCTCCTTACTCAGATCTTCCCTAGAAGGGCCCCCTGCCCCTAAGAACTCAACCTGATCAGGCTCAAGTCCCTCTGGGGCAGTTCCTTCTTCAGGATCTGCTTCACCTCCCTCTGGGGGTGAATCTGTGATCTGAGACAGAGGGGAAGGCACTGCCTTTACCCTACTGCTCCTCCTCTTGGGAAGCATCTGGTCCATTGTTCCAGGATCCAGAGCTGGTTCAGTGTTATGCATTCTTGCTTGTGACCTGGTCACAGCAAATACCTCTGCAGGGATGCCCAACATCTCAGCATGAGTCCATAACTCTACTTCAGACCAGGCTGAAGTCTCTAGATCATTGCCCAATAGACATTCGACAGGGAGGTCTGCACTGACTACAACCTTCTTGAGGCCAGTTACCCCTCCCCAGGAGAAATTCACAACTGCCAGACTATGGTTGGTCCTGACATTGCTTGCATTGGTCACCTGGTACATTTCACCCAGGATGATCTGTCCAGGGTCCACAAGATCCTCTGCCACCATGGTGACACTAGCACCTGTGTCCCTAAATGCCAAAGCCTGTTTGCCATTTATTACAGGCTGCTGTTTGTATTTGCCCAGATTACTGGGGCTTACTAGGAAGGACATATTAAGGTCTCCCTCACAAATCAGCATTGCCTGAGTGGGTACTCTGACTAGGTCAGAGTCCACTTCAGAACCCAGGGTCAACCCTACTACACCCTTATTCTGAGTACCACCTCCACCAGTAGCTGAGCTAGGGGGAACAGTTGCCTTAGGGGCAGGAGTGGTGGTGGTTTGGTCTTTGGACTTGTTACAATCAGAGGTCCAGTGCCCTTTCTGTTTACAGAATTTGCACCAGGGCTTCTTTTGGCCTTTCCCCTTGTTTGATTGTGACTCCCCACCAGATGCAGATTTTTGGGGGCCTTGTGAAGACTTCTGGTCTTTTGACTTATCCCCACCTTTCTCAGAGCCCTTAGGATCTTGCTTCTTAGTGTCACCCCCTTGGTTCTGGGGTTTCTGCCTCACCCTGGTTCTGACCCATTTGTCTGCCTTCTTTCCCAATTCTTGGGGAGAGGTCAGATCTGAGTCCACCAGGTACTGATGCAACAACTGGTTCTGGCAATTATTAAGGATCTGTTCTCTCATCATCAGATTATACAATCCCTTGAAATCAGTAACCCTACTGCCAACCAGCCAACCCTCCAGAGCCTTGGTTGCACAATCAACAAAGTCAGTCCAGTCCTGAGTCTGTGTCTTCTGGGTGTCTCTGAACTTCAACCTGTACTGTTCAGTGGTTAAGCCAAACCCATCTATCAGTGCACTCTTCAGGACTTCATAATCGTCAGCATCCTCTTCTCTAACAATGAGGAGCTTATCTCTACCTTTATCTGAAAAGGAGAGCCACAAGATTGCTGCCCACTGCTTCTGGGAACCTGCTGTACTCTACAGGCCCTCTCCATAGCAGTTATCCACTTGTGCATATCATCCCCACTCTGGTAGGGAGGAACAACCTTGCTCAGGTTCCTATGGTCTGGAATAGATTCTCTGCCTCTAGGGACACTGTTGCTGCCACCAAGGGGTTCTAACCCCTCTCTTCTAGAAGCTCTCTGGATCTCCAGGGCTTCTCTATCCAGTGCCAACTGCTTGGTTCTGAGGGCAACTCTTGCTTCCTCATACTGCATCAGTTTGCACATTCTTTCAGAGGAGGTCTCTCTTATGGGAAAGTATGAGTTCCTCTGGTGGACAAATTCTCTGCCAGAGTGATAAGAGTGCTCAGATTCCCTGGAAGGGGACCTATGCCTCTCATCCACTCTGTCAGTTCTCTTAGGGAGAATTCCTCTGTCCTTTTCAGGCCCCTTGAGGCCTGGCCCTTCAATCACAGAGTCCTGGTCATTCTGATTTTCATCATCTGACCCAGATACTGTAATCGACCCACCCACTGATTCAGACCCATTAGCTCCTAGAGCCAATCTAAGATCATCTGCTGTCAGCAGATCTATCAGGTGTAGGGTTGAGGGACTCTGTCCTAGCCTCAGGTGTCTTTCAACACACATGGCTCTCAAGTCAGAGAAAGCCATGTCCTTATACTGAGGCTGAGTGGATCCACTGGTTCCACCCTTTAAGAACATTCTAGTGTTGTGCAGTGTTGTACTACCTACACTAGTTTGTGGCCTACTGATACTAGCTTGAGCTGTAGAAAGGGTGTGCTATCCCTTGGCATACAGCTCTAAGTTCAGTAGAACGTATTGATACTAAGCTTGACTTTATATGTACCTTGAGTACCTATAGTGGTTTTCAGTTAGTAATTCAAATAGAGATTTTCTGGTAAAACAATAGCAAGCTGGAATCCCACACGCTGCCCACCAATGTGAGAAGTTGGCCTGGTATATGCTGTTCACTAATTAAAGTGGACACCTTGCACCAGAACAATTCGACTCTTATGGTAGATAGGTTTAAGACAACCTTTATAGAAAGCTATCCTAGTGGTAGCTGTGGAGAGCAGCCTTCAGGCTAAGTCTTGAAGGAATGTAAAGCAGCTTGTTTTACCACACAATCTCTTGAATCACCAAATGAACAAGACACCACACAGGTATATATATCAAATATATATGTATTTATTAATAAACACTCTCTACTAATCTCTTTATGAGATTAGAGGTCAGGATCATATGTACAAGTCAAATGTTATCAAAATAAGTTTAGCACAATCGAATATCACAATCTTAGTTTGCTAGACCTAGGTCTAGGGCATCTAGAATCGAGGGACCCCCAAGAACCACCCCAGGTAGTTGTAGGAGACCCACAGGGGATGGACGCGGTGACCTGGCACCGGTGCGAGTCATGTGCGAGTCTATGCGCTCAGACGCGATTGAGGTTTCAATGTTAAAGGTCCCTTGCGTGTTCAAGGCGAACACACCGATCGGTCCTTGTACGAGTCGAAGGACGCGGTTACAGATAGAGTTGCAAGGGAGATGGACGCGCTGTGTCCAACACAGACGCGAACCTTGTGCGAGTCAGTGCAATGGAGGTCTCGATGTTACAGGCCCTTTGTGTGTTTGAGGCGAACACCGATCGGACTCAGTACGAGTCGAAGGACACAGTTCTAGATAGTATTACAAAGGAGATGGACGCGGTGTGTCTAACACAGACGCGAACCCTGTACGAGTCAGCACAATAGTCGCACTTGGAAAGTAAGAGTTTTAGGACACTTCTAGGAAGCTACAAGCAAGTCACTTACAGGGTAAGTAATTCTAGGGCCCACACCCACAGGAGCACCGTAGTGCTGAAGTTACCTCACCCAGGGGAGCCGGGTGCATAGGTGTTCTTTGGTGTCGGGTCGCGGCGTCGTTTTCAATGGGAGCCAGTGAAGACTTGCTGCTTGCGGCGACAGGAGAAGTGTCCGGAGGAATCCAAGCCTGGATTCAGAAGATGGAAGACCTGAAAGCAGAGGGGACAGTGTTCAAAGTCACTTGGCAGTGACTTGGGGCAAGGAAGATGGATGCCCACCGTCGTCGCAAGATTCAGGTCGTTCATGGGTGCCTTGACTCTTCAGCCACGAGGTCCAGGAGGCGTCGACAATGATCAGGAGCTGGATTCGGTGTGTCCCACGATGTCTGCAGCTTACTGCAGTGTCAGCAACTCGATTAGAGCCAACAAGCCTTGGTAACAGCAAGTCTCTGGGAAAGTGTGAAGAAGCAATGGCGCAGACCAGCAAGGTCTGTGGGACTCACCCAGCAAGGGTAAGTCAGGGCAGGCCTGGAGCAATCAGGGGAGCCCTTTGGTTTCTTTAGAGAGTCTACTGGGGACCCACAAGCTAGCTGGCAAGGGATCGCAAAGACGCCTCGGGAGGATTCGCTCACAGAGGCCCACGGTCACTTGGGACATGGTAGGCCTCTGATCTTCGGAGGGATTCCTGCTGGAGGCTAGGACCACACGTGGTCCAAAGCACAAGTTCATGAAACGTTGTGAAGGGGTTGCACTTGGCAATAGTGCACGGTACCCAGGGGTCACGGTTCCTCGTTACTCTTGGGGTCCACTGGCCTCAGCTTCACTGGGGACTCACGATGGCCTTTGAAAAGTCAGGAAATCCACTTCTTGGGCTGCAGGGACTTCGGACTCCGGCGGGAGCGGCGTAGTTTGCAACCATCATTTGTAGTTTTTGGTGCCTGCCAAGCAGGGGAGTCACTCCTTGACTCCAAGGAAGATTCTTCAGTCTTCCAAAGGTAGTGGAACGTCGAAGGTCCGGGATTCTTCTTCAGAGCGTCATCCAGGGTAATCTAGGGTGCTATGCACAGGTTCCCCCTCTTATACTAAAAGAAAGGGAAGGACTAGCTCTATGACCCAACCTATGGGAGGGTCAGGGGAGTGGGTGGCTACACCCACTTCCCTTTGTCCAGTTTCACGCCAGAGCAGGGTCAGGTAGCCCCTGAGCCGGTTGGAACTGGCATATGCACAGAGGAGCCTTCTGCTCCCCCAGTGCAGGACTTCAAAGCACTCTAAGAGTGCACCCACCCAGCCCCAATACACTAAACCCTGTCTGGAAGGTGGTCACACCCCTTGGGACAGGATATCTATTGTTGGGCTTCCTCCACTGCGAGTGTTGGTCATCAGCAGGAGGGCAGCCCAGTGTCTGTGACTGGTGGCATCCATTTTGTGATGCCAGGGCTCTGCAGGATTCTACCGCGTTTCCACAGTAGGCACATGTCTATCCCTCTAGAAGGGTGGAATGCTACCCCCGCCACCAGGACTGGCGGGGGGGCTAGTATTCCAAGGTGTTTGACACCAAACACAACATGTTTCGATGCAGCCATTCCAAAGTTAGCATTTTACCGTGAGGATATAATGCACTTAAAAGTATATGGTTTAACCGCATCCACAAACAGCACCAGAGAATGGACTCTGAGAGCTGCAGAGGGGCCCTGCTCAGGCAGAGGCACCCCCTCACATAGAAGCCAAGCACCCTGCCCTCAGGATTGATAGGGCCTGCCTTAGGGGTGACTGATAGGTTTATATGTGTGTGTAGGAGAGATATAGGGGACCTATATCTCGGTGAGGGGTGCTAGCACTTCCTCACCCAGGCTGCAGTAGCAGGCCTGTGGTGTCAGATTTAGTCTGCTTCCCAGGGGTGGCATAATACATGCTTCAGCCCCTGGCAGGCCTGTGAAGTACCTATGCCCTTGGTACCTAAGGTACCATATACCAGGGACTCATAAGGTACCACAGTATCCAATCACTAGTGCACCTAGAGTGCACTCCAAGTCGTTTAGAGAGAACAGAGAGGCTGGGGCCCTGATTGGCAGGGACCCAGCCAGACTATAGCCAGAAACCAGTGTAAACATCAGAAAAAAAGTGGGGGCAACATAAGAGGCAGATCCTACTCTCCTACACAACCCCCCCAAACGCAGGGACACTAAACTAACCTTGACCAGTTGAGTCTTCGTGTTCAAAGTGGAAATACCTTGAGAGTCCATCTGCATTGGCATGTTGGGTCCCAGGTCTATGTTCCACTGTATAGTCCATCCCCTGTAGGGAAATGGACCACCTCAAAAGTTTTGGGTTTTCACCTTTCATCTGTTTAAGCCATAGGAGGGGCTTGTGGTCGGTCTGAACTATGAAGTGAGTGCCAAACAAGTATGGCCTCAGCTTCTTCAGGGCCCACACCACAGCAAAGGCCTCCCTCTCTATAGCTGACCAACGTTTCTCTCTAGGGGTCAGCCTTCTGCTAATAAAAGCTACTGGCTGGTCTTGACCTTCATCATTCAGTTGAGACAGTACAGCTCCCACACCCAGCTCAGAAGCATCTGTTTGGACAATGAACTTTTTGGTGTAGTCTGGACTCTGTAAGATGGGGGCAGTGGACATTGGCCTGCTTTAGGTCTTCAAATGCCTTTTGACAGCTAGCTGTCCACTGAACCTTTTTGGCAATTTCTTTGAGGTCAGATCATTCAAGGGGGTCACTATAGATCCATATCCCTTGACAAACCTCCTATAGTACCCAGTCAGGCCTAAGAAGGCTCTCACCTGTGTCTGGGTGGTTGGAGCAACCCATTCCATTATGGTTTGGATTTTGCTCTGTAAAGGCTGAACCTAGCCTCCACCTACAAGGTGGCCCAGGTATACAACCTGACTCTGCCCTATCTGGCACTTAGTGGCCTTGATAGTGAGGCCTGCTTTCTGCAGGGCCTCCAAAACATTCCTGAGGTGGACCAGGTGATCCTGCCAGGAGGAACTAAAGACAGCAATATCATCTAGATAAGCTGAGCAATAAGTTTCCATCCCTGTCAGAACTTTATTCACCAACCTCTGAAAAGTGGCAGGTGCATTTTTCAATCCAAAGGGCATCACCACAAAGTGGTAGTGCCCACCAGGGGTCGAAAATGCTGTTTTGGCTTTTGCATCATCAGCTAACCTGATCTGCCAGTAGCCAGCTGTCAGGTCAAACGTGCTTAGATACTTGGCTGAGGCCAAAGTATCAATCAGCTCATCTGCCCTTGGTATGGGATAGGCATCAGTCCTAGTGACTGCATTGAGGCCTCTGTAGTCTACACAAAACCTCATTTCTTTCTTACCACCCTGGGTATGAGGCTTGGGTACCAGGACTACTGGGCTAGCCCAAGGGCTATCTGAAGGCTCAATTACACCTAGCTCCAACATTTTCTGGACTTCAGTCCTGATACAGTCCCTGACATGGTCAGGTTGCCTGTAGATTTTATTCTTGACAGGCAGACTGTCTCCAGTGTCCACCTCATGGGTGCACCAGGAAGTCTGACTAGGGGTCAGGCTAAACATATGTCTATACTGTTGCAGAACTTGTCTGCACTCAGTTTGCTGATGGTCAGTGAGGCTGCTTGCCAAAGCAACACCATCTACTGACCCATCATCAGGGTTCTGAGAGAGCAGGTCAGGGAGAGGGTCACTCTCCTCCTCCTGGTCCTCATCAGTTGCCATGAGCAAGCCCATGTCAGCCCTGTCAACATATGGCTTTAATCGGTTGACATGGAGCACCCTTAGGGGGCTCCTGGGAGTTCCAAGATTCACCAGATAGGTGACTTCTCCCTTCTGTTCAACTATTGTATGGGGGCCACTCCACTTGTCCTGGAGGGCTGCTGGGGCCACAGGCTCCAACACCCACACTTTCTGTCCTGGCTGGTATACAGTCAGTACAGCCTTTGGTCATGCCAAGCTTTTTGTAATTCTTGGCTGGCCTCCAGGTTTTTGGTTGCCTTTTTCATGTACTCTGCCATCCGGGAGCGGAGACCAAGTACATAGTCCATCACATCTTGTTTGGGGGCTTGAGAGGTAACTCCCAGCCCTCTTTTACCAAACACAGTGGACCTCTCACAGGATGCCCAAACAGAAGCTCAAATGGGCTGTAACCAACCCCTTCTGTGGAACCTCTCTATATGCAAACAACAGGCAAGGAAGAAGAAGGTCCCATTTCCGCCTAAGCTTCTCTGGGAGACCTTTAATCATTCCTTTCAAGGTTTTGTTGAAGCTGTTCAACTAAACCATTGCATTGTGGGTGATAGGGGGTGGTGAACTTGTAAGTTACACCACACTCCTTCCACATTGCTTTTAGATATCCTGACATGAAGTTGGTACCTCTGTCAGAAATGTCCTCCTTTGGGAAACCCACTCTGGAGAAGACTCCAATGAGGGCTCTTGCCACCACAGGGGCTGTGGTGGTCCTCAGGGGAATTGCTTCTGGGTACCTGGTGGCATGATCCACTACCACCAGGATAAACCTGTGCCCAGATGCAGTTTGAGGGTCAAGGGGACCAACAATGTCAATCCCTACCCTTTCTAAGGGTACCCCCACCACAGGTAGTAGTATCAGGGGTCCTTTGTTGTGCCACCTGCCTTACCACTGGCTTGGCAGGTGACACAGGAGCGACAAAACTCCTTTGTGTCCTCTGACATATGTGGCCAATGAAAATGTGGAACAAACCTGTCCCAGGTCTTGTTTTGGCCCAAGTGTCCTGCTAAAGGGATGTCATGTGCTAGGGTCAAGAGGAACCCCTAAACTTCTGAGGTATTACCATCCTCCTGATGGCTCCAGGGGCTGGATCTCTACCCTCAGAATATAGGAGTCCCTCATCCCAATAAACTTTATGGGACCCACTAGCACTCCCAGCAGCCTCAGCAGCAGCCTGCTGTCTGAGGGGTTCAAGAGAGGGGCAGCACTGTTGCTCCTTACTCAGATCTTCCCTAGAAGGACCCCCTGCCCCTAAGAACTCAACCTGATCAGGCTCAAGACCCTCTGGGGCAGTTCCTTCTTCAGGATATGCTTCACCTCCCTCTGGGGGTGAATCTGTGATCTGAGACAGAGGGGAAGGCACTGCCTTTACCCTACTGCTCCTCCTCTTGGGAAGCATCTGGTCCATTGTTCCAGGATCCAGAGCTGGTTCAGTGTTATGCATTCTTGCTTGTGACCTGGTCACAGCAAATACCTCTGCAGGGATGCCCAACATCTCAGCATGAGTCCATAACTCTACTTCAGACCAGGCTGAAGTCTCTAGATCATTGCCCAATAGACATTCGACAGGGAGGTCTGCACTGACTACAACCTTCTTGAGGCCAGTTACCCCTCCCCAGGAGAAATTCACAACTGCCAGACTATGGTTGGTCCTGACATTGCTTGCATTGGTCACCTGGTACATTTCGCCCAGGATGATCTGTCCAGGGTCCACAAGATCCTCTGCCACCATGGTGACACTAGCACCTGTGTCCCTAAATGCCAAAGCCTGTTTGCCATTTATTACAGGCTGCTGTTTGTATTTGCCCAGATTACTGGGGCTTACTAGGAAGGACATATTAAGGTCTCCCTCACAAATCAGCATTGCCTGAGTGGGTACTCTGACTAGGTCAGAGTACACTTCAGAACCCAGGGTCAACCCTACTACACCCTTATTCTGAGTACCACCTCCACCAGTAGCTGAGCTAGGGGGAACAGTTGCCTTAGGGGCAGGAGTGGTGGTGATTTGGTCTTTGGACTTGTTACAATCAGAAGTCCAGTGCCCTTTCTGTTTACAGAATTTGCACCAGGGCTTCTTTTGGCCTTTCCCCTTGTTTGATTGTGACTCCCCACCAGATGCAGATTTTTGGGGGCCTTGTGAAGACTTCTGGTCTTTTGACTTATCCCCACCTTTCTCAGAGCCCTTAGGATCTTGCTTCTTAGTGTCACCCCCTTGGTTCTGGGGTTTCTGCCTCACCCTGGTTCTGACCCATTTGTCTGCCTTCTTTCCCAATTCTTGGGGAGAGGTCAGATCTGAGTCCACCAGGTACTGATGCAACAACTTGTTCTGGCAATTATTAAGGATCTGTTCTCTCATCATCAGATTATACAATCCCTTGAAATCAGTAACCCTACTGCCAACCAGCCAACCCTCCAGAGCCTTGGTTGCACAATCAACAAAGTCAGTCCAGTCCTGAGTCTGTGTCTTCTGGGTGTCTCTGAACTTCAACCTGTACTGTTCAGTGGTTAAGCCAAACCCATCTATCAGTGCACTCTTCAGGACTTCATAATCGTCAGCATCCTCTTCTCTAACAGTGAGGAGCTTATCTCTACCTTTATCTGAAAAGGAGAGCCACAAGATTGCTGCCCACTGCTTCTGGGGGACCTGCTGTACTCTACAGGCCCTCTCCATAGCAGTTATCCACTTGTGCATATCATCCCCACTCTGGTAGGGAGGAACAACCTTGCTCAGGTTCCTATGGTCTGGAATAGATTCTCTGCCTCTAGGGACACTGTTGCTGCCACCAAGGGGTTCTAACCCTCTCTTCTAGAAGCTCTCTGGATCTCCAGGGCTTCTCTATCCAGTGCCAACTGCTTGGTTCTGAGGGCAACTCTTGCTTCCTCATACTGCAGCAGTTTGCACATTCTTTCAGAGGAGGTCTCTCTTATGGGAAAGTATGAGTTCCTCTGGTGGACAAATTCTCTGCCAGAGTGATAAGAGTGCTCAGATTCCCTGGAAGGGGACCTATGCCTCTCATCCACTCTGTCAGTTCTCTTAGGGAGAATTCCTCTGTCCTTTTCAGGCCCCTTGAGGCCTGGCCCTTCAATCACAGAGTCCTGGTCATTCTGATTTTCATCATCTGACCCAGATACTGTAATCGACCCACCCACTGATTCAGACCCATTAGCTCCTAGAGCCAATCTAAGATCATCTGCTGTCAGCAGATCTATCAGGTGTAGGGTTGAGGGACTCTGTCCTAGCCTCAGGTGTCTTTCAACACACATGGCTCTCAAGTCAGAGAAAGCCATGTCCTTATACTGAGGCTGAGTGGATCCACTGGTTCCACCCTTTAAGGACATTCTAGTGTTGTGCAGTGTTGTACTACCTACACTAGTTTGTGGCCTACTGATACTAGCTTGAGCTGTAGAAAGGGTGTGCTATCCCTTGGCACACAGCTCTAAGTTCAGTAGAACTTATTGATACTAAGCTTGACTTTATATGTACCTTGAGTACCTATAGTGGTTTTCAGTTAGTAATTCAAATAGAGATTTTCTGGTAAAACAATAGCAAGCTGGAATCCCACACGCTGCCCACCAATGTGAGAAGTTGGCCTGGTATATGCTGTTCACTAATTAAAGTGGACACCTTGCACCAGAACAATTCGACTCTTATGGTAGATAGGTTTAAGACAACCTTTATAGAAAGCTATCCTAGTGGTAGCTGTGGAGAGCAGCCTTCAGGCTAAGTCTTGAAGGAATGTAAAGCAGCTTTTTTTTACCACACAATCTCTTGAATCACCAAATAACAAGACACCACACAGGTATATATATCAAATATATATGTATTTATTAATAAACACTCTCTACTAATCTCTGTATGAGATTAGAGGTCAGGATCATATGTACAAGTCAAATGTTATCAAAATACGTTTAGCACAATTGAATATCACAATCTTAGTTTGCTAGACCTAGGTCTAGGGCATCTAGAATCGAGGGACCCCCAAGAACCACCCCAGGTAGTTGTAGGAGACCCACAGGGGACGGACGCGGTGACCTGGCACCGGTGCGAGTCCTGTGCGAGTCTATGCGCTCAGACGCGATTGAGGTTTCAATGTTAAAGGTCCCTTGCGTGTTCGAGGCGAACACACCGATCGGTCCTTGTACGAGTCGAAGGACGCGGTTACAGATAGAGTTGCAAGGGAGATGGACGCGCTGTGTCCAACACAGACGCGAACCTTGTGCGAGTCAGTGCAATGGAGGTCTCGATGTTACAGGCCCCTTGTGTGTTCGAGGCGAACATCGATCGGACTCAGTACGAGTCGAAGGACACAGTTCTAGATAGTATTACAAAGGAGATGGACGCGGTGTGTTTAACACAGATGCGAACCCTGTACGAGTCAGCACAATAGTCGCACTTGGAAAGTAAGAGTTTTAGGACACTTCTAGGGAAGCTACAAGCAAGTCACTTACAGGGTAAGTAATTCTAGGGCCCACACTCACAGGAGCACCGTAGTGCTGAAGTTACCTCACCCAGGGGAGCCGGGTGCATAGGTGTTCTTTGGTGTCGGGTCGCGGCGTCGTTTTCAATGGGAGCCAGTGAAGACTTGCTGCTTGCGGCGACAGGAGAAGTGTCCGGAGGAATCCAAGCCTGGATTCAGAAGATGGAAGACCTGAAAGCAGAGGGGACAGTGTTCAAAGTCACTTGGCAGTGACTCGGGGCAAGGAAGATGGATGCCCACCGTCATCGCAAGATTCAGGTCGTTCATGGGTGCCTTGACTCTTCAGCCACGAGGTCCAGGAGGCGTCGACGATGACCAGGAGCTGGATTCGGCGTGTCGCATGATGTCTGCAGCTTACTGCAGTGTCAGCAACTCGATTGGAGCCAACAAGCCTTGGTAACAGCAAGTCTCGGGGAAAGTGTGAAGAAGCAATGGCGCAGACCAGCAAGGTCTGTGGGACTCACCCAGCAAGGGTAAGTCAGGGCAGGCCTGGAGCAACCAGGGGAGACCTTTGGTTTCTTTAGAGAGTCTTCTGGAGACCCACAAGCTAGCTGGCAAGGGATCGCAAAGACGCCTCGGGAGGATTCGCTCACAGAGGCCCACGGTCACTTGGGATGTGGTAGGCCTCTGATCTTCGGAGGGATTCCTGCTGGAGGCTAGGACCACACGTGCTCCAAAGCACAAGTTCATGAAACGTTGTGAAGGGGTTGCACTTGGCAATAGTGCACGGTACCCAGGGGTCACGGTTTCTCGTTACTCTTGGGGTCCACTGGCCTCAGCTTCACTGGGGACTCACGATGGCCTTTGCAAAGTCAGGAAATCCACTTCTTGGGCTGCAGGGACTTCGGACTCCGGCGGGAGCGGCGTAGTTTGCAACCGTTGTTTGTAGTTTTTGGTGCCTGCCAAGCAGGGGAGTCACTCCTTGACTCCAAGGGAGATTCTTCAGTCTTCCAAAGGTAGTGGAACGTCGAAGGTCTGGGATTCTTCTTCAGAGCATTGTCCAGGGTAATCTAGGGTGCTATGCACAGGTTCCCCCTCTTATACTAAAAGAAAGGGAGGGACTAGCTCTATGACCCTACCTATGGGAGGGTCAGGGGAGTGGGTGGCTACACCCACTTCCCTTTGTCCAGTTTTGCACCAGAGCAGGGGCAGGTAGCCCCTGAGCAGGTTGGAACTGGCATATGCACAGAGGAGCCTTCTGCTCCCCCAGTGCAGGACTTCAAAGCACTCTAAGAGTGCACCCACCCAGCCCCAATACACTAAACCCTGTCTGGAAGGTGGTCACACCCCTTGGGACAGGATATCTATTGTTGGGCTTCCTCCACTGCGAGTGTTGGTCATCAGCAGGAGGGCAGCCCAGTGTCTGTGACTGGTGGCATCCATTTTGTGATGCCAGGGCTCTGCAGGATTCTACCGCGTTTCCACAGTAGGCACATGTCTATCCCTCTAGAAGGGTGGAATGCTACCCCCGCCGCCAGGACTGGCGGGGGGTAGTATTCCAAGGTGTTTGACACCAAACACGACATGTTTCGATGCAGCCATTCCAAAGTTAGCATTTTACCGCGAGGATATAATGCACTTAAAAGTATATGGTTTAACCGCATCCACAAACAGCACCAGAGAATGGACTCCGAGAGCTGCAGAGGGGCCCTGCTCAGGCAGAGGCACCCCCTCACATAGAAGCCAAGCACCCTGCCCTCAGGATTGATAGGGCCTGCCTTAGGGGTGACTGATAGGTTTATATGTGTGTGTAGGAGAGATATAGGGGACCTATATCTCGGTGAGGGGTGCTAGCACTTCCTCACCCAGGCTGCAGTAGCAGGCCTGTGGTGTCAGATTTAGTCTGCTTCCCAGGGGTGGCATAATACATGCTTCAGCCCCTGGTAGGCTCTGTGAAGTACCTATGCCCTTGGTACCTGAGGTACCATATACCAGGGACTCATAAGGTACCACAGTATCCAATCACTAGTGCACCTAGAGTGCACTCCAAGTCGTTTAGAGAGAACAGAGACGCTGGGGCCCTGATTGGCAGGGACCCAGCCAGACTATAGCCAGAAACCAGTGTAAACATCAGAAAAAAAGTGGGGGCAACATAAGAGGCAGATCCTACTCTCCTACAGTTAGTATCTGTATGAATAAGTGAGGTGGTGTGTGTATAACTGTATTGGTGAGTAAATGGCAGTGTGATTGAGTCTTTGGGTGACTGACTAGGTGTGTGAGTATCTCTATGGATGAGTGGCAGTATGTGAGTGTCTTTATGGGTGTATGAGTGCATATATCATAGGCTGTATTGATGAGTGACTGCGTGTATGAGTGACCGTATCGGTGAGTGAGTGGATGTGTGTAGACCTATGAATCAGTGAGTGAGTGTGTACTAACTGGTATTGGTGTGTCTATGGTTTCGAGAATGGTAGTCTGTATTTTAGAGTGGGTGTATGAAATGTTACATCAGGGTGTGATGAGGTGCGTCAGATGTGAAGTGGATGATGTCATCAGTGATGTCATCAATGATGTCATTTGAGATGTCATCAGTGATGTCACTGACCATGTCATGAGTGATGTAATATGTGACGTCATCAGCAGTGCATTGCGGGGGTGCGAGTTATAGTTAGCTCAACAAACTATAGCGGCCGAATTTCTCTGGTTTTGTATGAGTGAAATGTCCAACTAACTAAAACCTCCCTGAAACCTCTGTTTTTTTCAGTGAATTTCAAAGGTTTTTTATCTGCTAATTCCTAACTATAACGTCCATGAAACCTCTGTTTTTTTCAGTGAATTTGTAAGGTTTTTTAAATGCTAATTTCTAAATATGCCTACATAGGTAGGACATGTGCAGAAAGATGACGAAAGGCGCAGAAAGAAGCAAGAAAAGTGCAGAAAGAGGCAACAGAAGTCCAGAGAGAGGAAGAAAGGTACAGAAAGAAGCAAGAAGAAGTGCAGAAAGAACCAACAGAGGTGCAGAAAGAGGCCTACTTTGACTGTACCTTACAACAGACTCATACAAGGTAGCCTTATCACTAATCCTTCTCCCAAGATGCCTTAAACCTCAATTTTCTCTTGAAGGTTCACTATTAATCGACTGCTCAGAATGTTAGGCCTACCTACCAAATATAAAATAGAAATCCTAAGCATATCACTGTTGTAAGTCTGACCAAGTTTGTGAAGGTATGCATGCGTTTCTCTGCTTTTACTGAGTGACATGTTACATAAAAATAAACATAGAAATACTTGAATACCTGTGTTTGAAACAGCATACTCTGTAAATATGTGTACAAAAAGTTGTATGTATTTCTTTCTGCTCATAATACAGGGCACATGGGTAGTCAATAGTATATTTGAGAGGCTCTATAACACCTATATACATAAGACATGTCTGTCTGTGCAACTGAATGACAGAGCAGAACTGAGAACATTTAACCACCTATAGAAGAAGCTACCCACTTTTTAAGCTACCATCTTTAGATGCATAACACATGTGAGAATACATATACAAGTAGACATATACCTCAGTCACAAGAGCACGCAGACCTTTAAACTTGATAGCTTGCACTTCCCATTTGAGTACAGAAAGAGGCGAGAGAAGTACAGAAAGAAGCAAGAGATGTGCAGAAAGAAACAAAAGAAGTGCAGAAAGAAGTAACAGAGGTGCAGAAAGAGGCAACAGGGGTGCAGAAAGAGGGAAGAGGGGTGGAGAAAGAGGCAAGGGGCTGCAGAAAGAAGCAAGAGAGCTGCAGAAAGAAACAAAAGAAGTGCAGAAAGAAGGAACAGAGGTGCAGAAAGAGGCAAGGGGGGTGCAAAAAGAGAGAAGAGGGGTGCAGAAAGAGGTAAAAGGGGGGCAGAAATAAGCAAGAGAGGTACAAAAAAAAACAAAAGAAGTACAGAAAGAAGGAACAGAGGTGCAGAAAGAGGAAAGAGGGGTGCATAAAGAGGGAAGAGGAGTGCAGAAAGAGGCACGAGGGTTGCAGAAAGAAGCAAGAGAGGTACAGAAATAAGCAACAGAAGTGCAGAAAGAAGCAACAGAGGTGCAGAAAGACAGATGAGGGGCGGAGCAAGAGGCAAGCAAAGTGCAGAAAGAAGCAACAGAGATGAAAAAAGGGGGAAGAGAGGTGGAGAAAGAGGAAAGAGGGGTGCAGAAAGAAGCAAAAGAGGTGCAGAAAGAAACAAAAGAAGTGCAGAAAGAAGCAACAGAGGTGCAGAAAAAGGCAAGAGGGGAGCAGAAAGAGGGAAAAGGGGTGCAGAAAGAGGCACAAGGGTTGCAGAAAGAAGGGACAGAGGTGAGGAAGAAGCAAGAGAAGTGCAGGAAGAAGCAACAGAGGTGCAGAAAGAGGGATGAGGGGTGGAGAAAGAGGCAAGAGAAGTGCCGAAAGATGCAACAGAGATGCAAAAACAGGGAACAGGGGTAGAGAAAGTGGCAAGAGGGGTGCAGAAAGAAACAAAAGAAGAGCAGAAAGAAGGAACAGAGGTGCAGAAAGAGGCAAGAGGGGTGCAGAAAGAGGGAAGAGGGGTGCAAAAAGAAGCACGAGTGGTGCAGAAAGAAGCAAGAGTAGTGCAGAAAGAAGCAACTGAGGTGCAGAAAGAGGCAAGAGGGGTGCAAAAAGAGGGAAGAGGAGTGCAGAAAGAGGCATGGGGGTGTAGAAAGAAGCAAGAGATGTGCAGCAAGAAACAAAAGAAGTGCATAAAGAAGGAACAGAGCTGCAGAAAGAAGCAACAGGGGTGAAGAAAGAGGGAAGATGGGTGGAGAAAAAAGGCAAGGGGCTGCAGAAAGAAGCAAGAGAGCTGCAGAAAGAAACAAAAGAAGTGCAGAAAGAAGGAACAGAGGCGTGCAGAAAGAGGCAAGAGGGGTGCAGAAAGAGGCATAAGGGGTGCAGAAAGAAGCGAGAGGTACAGAAAGAAAGAAAAGAAGTGCAGAAAGAAGGAACAGAGGTGCAGAAAGAGGCAAGAGGGGTGCAGAAAGAAACAAAAAAGTGCAGAAAGAAGCAACAGGGGTGCAGAAAGAGGCAAGAGGAGTGCAGAAAGAGGGAAGAGGGGTGCAGAAAGAGGCACAAGGGGAACAGAAAGAAGCAAGAGAGGTACAGTAAGAAGCAAGAGAAGTGCATAAAGAAGCAACAGAGATGCAGAAAGGTGGAAGTGGGGTGGAGAAAGAGGCAAGAGAGATAGAGAAAGAAACAAGAGAGGTGCAGAAAGAAACAAAAGAAGTGCAGAAAGAAGGAACAGAGGTGCAGAAAGAGGCAAGAGGGGTGTAGAAAGAGGCAAGAGGGGTGCAGAAAGAGGGAAGAGGGATGTGAAAGAGGCACAAGGGGTGCAGGAAGAAGCAAAAGGGGTACAGAAAGAAGCAAGAGAGTTGCAGAAAGAAACAAAAGAAGTGCCGAAAGAAGGAACAGAGGTGCTGAAAGAGGCAAGAGGGGTGCAGAAAGAGGGAAGAGGGGGGCAGAAAGAGGCACAAGGGTTGCAGAAAGAAGGGACAGAGGTGCAGAAAGAAGCAAGAGAAGTGTAGAAAGAAGCAACAGAGGTGCAGAAAGAGGGATGAGGGGTGGAGAAAGAGGCAAGAGAAGTGCAGAAAGAAGCAACAGAGATGCAAAAAGGGGGAACAGGGGTAGAGAAAGTGGCAAGAGGGGTGCAGAAAGAAGCAAGAGAGGTGCAGAAAGAAACAAAAGAAGAGCAGAAAGAAGGAACAGAGGTGCAGAAAGAGGCAAGAGGGGTGCAGAAAGAGGGAAGAGGGGTGTGAAAGAGGCACAAGGGGTGCAGAAAGAGGCAAGAGGGGTGCAGAAAGAAGCAAGAGAGTTGCAGAAAGAAACAAAAGAAGTACAGAAAGAAGGAACAGAGGTGCAGAAAGAGGTAAGAGGGGTGCAGAAAGAGGGAAGAGGGGTGTGAAAGAGGCATGAGGGATGGGGAAAGTGGCAATAGGGGTGCAGAAAGAAGCAAGAGAGGTGCAGAAAGAAACAAAAGAAGAGCAGAAAGAAGGAACAGAGGTGCAGAAAGAGGCAAGAGGGGTGCAGAAAGAGGGAAGAGGGGTGCAGAAAGAAGCACAAGTGGTGCGGAAAGAAGCAAAGAGGTGCAGAAAGAAGCAAGAGTAGTGAGGAAAGAAGCAACAGAGGTGCAGAAAGAGGGAAGAGGGGTGCAAAAGAGGGAAGAGGGGTGCAGAAAGAGGCACGAGGGATACAGAAAGAAGCAAGAGATATGCAGCAAGAAATAAAAAGAAGTGCAGAAAGAAGGAACAGAGGTGCAGAAAGAGGCAATAGGGGTGAAGAAACAGGGAAGAGGGATGGAAAAAGAGGCAAGGGGGTGCAGAAAGAAGCATGAGAGCTGCAGAAAGAAACAAAAGAAGAGCAGAAAGAAGGAATAGAGGTGCAGAAAGAGGCAAGAGGGGTGCAGAAAGAGGCAAAAGGGGTACAGAAAGAAGCAAGAGATATGCAGCAAGAAATAAAAAGAAGTGCAGAAAGAAGGAACAGAGGTGCAGAAAGAGGCAATAGGGGTGAAGAAACAGGGAAGAGGGATGGAAAAAGAGGCAAGGGGTGCAGAAAGAAGCATGAGAGCTGCATAAAGAAACAAAAAAAGAGCAGAAAGAAGGAATAGAGGTGCAGAAAGAGGCAAGAGGGGTGCAGAAAGAGGCAAAAGGGGTGCAGAAAGAAGCGAGAGGTGCAGAAAGAAACAAAAGAAGTGCTGAAAGATGGAACAGAGGTGCAGAAAGAGGCAAGAGGGGTGCAGAAAGAAACAAAAGAAGTGCAGAAAGAAGCAACAGAGGTGCAGGAAGAGGCAAGAGGAGTGCAGAAAGAGGGAAGAGGGGTGCAGAAAGAGGCACAAGGGGTGCAGAAAGAAGCAAGAGAGGTGCAGAAAGAAGCAAGAGAAGTGCATAAAGAAGCAACAGAGATGCAGAAAGGGGGAAGTGGGGTGGAGAAAGAGGCAAGAGGGATACAGAAAGAAACGAGAGGTGCAGAAAGAAACAAAAGAAGTGCAGAAAGAAGGGACAGAGGTGCAGAAAGAGGCAAGAGGGGTGCAGAAAGAGGGAAGAGGGATGTGAAAGAGGCACGAGGGGTGCAGGAAGAAGCAAAAGGGGTACAGAAAGAAGCAAGAGAGTTGCAGAAAGAAACAAAAGAAGTGCAGAAAGAAGGAACAGAGGTGCAGAAAGAGGCAAGAGGGGTACAGAAAGAGAAAAGAGGGGGGCAGAAAGAGGCACAAGGGTTGCAGAAAGAAGGGACAGAGGTGCAGAAAGAAGCAAGAGAAGTGTAGAAAGAAGCAACAGAGGTGCAGAAAGAGGGATGAGGGGTGGAGAAAGAGGCAAGAGAAGTGCAGAAAGAAGAAACAGAGATGCAAAAAGGGGGAACAGGGGTGGAGAAAGTGGCAAGAAGGGTGCAGAAAGAAGCAAGAGTGGTGCAGAAAGAAACAAAAGAAGAGCAGAAAGAAGGAACAGAGGTGCAGAAAGAGGCAAGAGGGGTGCAGAAAGAGGAAGAGGGGTGCAGAAAGAAGCACGAGTAGTGCAGAAAGAAGCAAAGAGGTGCAGAAATAAGCAAGAGGGGTGCAAAAAAGAGGGAAGAGGGGTGCAGAAAGAAGCAGGAGATGTGCAGCAAGAAGCAAAAGAAGTGCAGAAAGAAGGAACAGAGGTGACGAAAAGATGCAACAGGGGTGAAGAAGGAGGGAAGAGGGGTGGAGAAAGAGGCAAGGAGGTACAGAAAGAAGCAAGAGAGCTGCAGAAAGAAACAAAAGAAGTGCAGAAAGAAGGAACAGAGATGCAGAAAGAGGCAAGAGGGGTGCAGAAAGAAACAAAGGAAATGCAGAAAGAAGCAACAGAGGTGCAGAAAGAGGCAAGAGTAGTGCAGAAAGGGGGGAGTGGGGTGGAGAAAGAGGCAAGAGGGATACAGAAAGAAAAAAGAGACGTGCAGAAAGAAACAAGAGAAGTGCAGAAAGAAGGAGCAGAGGTGCAGAAAGAAGGAGCAGAGGTGCAGAAAGAGGCAAGAGGGGTACAGAAAGAGGGAAGAGGGGTGTGAAAGAGGCATTAGGGGTGCAGAAAGAAGCAAGAGGTGTGCAGAAAGAAGCAAGAGAGTTGCAGAAAGAAACAAAAGAAGTACAGAAAGAAGGCAAGAGGGGTGCAGAAAAAAGGAAGAGGGGTGCAGAAAGAGGCACAAGGGTTGCAGAAAGAAGGGACAGAGGTGCAGAAAGAAGCAAGAGAAGTGCATAAAGAAGTAACAGAGGTGCAGAAAGAGGTATGAGGGGTGGAGAAAGAGGCAAGAGAAGTGCAGAAAGAAGCAACAGAGATGCAAAAAGGGGGAACAGGGGTGGAGAAGGTGGCAAGAGGGGGGCAGAAAGAAGCAAGAGAGGTGCAGAAAGAAACAAAAGAAGTGTAGAAAGAAGGAACAGAGGTGCAGAAAGAGGCAAGAGAGGTGCAGAAACAAGGAAGAGGGATGCAGAAAGAAGCACAAGTGGTGCAGAAAGAAACAAGAGAGGTGTAGAAAGAAGCAAGAGGAGTGCAGAAAGAAGCAACAGAGGTGCAGAAAGAGGCAAGAGGGGTGCAAAAAGAGGGAAGAGGGGAGCAGAAAGAGGCACAAGGGGTACAGAAAGAAGCAAGAGACATGCAGAACGAAACAAAAGAAGTGTAGAAAGAAGGAACAGAGGTGCAGAAAGGGGCAACAAGGGTGCAGAAAGAGGGAAGAGGGGAGGAGGAAGAGGCAAAGGGGTACAGAAAGAAGCATGAGAGCTGCAGAAAGAAACAAAAGAAGAGCAGAAAGATGGATCAGAGGTGCAGAAAGAGGTACAAGGAGTGCAGAAAGAAGCAACAGAGGTGCAGAAAGAAGCAACAGAGGTGCAGAAACAGGCACAAGGGGTGCAAAAGAGGGAAGAGGGGTGCAGAAAGAGGCACGTGGGGTGCAGAAAGAAGCAAGAGATGTGCAGAAAGAAACAAAAGAGGTGCAGAAAGAGGAAACAGGGGTGCAGAAAGAGGTTGGATGGGTGGAGATAGAGGCAAGGGGGTGCTGAAAGAAGCAAGAGAGCTGCAGAAAGAAAAATAAGTGCAGAAAGAAGGAACAGAGGTGCAGAAAGAGGCAAGAGCGGTGCAGAAAGAGGGAAGAGGGGTGCAGAAAGAAGTGAGAGGTGCAGAAAGAAACAAAAGAAGTGCAGAAAGAAGGAACAGAGGTGCAGAAAGAGGCAAGAGGGGTGCGGGAAAGGGGGTGTGAAAGAGCCACGAGGGGTGCAGAAAGAAGCAAGAGAGGTGCAGAAAGAAGCAACAGAGGTACAGAAAGAGGGTAAAGGGGTGGAGAAAGAGACAAGAGAAGTACAGAAAGAAGCAACAGAGATACAGAAAGGATGAAGAGGGGTGGAGAAAGAGGCAAGAGGGATGCAGAACGAAGCAAGAGAGGTGCAGAAAGAAACAAAAGAAGTGCAGAAAGAAGGAACAGAGGTGCAGAAAGAGGCAGGAGGGGTGCAGAAAGAGGGATGAGGGGTGCAGAAAGAGGCAAGAAAGGTGCAGAAAGAGGCAAGAGTGGTGCAGAAAGAAGCAAGTGAGGTGCAGAAGGAGGGAACAGTGGTGCAGAAAGAGGCAAAAGAGGTGCAGAAAGTAGAAGAGATTTGCAGAAAGAGGCAAGAGAAGTGCAGAAAAATGAAGAAAGGTGCAGAAAGAAGCAACAGAAATGCAGAAAGAGGCAAGAGAGGCGCAGAAAGAAGCAAGAGTGGCTTGCACACCATTAGTACCAATTTAACACCCACATTTAGCAATAAGTAACAGGTGACCATTCTAGGTTTGAAAAGGACCTTCCACCACGCTGTAACACTTGTCGCTGCATTTTTGGTAACGTTTGCGCCGTTTGAGCTAGAAACAAGGCTTTTTTTGTTCAAATCTGCAGATTAGGCAGCAGATGATGGATTATGTGGCTTATGCAGAAAATGTATAACTGTGCAAAAGTCGGTGCAGCCAACCAGTCGCATAATTCCAGTGGCCCTGCTCATACCTCTGACTAGGTCCAGAAGTTCTCCTCATTGATTCCTTCTTTTTTTGTCTCATTGAGTTCATAGTTTAGCTTCTATGGAGACTAAACCTGAGGTTACCACTCCACAACACAGACTACCATACCACATAATTACTCTCCATAACACATAATCCCACTCTACATAATTCCTATACACTAAATACCACATACTTTCTATCCACATAATTTCACTGCACAACATACCACATAATTCCACTAAACACAACGTACATCCACTCCACTCCAAAAAACATTAGTAAAAAACTTTTACATTTACAATGCCAATAGCTCTAACTCTTGCAAATGCGAGACCTATCACATTACAAATCCTTCTTTAACTGGTAGTCGCGTTTGCAGAGTGGTGGAGAAAGGGGGCTGGGCCTCCAACCAGCGCTCAGGAATTCCGCTGCGTAGGACTTAAGGAGGTACCAGGAGGGCTTCTTTGCACCCAAAGTCCCTCAGGAGTAAAGTGGTCTTCATCCCCCAACCAGTACTGTGCCAGGAGGCACATTAGCAGAGTGGTGGAGAAAGAGGGGGTGTGGCCTCCAAAGACCTCTTAGCATTCCCACTGTGTGGGACTTACTGGAGGTAACAGGAGGGGTAGTTGGTCCCCAAGGACAACCTTGGGGGCCAACTACCCCTCCTATTACCTCCAGTAAGTCCCACACAGCAGCATTGCTAAGTTCTCATAGCAGGCCCCACCCCATTTCCCCACCACTCTGCAAACGCGCTCCCTGGCACGCTCTTGGATGGGGATTAAAGTCCACTTCGCCTCTGGGGGTCCTTAGGGGCCAACTAGCCTACCTGATTCCTCCAGTATGCCCCAGATAGTGGGATTGCTGATAGGTGGACACAGGCCACGCCCCCTTTGTCAACCACTCTGCAAACACTCCTCCTGGCGAGCTCTTGGTTGGGGGATGAAGTCCCCTTGCCTCCTGAGGGTCCCTGGGGGCCAACTAGCCCACCAGGTACCTGCAGTAAGCCCCACACAGCTGGATTGCTGAGAGTGGTCCGAGGCCATGCCCCCTTTTTACACCACTCTGCAAACGTGCTTCCTGGCGCACTGCTAATCGGGGGATGAAGACCACTTCAGTCCTGAGGTCCTCAGGACACAAGAGGACCTCATCGCCCCACCAGCAGTGCACCAAGAGGTGCTTTTGCAGAGTGGTGTAAAAAAGGGGCATGGCCTCGGACCACCTCTCAGCAATCCTTACTGGAGGTACCTGGTGGGCTAGTTGGCCCCTATGGACCCTTAAGATTCTAGGGGACTCAATCCCCCAACCCAGAACACACCAGGAGGCACGTTTGCAGAGTGGTGCAGGGAGGGGGCAGGGCCTCCGGCGAGATGCCGGCTTCTCCTTTATTTATTTTCTTAGAAGGGGGCTGTGTGGCCCCCCTTCTCTTAGTAATTTTTGGGCCCTGGGAACCCCATCCCTTAGGGCCTGAGCCTTTTAATTTTTTTTTTTTTTTTTAAATAACGGGAAAGGGGCCGCGCGGCCCCCCTCCCGAGGCCAATTTCATCCCCCGGGGCATGCCCTTGTTTTTTATTTTATTTTTTATTATTCAAACGGGAGGGGAACTGCATGGCCCCCCTTCCCTGGGCCACTTTTGGCCCCGGGGACCCCATCCCCCGGGGCCTGGCCTCATTAAAAAAAATTATGTATAAGGGAGGGGACCGCATAGCCCCCCTTCCCTGGCTCACTATTGGTCCCGAGGACCCCATCCCCAGCGTGGCCCCACTCCTGAGGCCAAATATGGTCCCGGGGACCCCATTCCCTGGGGCCTGGCCAACTTTGATTATTTTTTTTTGGGAAGGGGCCACGAGGCCCCCTCCTGAGGCCAATTATGGCCACGGGGACCCCATCCCCCGGGGCTTGGCCTTACGTTGGGGACCGCAGGGGAGACCCAATGCCCCCGCGGTCTCAGCCGGCTTCCCGCCTCCTGCGGGAGCCGGCATTGCTTTTGGACAAGGGGAGCTGCTGACATGCAGCTCCCCTTGTCCAAAAGCAATTCTGGTTTGCTTCTTGGAAGCGAGAGCAGAGTTTGCAATGACAGGACGGGAGCCGTGCTCCCACCCTGTCATTGCAAACTGCAATGTCCCGGGGGTGGGCACCCCTGGACATTGCTGGAGCCAGCCCTGGGGTGTGGAGGTCCCCAGGGCCAAAAAGGGCCCTAGGAGGGGGGATGCGCGGCCCCCCTCCCATCAGTATTAAAGCCCCGGGGAGTTGGTGGTCCCCGGGGCTTGGGGGGGCCCCCGAGGCCCCCGCACATAATTACGGATGGCCCGGGGAGGTGGTGGTCCCTGGGGCAGCGCGGGGGGGCAGAAGCCCCCTTATGTATTTTTTCTGATAAGCCCCAGGGAGGTGGCGGTCCCCGGGGCTGCGGGGGGGCAGCATGCACACGCACATTCATAACAAAGCCCCGGGAAGGTGGCGGTCCCCGGGGCTGCAGGGGCCCCCGCGGGCCCCCGCATACAAATAATAAATTGCCCCGGGACCTGGCCCACTGGGGGCTTAAGGAAAACGAAGCGTGGGAGCCCACGCTTCATTTTTTTTTAACATTTTCTACCGGATTCGTGCACCCAGCGCGACTCCGGCTGAAAATGTAAAAAAAATTGCTTTTTTTGGGCCTGGGGGTCCCTGTGTTTCTACCATGCCCTATTATCTTGTTTTGTAAGCGTTTATGACCCTTTACCTTGTGACTAGGTTTTACCGAGTCTCAAGATGGCTGCCAACACTTCTTGGTTTGGAGTGTTGGCAGCCAATCAAAATGAAGCTCGTGATCGGGAGGGTTCACGATTCCTCCTCGGCCACAGATATCGATATTTTTATTTTTTTATTTTTTCAGGAACTACTTTACGGATTTACACCATTTAAAAAAAAAGGTCGCTTTATAAACCAAAACCTACCGTTTTGCCATATTTGGTGTAATTCCGTTCAGCAGTTCGGGCTGTAGCTTTGTCTAAAATTTCCTATGGAAATAAACATGGAGAAAACGTGTTTTGGGACCACCCTTTTTTCTCGGCCCCCGCTTGACGAATCACCCCGAAACTTTCAAGACAGGAGCTGACATGAGCGAACCATTAGTTTTGAAAATTTCGCGAAGATTCGTCGAACGGCCCCAAAGATATTGGTAAAAGAATACCGCCAGTAGGTAATATATATATATATGTTATCTACTGGCGGTCGCCAGTAGATAGTTATAGTTACAACCTATTATCCATAGGAAATCCACGACATTCTATTTGAAATAACTCTCTTGCCGGTTGACGTATCTTCGCAAAATTTTCAAACTTTATGGCCCGCTCCGGTCCGCTCCTACCCTGAAAGTCTCGGGGATTCGTCAAGCGGGGGCCGAGAAAAAAGGGGGTCCCAAAACGCGTTTTCCCCATGCAATTTTCCATAGGAAACTTTAGACACGGCTACAGCCTGAACTGCTGAACGGAATTACACCAAATTTGGCAAAGAGGTAGTTCTTGGTTCAGAAAGAACCCTTTTGTTAAATGGTGTAAATCCGTTCAGTAGTTGCTGAGAAAATGAAAAGTAAAAAAGATAGTGATATCTAGGGCCGCGGATCCTCCCGAGCACGAGCTTTATGTTAATTGGCTGTCAACACTCCAAACCAGGAAGTGTTGGCAGCCATTTTGTCCCTCGGTAGAACCGAGGGACAGAAACAAGTGCGCAAAGCGCACAAAGGGGGCAGGGTAGAAACACCCTGACCCCTAGGTCTGCTCAGGGGTCCCACAAGGACCCCCTGGGCAAAAAATTTTTTTTTTTTAAATCGGCAGGATGCGCTCAGGGAGCGCGAACCCTGCCGGAAAAAATCGAAGCGCGGTCTCCCGCGCTCGATAGCACTGGCCCCCGGGTGGGCCAAGTCCCGGGGGCATGCTGGGGGGTTAATTTTATGTGTGGGGGCCTCTAAGGCCTCCCAAGCCCCGGGGACCACCACCCCCGGGGCTTTATGTAGACATTGTGAGGGAGGGCTCTGAGCCCTCCCGCTGCCCCGGGGACCGCCACCTCCCCGGGGCTTCTTTTTATTTAAAAACCTGTGTGCGGGGGCTCCAGCCCTCACACGCCCCGGGGACCACCACCTCCCCGGGGCACTAAGAAAATTAAAATGGGGGTCCGTTTGGACTCCCAGAGCCCCGGGGACCACCACCTCCCCGGGGCTTTCAAAATGTAGGAGGGGGGCCGCGCGGCCCCCTCCTGGAGCCCTTGATGGCCCTGGGGACCACCACCCCCCAGGGCCGGCTCCTGCAGTGTCCCGGGTGCCTACCCCCGGGATACTGCTGTTTGTAATGACAGGACGGGAGCCTCGCGGCTCCCGTCCTGTCATTGCAAACTTGCTTTGGATATTGGAAGAGAGAGCAGGAAACCTGCTCTCTCTTCCAATATCCAAAGCCGATTGCTTTTCCACATGGGGAGCAGCATGTTAGCTGCTCCCCATGTGTAAAAGCAATGCCGGCTCCCGTAGGACACGGGAGCCGGCGGGACTGTGGGGGCTTGGGGACCCCCCACAGTCCCCAACGAGAGGCCAGGCCCCGGGGGATGGGGTCCCCGGGGCCATAGTGGCCCGGGAGGGGGCCACGCAGCCCCCTCCCCAAAGGAAAAAAATTAAAAAAAAAAAAAAAGTGCAAGGCCGGCCCCGGGAGATGGGGTCCCCGGGGCCTTAAATGGCCTGAGGAGGGGGCCACGCAGCCCCCTCCAAATAAAAAAAAAGAGGCCATGCCCCGGGGGATGGGGTCCCCGGGGCCAATACAGGCCCAGGGAAGGGGGCCACGCGGCCCCTTCCCCGTTTTTTTTTTATTTTTATTTTAATAAAAAGAGGGGAAAGGCCCTGGGGGATGGGGTCCCCAGGGCCTAAAAATAGGAAAAGGAAGGGGGCTACACAGCCCCCCTTCAGGGGAAAAAAACGATCGGGCCCGTAGGCCCCGCCCCTTCCTTCACCACTCTGCAAACGCGCCCTGGCGCGTTTGCAGAGGGGGAACGAATTCCCTTGAATACTGGGGTCCCTGGGGCCAACTAGCCCACCAGGAACCTCCAGCATGCGCCAGGGGCTGCCTTGCAGAGAGGTGTACAGAGGCCACGCCCTTTTACACTTCTCTGCAACGCAGCTCTATGGCGCTTTTGGAGGTATATGGTGGGCTAGTTGCACCCCAGGGACCCTCAGGATTCAAGGGGAGTTAATCCCCCGACTTAAAACGCGCCACGGGCGCGTTTGCACAGTGGTGAAGGGAGGGCGGGGCTTCAGGTGACATGTGTGCAAACAGGCCCCGTGGCGCGTTTTAAGATGGGGAATTAAATCCTCTTCAATCCTGAGGGTCCCTGGGGCCAACTAGCCCAACAGGTACATCCAGAAAGCGCCACAGAGCTGCGTTGCAGAGAGGTGTAAAAGGGGTGTGGCCTCTGTAAATGTCTCTGCAACGCAGCCCCTGGCGCATACTGGAGGTTCCTGGTGGGCTAGTTGGCCCGTAGGGACCCTCATGATTCAAGGGGACTTAATCCCCCAACTTAAAACGCGCCACGGGGCGCGTTTGCACAGATGTCACCTCAGGCCCCGCCCTCCCTTCACCATTGTGCAAATATTCCTCTAAAATCAGCCGAAATACGAATTCTGATTTACTCACCTGTTATCAGGAGAGACCTCAGTGCTGCATCTTTCAGCCCAGTACTGATCCTCAAAAGTAATTTTAACCGTACTTACCAGTAACTTGAATTTCCTTCCATAGGATATCATTGCCTACTTTTCGCTGGAAAGTTTCTAAGTGTTGATTTTTGAAACATACAAATATTCCTCTAAAATCAGCCGAAATCCGAATTCTGATTTACTCACCTGTTATCAGGAGAGACCTCAGTGCTGCATCTTTCAGCCCAGTACTGGTCCTGAAAAGTAATTTTAACCGTACTTACCAGTAACTTGAATTTCCTTCCATAGGCTAACATTGACTGGTTTCACTTGGAAATTCTTCTAAGTGTGGAGTTTTGGAACTTTAAAATATTCCTCTAAAATTAGCCGAAATACGAATTCCGATTTACTCACCTGTTATCAGGAGAGACCTCAGTGCTGCATCTTTCAGCCCAGTACTGGTCCTGAAAAGTAATTTTAACCGTACTTACCGGTAACTTGAATTTCCTTCATAGGCTAACATTGACTGGTTTCACTTGGAAATTCTTCTAAGTGTGGAGTTTTGGAACTTTAAAATATTCCTCTAAAATCAGCCGAAATACGAATTCCGATTTACTCACCTGTTATCAGGAGAGAACCCAGTGCTGCATCTTTCAGCCCAGTACTGATCCTCAAAAGTAATTTTAACCGTACTTACCAGTAACTTGAATTTCCTTCCATAGGATATCATTGCCTGCTTTTTGCTGAAAAAGTTTCTAAGTGTTGATTTTTGAAACATACAAATATTCCTCTAAAATCAGCCGAAATCCGAATTCTGATTTACTCACCTGTTATCAGGAGAGACCTCAGTGCTGCATCTTTCAGCCCAGTACTGGTCCTGAAAAGTAATTTTAACCGTACTTACCAGTAACTTGAATTTCCTTCCATAGGCTAACATTGACTGGTTTCACTTGGAAATTCTTCTAAGTGTGGAGTTTTGGAACTTTAAAATATTCCTCTAAAATCAGCCGAAATACGAAAGCTCGATTTACTCACCTGTTATCAGGAGAGACCTCAGTGCTGCATCTTTCAGCCCAGTACTGATCCTGAAAAGTAATTTTAACCGTACTTACCGGTAACTTGAATTTCCTTCATAGGCTAACATTGACTGGTTTCACTTGGAAATTCTTCTAAGTGTGGAGTTTTGGAACTTTAAAATATTCCTCTAAAATCAGCCGAAATACGAATTCCGATTTACTCACCTGTTATCAGGAGAGAACCCAGTGCTGCATCTTTTAGCCCAGTACTGATCCTCAAAAGTAATTTTAACCGTACTTACCAGTAACTTGAATTTCCTTCCATAGGATATCATTGCCTGCTTTTTGCTGAAAAAGTTTCCAAGTGTTGATTTTTGAAACATAGAAATATTCCTCTAAAATCAGCCGAAATCCGAATTCTGATTTACTCACCTGTTATCAGGAGAGACCTCAGTGCTGCATCTTTCAGCCCAGTACTGGTCCTGAAAAGTAATTTTAACCGTACTTACCAGTAACTTGAATTTCCTTCCATAGGCTAACATTGACTGGTTTCACTTGGAAATTCTTCTAAGTGTGGAGTTTTGGAACTTTAAAATATTCCTCTAAAATCAGCCGAAATACGAATTCCGATTTACTCACCTGTTATCAGGAGAGACCTCAGTGCTGCATCTTTCAGCCCAGTACTGATCCTGAAAAGTAATTTTAACCGTACTTACCGGTAACTTGAATTTCCTTCCTAGGCTAACATTGACTGGTTTCACTTGGAAATTCTTCTAAGTGTGGAGTTTTGGAACTTTAAAATATTCCTCTAAAATCAGCCGAAATACGAATTCCGATTTACTCACCTGTTATCAGGAGAGAACCCAGTGCTGCATCTTTTAGCCCAGTACTGATCCTCAAAAGTAATTTTAACCGTACTTACCAGTAACTTGAATTTCCTTCCATAGAAATCCATTGTCTGGTTTTCAGCAGAAAAGTTTCAAAGTGTCGATTTTCACAAACTACAAATATTCCTAAAAATCGCCTGTATGACTTAAACGCATTCTTTCAACTGTTTACAGGAGATGCACCAGTGCTGGATCCAGGATCCAACACTGAGTAAGAAAAAGTAACGATAACAGTTTTTAACTTCTAAGTGAATTTCATTCCATAGGATAACATTGGTGATTCTATGAGAAAAAGTTTCTAAGTGTGAACTTTTAAAGTACAATAATATTCCTTAAAAATCACGACTGTAACCAAAACGCTTTTACTCAACTGTTTACAGGAGATGTCCCAGGACTGAATCTAGGATCCAGTAATGTGGTTAGAAAAGTAATCCATAAAGTAACTAATTGCATTTAACTAGAAATTCACATTGAGCTGAATGTTGCATTGTGTTTGAAAATGTGTTGCCCATTGCAACAACTGTAACTACTGTACTTAAAAGTCTATTGCCTATGTGCAAAGTAATTAAACTAAAGTAATTCATTCTGAGAAAGTATTTTTGTAATGTAATGTATAATGTAATTACAATGTAATTTAAAAATAAAATATGTAAAAAAAAATTGTTTCTAAAAAATTTGGAAATCAGTATGAAAAAATTTATATAACAATTAATACATTTAAAAATTGTCATTTACAAAACCTTTGAAATTCACTGAAAAAACTGTAGGTTTCAGACATGTTATAGTTACAAATTAGCATTTAAAAACCTTTGAAATTCACTGAAAAAACCATAGGTTTCAGGGACGTTATAGTTACAAATTAGCATTTAAAAACCTTTGAAATTCACTGAAAAAACCATAGGTTTTAGGGACAGTTATAGTTAGTTGGACATTGCACTCGTACAAAACCCGTGAAATTCCCCCGTTATAGTTAGTCCAGCTAACTATAACTCGCGCCCCGCAATGCACTGCTGATGACGTCACATATTACATCACTCATGACATGGTCAGTGACATCACTGATGACATCACTGATGACATCTCAAATGACATCACTGATGACATCATCCACGTGATAATCTGATGCACCTCCTCACACCCTAATATAACCTTTGATACACCCACTCTAAATTACAGACTGCCATTCGCAAAACCATAGACACTCCAACACCAATAACTACACACCCACTCACTGATTCTTAGGTCTACGCACACATCCACTCACTCACCCGTACAGTCACTCATACTTACGGTCACTCAGTACAGGACTATCATATGCACTCATACTCCTATATAGACACTCAAACACCGCCACTCATCCATAGAGGTACTCACACACCTAGTCAGTCATGCAAATAATTAAACACACTACCATTTACTCACCTATACAGTTATACACACACCAGCTCACTTACTCATACAAATAGTAGCACATTCTTACGCTCTTATACAATCACTGATACAAGCACACACTCATCCATACAGCCACTATCACAATCACTCACTCTCACTTATAGCTATTTATATACTCCAACACACATATATACTGCCTTTCACATATGTAGTTACTCACACATGTACCACTGGGACATACATTCACTCACTAACACACTCTTACACACACTTACCCACCCATACAGTCTATCACAGTTGCACTCTTGAAACCATCCACCCAGTGAATCACCCACTCACACATCTATGCACAGAGTTGCACACACCCCTCCCACACAAACACTCAGGCACCCATACAGATACTCAGACAAGCATTCAATAACTCATATAGACACTCATGTAGCTATTCACAAACACATGCAGCCACTTACACAGCAACAGACAGACGGATACAGACATTCACCCAGTTTAGTCACTAACCCATGCATTCAGTAAGATACGTTAAATCACTCACTTATAGAGTCAGTCACGCACCTACTAAATCATCCATACAGACACTTACACACCCACTCATTCTTCAATACGTCTTTTCCTATATATATTAAAAATATATAAACTTTACAGAAACACACAGTCACTGGATGATGTCATTTGAGATGTCATCAGTGATGTCATCAGTGATGTCACTGACCATGTCATGAGTGATGTAATATGTGACGTCATCAGCAGTGCATTGCGGGGCGCGAGTTATAGTTAGCTGGACTAACTATAACGGGGAATTTCACGGGTTTTGTACGAGTGCAATGTCCAACTAACTATAACTGTCCCTAAAACCTATGGTTTTTTCAGTGAATTTCAAAGGTTTTTTAAATGTTAATTTGTAACTATAACGTCCCTGAAACCTATGGTTTTTTCAGTGAATATATATATATAAGCATATATATATATGCAAGCAATAATAACACACTTTGCAAATGCAACTGTTAAATGCATGGATAATAATAAACAGAAGCAGCAGATAATACTGGACGTCCTGCATGAAATCAGAAAGATATATTCACTAAATACATCAAATGATTACTTTGGATGTGCACACAGACTCTCAAACACACAAAGTCAATGTTCAAAGAAAACACCTCAGATGATCATAGCCACTGGAAACTGAAGGTGCACACTGACAGTCCTGCATCACAATGACTGTTATAGCCACTGGAAACTGAAGGTACACACAGTCAGTCACGCATCACAATGACTGTTATAGCCACTGGAAACTGAATATGCACGCAAAACAGCCACACATCATAATGGCAACAATCAGAAACAAATCACCTCACCAGTTGCAAACAATGCATTTTAGTCCACTCCAGACTGGGGGATTCACAGCCGAGATTAAGAGCCTCAGCAAAACGGGGTTCTGCTGTACTGAAGTAGATGCGTCCATCCCCATGCGGAGTCTAAAACAATCCCGGTCTCTAAGTCAACAACCCTCAGCTTTATAATCTCAAAACACACTAGAAGGTTCTGAGAGGCGTTCCCTCTTCACCAAGGAAACTTACTGGAATTGGCCACCTTCCATGCAAGCATTCCAGGGCAAAGTGGTTCTCACGTTCCTTCTGCATTCTGACCAGTGGCGTCACTAGGGGGGTGCGGGGGGTGCGGACCGCACCGGGTGACACCATCACATGGGGTGACACCTTTCCCAAATGAGACTATTTAGTAAATAGTCTCATTTGGGAAAGGTGTCCGCACTGGGTGACACCAACCCTAGTGACGCCGCTGATTCTGACATGTTCCATCCTTTATCTTAACGAAGCTTACGAAAGTCTCCAACGGTACATTTAACAATCTCCTCTCCAAAAACAAAGCAACCTTGAATGTAAATAACCCAAACAACTTGAGCAATCTGGGGGCCTGACTGTGCGCACAAAAAGCTCTAGCAAGACAGAGTCAGGATTCAAGATGACATGAGGGCATGTCAAAGCCAATAGTAAGAACATCATAATACTTCCCAATGTACAATACAATGCACATTTGTGCACCACTGCCTATAGCATCACATACTTCATCTCTCAATGTACAACATAATGCACATTTGAGCACCATTGCTTATAACACTGCACTTCGAGACCAAGAAGTACATTCCACACCTCTCTCCCTCTCATGCTTTCAAATGCACATCCCACACGTTCTGTTCTTGGCAAGCTGTTCCACTCTGTGACAGCTCCCACTTTAAAACCTCGAGAGATAAGAAAGAAATCTTCAAGGGAAAAAGGCATTTGCAGGACGTACATTCAGGCTAGAGTAAAGTAAAACACCAAAAGTCAATTAAGATCATGGTAGTCAAAGGTGATCACCTGGTTTCAAACCGTAGGAGTGCCTCTAGCACTACATCAGGGTAAGCTAGATACACACTAAAAGATAACCTGGGCTTACCCTCTGGTAGCTTGGCACAGAACAGTCAGGCTTATCTCAAGAGGCAATGTGTAAAGTATTTGTGCAACACACACACACACATACAGTATTACAATAAAAACACCACAAAAATACTCCACACTGGTTTAGAAAAACGATTATTATATTATGAACAAAACAAGACCAAAATGACAAAAAATCCAATAAGTAGAACCAGACTTATGAATTTTTAAAGATTAAATCAAAATATACGGCCCAATTCACAAAGGTAAACTTACGCTTTTGTGTAAGTTTACTACTTTTCAGTATTCACAAAGGTTAATTTAGACCAAATGTCTAACTTTACTACTTTTCAGTATTCACAAAGGTGAACTCAGACCAAAAGTCTAACTTGACTACTTTTCGGTATTCACTAAGGTACGTTACTACTAGTAAAGTTAGACTTTTGGTCTAAGTTTACCTTTGTGAATACCTCAAAGTAGTAAAGTTAGACTTTTGGTCTAAGTTTACCTATGTGAATACCGAAAAGTATTAAACTTACACAAAAGTGTAGGTTTACCTTTGTGTATTGGGCCCAAAGTGCTTTGAGTCTTAAAGCGCCAACCAGGGATATCTGGTCACGCTAGATTGGGGTAAATCCAAACTTCAGGCTGACTGCGATCGAGGGCAAGCCAGCTCGAGGCAAAGAGCAAAAGAGGCGAAGCATTGTTGTTGATCCCATGGATGGAGGAGAGGCATCGGTTTCAATCTGCACCGTGTATGAAGGCTTCGGCGCCGAAACCCTTTGTGATGCTGGTGATGCGTAATCGTTGAGCCGCACTGTTTGTTGTCATGAAGCCGCACAGTCCGTCAATATGATGTCGTAGCTCAGCAACTTTGGTGGCATTGAATGGCAATGCGTTGGTTCCGATTGGCGCAAATTCATCTATGTGTCCGTTTTGTTGGATCAGCACAGCAAAAGCTCCCTTTCAAGGGACCTAGGACTGGATTGGCACCACTTGGCAATGCAGGACTCACAGATGGTAGAGTCCAGGTACTGTTGCAGGGTTTAGGAAGTCTTTGATGCCCCTGAGACTTCAGGAGAGGGGACAAGCCAGCAAGCCCTTATAGTCACTCTGGTTTCAAGTGAGATGGGTCTAGTCCTTTTCCTCAGTAGTGCAGAGGGAAGTAAGTAGCAGGCAATAGTCAGCACATAAGTGTAGAAAAGCAGCTCTTCCAGACCAGAAGCCCCACAAAGTGGCAGTCCTTATAGCAGTCCATCTTAGCAGAGTTCTTCACAGGTCCTGAAGTATACTATCTTGGTAGGGTCAGAGGTCCAGTACTTATACCCAGTTGTGCCTTTGAAGTGGGGGTGACTTCAATGCAGGCCCTTGAAGTGCACAGGTCCCCCTTTCTTCCCAGCCCTGGCTTCAGACTAGCTATGGGGGGGGTAAATTAGCCCTTTGTGTGGGGACAGGACACTACCTATTCATTGAAGTGTTAGCCCCTCCCCTCCATCCTGGCCAGGCAGGGCCATCAGAATGCAGATGTATGTAGATGGGTCATCAGACATAGCTACCCTTCCTGTGTTTGTGGCTGCACAAAGTATAGCTGTCACCCACCCCAGACGTGTATTGGAGACAGGCTGCAAGGCACACAGAGCAGTAAGAGCAGAGAAATGCCCACTTCCTGAAAGTGGAATATGAAGGGGGTAAGCCCTATATTGATAGCCAGATGGGGCTTGGTTAAAGTAGTACAAATAAGAACCTGGCTACCACCTTGAATGCTGCTATTTTAATTAAACAGACTAAGGGCCAATCTGAATTCCTTGGTCCTGTTTTTTTATTTAACCATTACTTCATAGTTTTGTTGTATCATTTTAACCATTTGTATAGTCTGAGATAGACGGTACACTATTTAGTACAAACAAGTGTAAACAATAGTAAACAATAAAGTGCAGTTACGTGATGAACAATCACAAATAGTGCATACAATTAATTTGAATAGTAATACAAAACAAACAATAAACATTACATCAGTTCATTGTTTTCTGAAATATTGTACAACAAGCACTCTCCTAACAAGTGATTTATAATGATTTTGGAGAGATGCTATCCATTGGGAATGAACTTAAGAGCTGATTGGGTAAATCAATGTTAACTGTCCCTCAGCAGTGTCTGAGTTCAGCGTCTATTAATCCCTCAGTGGTAAAAAAAAAAGAAAGTGCCGACGCGTTTCAAATCCCAGCAGTATTCGTGGGATTATCCTCAGGGCTTTGACACGGTGTAATCTAAAATATAACAAACATGGGGAAAATAATCAATAATCTCGACCCTTTCGCCATCTTGCCTAGCAAATATGTGAATAATATTGTATGGTACCTGATTCGATTGGTAGGTACTCTTTCTGACAGGGTTTAATTCTTTACTCTCCCATCTTGAATGTCACAAGTCTTTTCAAACATAGGAAGGAGGCTGAAGGAATTTAAGAATATCATCGTTAGTGGGATGTTTGTTTGCAAATGCAGACCTATTGAATGGTGAATTTGTACTAGAAAGTATCTCTTACTTAAGGTGCCACACTGTATCGGTTGTTCTTTTGATGCGTGCAGAACCTTCATATCGCGGTGGTGATTTTCTTTCTAAAAACGGAAGGGATGCAGGCATTATTAATCTCTCCCGTCTGATGCCAACTGTATCACGCTTACAGGCAACGTTCTGGAAACGTACTTAATTATTTTGAAGAACTTCGCATTACACCGGTCTTTCTAAGTGCGAGCCGGTGATTCGGCCTGTCGAGGTCCAGGTCGCCACTTGCGCGTTCATTTCCGGTTAGAGGAAACTTTTACAAAGGTTTGAACAGGAAGCGCTGGACCGAGTGATTTCTGGATATTGTAGTGATGTCACTTTTGGCTATCTATGCACTGGTACATCTCCTATTGTATCAAACCGGGGAGATAGAATTTTATGTGTGTGCAACTGTTGTTCCATACATACAGCTGCTGCTATTATTTATGACCCTTGTTACAGTGCATTGTGGGCAATGTAGTCGCGATCATGCATTTATTGACATTTTGGACAATTCAGACATTTCATTCAACTCTTTCAGGGTGCTATTGAATTTTAAAATAAGGTATGCTTCTCTCTGCACCAGTGCAGTTTCAACATCACCTCCTCGAGGGGTCAGTTTGATCACTGCTAGCACTGTCCATATGAAGTCTTTTTCCGCGTGCTTCTTTTCCACGAAATGGGACTCCATTGGGGCTGTCAAGACCTGCTTTTTAATTCTGGAGTGGTGCTGTACAATTCTTTGGCTGACTTGCTGGGTCGTTTTGTCAATATAAATGTTGGGACATGGACATCTAACTGCACAAACGATGTTTTTTGTTTTGCAGTTTGAAAATTCTTTATGCATCCATTTAACAGAATCATGCGTGAATTCGATTCCCTGGACTGTATTTTCGCAAACTGAGCAGTTGCCACACTTATGATGTCCCTCAATGGGTTTCATGTTCCATTGGGATCGCAGATCTTTCCTCTGAGTAGGAGGTGCCATGTCCGCTCGTACGATACTTTAACCGATACTTGGGTTCTTTTTCATTGCAAACAATGGTCGTTGTAAAGAATATTCCAAATGTTTAAGGAGATGCCAATTTTTAAAAATGATTTGGCGAAATTTGTTTGTATGCAGGCCAAATGTTGACACACAAACTAATTTGTCGAGTGGCTGTTTGGGTTTTTTAATGAGTAGATCTTCTCGTGGTGTATACCATGCTCTTTTGATCGCATGTTTGAGCAGTTTGTTAGGATACCCTCTACATTTTAGTTGTTCACAGAATGCCGTTGCATGGATCATGAAGTCTTTTTTCCTACCACAGTTTCTCCGAATTCGGAGCAATTGACCATATGGGAGGTTATCCTTTGAGTTTCTGGGATGAGAGCTTTGATAATGTAAGATGGTATTCTTATCTGTCGCCTTCCGATGCAGAGTGGTGACTAGTTGATGGCCTTATGGGATGACTTCCACATCAAGAAAAATCAGGCAAACCTTGCTTTTGGTGATGCTGAATTTGATATCTTCATGTCTTGTATTTAGCCATCCATGGAATTTCTCAAGATCGTCTTCTGAGACATTCCACAGGCACCAGATGTCGTCTATGTATCGGTACCATTGCTGGATATGTTTCTTAAATGGATTACAATTGATGACAAATTTGTCTTCAAATCGGGCCATGAAGAGAACAGCCATCTCTGGGGCGAAGGGACATCCCATCGCAGTCCCTTTCGTCTGCATATAGAATGTTTCTTCAAATTTGAAATAATTTTTCTTAAGAGCTATCTCCGCCAATTGAAGTATGAAGTCTGTTGGCACTCGATGGGGCCTTGTTCTGGTTTCTAAATAGAATTCTAGTGCTTGTAGAGTCTCTTCTTGGGGAATCTGTGTATATAGCGAGACAACATCTAATGATACCATCCATTGGTGCTCAATATTGAATTCTTGTCCTTCTATTTTATTTATAAAGTCTGTTGTATCCCTTAAGTATGATGGTACTTCTTCAACAAATGGCTTTAAAAAGATGTCAACATACTTTGCGATTGGTTCTAACACAGAGTCGCAACCGGAGACAATTGGTCTTCCGGGTGGTTCCATGAGCTGCTTGTGAATTTTGGGTAAAAAAATAGATGACAGGGATCCTAGGGTATTTCTTATTCATGAAATCGAATTCTTTGGGTGCCAAAATGCCTTCTTTAAGTTTTTTTGAAATTACGCCCTCAATCTGACGTGTGGGGTCTTCCTTAAGGTGTCGGTACCAATCTTGGTTTAGGACTTGACTTCTGCCTTCTTTCAGATACATTGCTTTTGTCCAGATTACAAGGGCTCCACCCTTATCGGCGGGCTTGATGATGGTTGAATCGTCCTTTTTTAAATCTTGAATGGCTTGTTGTTGTTGTCTTGTGAGGTTCCTTTTCATATACAACTTTTGACATTCCAGTTGGCTGATAGAGGACAGCACCACCTGCTCAAAGGCCAAAATTTCTTTAGGAATATTGTAGGATGAAGGAACGAACTTCGATTTGTTGGCCAACCCTGAGGGTTAGATACGTCTAATGTTGTCCTTCCCATGAAAGAAGGCCTTTAGTCGGATCTTACGAAAAAATTCAATTGCTTCGATCTTCAAGTTTGTAAAATCAGTAAATTTACTTGGGACGAACTCCAAACCCAATTCGAGAACCGATTCTTCTTCCTTAGTCAATTGTTTTGTGGACAAGTTCACAACAGATGTTGAATTTAAGTTTTGTAGAATTGTCGCCTTGTTCTCATTTCCCATGGCTGCGGTTGCTTGAACCACACTCTGGTTTTTTGTTCGCCTTTGTCTAAAAAAGTATTCTGTCTTTTGGAAGGTCCTTCTCTTGGGTCAGAATCCCCTGTTGAGTCTGATGATGAAGATTCCAAGAAAGTCAAAATTCTATTTCTTGAGCGACCCTGGTAGTCTGACAGTGCTCGACGTGAATCAGCCTTTGTGTAGAAATCGTCTTTTAGATAAGGATAAACAGTTTCGATGTTAAATGTTTTGGTATCTTTTTCAAATTTAGCAGATTTGAAATTGATGGTATTGTCTTTGAAGGTTTGGATCTCTTTTTCCGTCTTTTCCAGTAGTGCCTTTGCCTCCGCCACAGTGTGAACGTCTTTAATCGCCTGGATTAAAGTTTCTAGCTCTTCAACTTCTTTCTTGCAGATTCTTTGTGCAGTCTCAATTGTATGTACCATGAGATCACGGCTGCATTTTGTGCATATGAAGCTGAACCCTTTCTTATAATCAGGGTCTTCTGTGAAGATTACTGGAATATTTTTAATTTGAAGGCCCCAAGGAATGGTGCCCGCTTTCAAATGCTCAAGTAGAAAGTGTCCATGCAATTCAGTCCGTATGTGTTTTTTGTTTAGACGGATGAGTTTTTCAGATTCAGTCTGCTGCTTAGCTGTAGTGCTTAATGATAATGAGGAGAATGAGGAAGGGGTGGAGATCAAATTCTGAATATGGTCTTCAGTGAATGATAGTGTATCTCTTTCAGACATATTATTGGCAGGGTGGCTGGTGGGCCAGCCTGCAATTGGATTAAACAATTAATTTTTTTATGATTGCTGAACCCTCGCGTGTAATGACCCGCCCCTAACTTGGAATATGAAGGGGTAAGCCCTATATTGATAGCCAGATGGGGCTTGGTTAAAGTAGTAAAATAAGAACCTGGCTGCCACTTTGAATGCTGCTATTTAATTAAACAGACTAAGGGCCAATCTGAATTCCTTGGTCCTGGTTTTTTATTTAACCATTACTTCATAGTTTTGTTGTATCATTTTAACCATTTGTATAGTCTGAGATAGACGGTACACTATTTAGTACAAACAAGTGTAAACAATAGTAAACAATAAAGTGCAGTTACGTGATGAACAACAATCACAAATAGTGCATACAATTAATTTGAATTGTAATACAAAACAAACAATAAACATTACACCAGTCGATTGTTTTCTGAAATATTGTACAACAAGCACTCTCCTAACACGTGATTTATAATGACTTTGGAGACATGCTATCCATTGGGAATGAACTTAAGAGCTGATGGGGTAAATCAATGTTAACTGTCCCTCAGCAGTGCCTGAGTTCAGCGTCTATTAATCCCTCAATGGTAAAAAAGAAGAAAGTGCCGACGCGTTTCAAATCCCAACAGTATTCGTGGGATTATCTTCAGGGCTTTGACACGGTGTAATCTAAAATATAACAAACATGGGGAAAATAATCAATAATCTCGACCCTTTCTCCATCTCGCCTAGCAAATTGTGAATAATATTGTATGGTACCTGATTCGATTGGTAGGTACTCTTTCTGACAGGGTTTAATTCTTTACTCTCCCATTTTGAATGTCCTGAGTCTTTTCAAACATAGGAAGGAGGCTGTAGGAATTTAAGAATATCACCATTAGTGGAATGTTTGTTTGCAAATGTAGACCTATTGAATGGTGAATTTGTACTAGAAAGCATCTCTTACTTAAGGCGCCACACTGTATCGGTTGTTCTTTTGATGCGCGCAGAACATTCATATCGCGGTGGTGATTTTCCTGAAAGTGGCATTTCTAAAATAGTACTGTTAAATTCAACTTTACCAGTGAAGAGGACTTACCATTACCATTCCAAAGATATGAAAGATGAAGCAGCTACTCCTTTCTGATCAGAAATTACAACTTAAAAGTGTATCAAGGAATTTCCAAGGTTCAGGAGCAGGCCTCACAGTAGTGAAAAACTAATTTAGCTGGTTGCCACTAACAGGACATGCAAACCATAAAAGTACATGTCCTACCTTTTATATACACAGCACCCTGCCTTTGGGCTACCTAAGGCCTACCTTAGGGTTGACCTATGTGTAATAAAAGGGGAGGTCAAGGCTTGGCAAGTAGTTTTAAATGCCAAGTCGAAGTGGCAGAAAACTGCACACACAGGCCCTGCAATGGCAGGCCTGAGACACGTTTGAAAGACTGCTTAAATGGGTGGCCCAATCAGTGCTGCAGGTTCACTAGATGCATTTGGTTTACAGGCCCTGGGAATATGGTGTAGCACTTTTCAAGGGACTTACAAGTAAACTAAATATGCCAATTGTGTATCCACCAATGTTACCATGTTTAGGGAAGAGAGCACATGCACTTTAGCACTGGTTAGCAGTGGTAAAGTGCGCAGAGTCCTAAAGCCAACATAAAAGATGGTCAGAAAAAGAGGAGGAGGAAGGCAGAATGTTTGGGGTGACCCTTCAGAGAGGGCCATTTTCCAACACCACAAACACGTTTCATCTCCTTCATGGCTTCCCTCGCTTCTCATTCTCTTCCCAGATTAAGCTAGATAGGAAATCTGTCGCAAATTGTCTCACCATGGGCCATTTCCCGTGCTTAAATGTACGTTCTTGAATTTAGTTTGCCTATCTTCATATTCTCGAAGAAATTCTAACGATCTTTTGTCAGTTAATAGTTCTTTTAAAGGTTTCTTGTCGGTTCTAACTCTGAAGCCTATCTCCCATATAAACACTGAATATTGAGGAACACTCACAGTTATGCAACACATTTGACATTGATGTGTTACATTACTGAATTAATGTATGCAAAGCTGGCTTACTTTTGTCTTCATTTCATAACATTTCACACAAACTGCCAACACAGTAATGTCACACGTTTATGGAAATTTAAACAAGAATATACCTGTGAAGACGTAGTCAGGATGAAAAAACACGAGACAAACGTTCATTTACAGTTCACAGCTAATTTTTCATATTCTTCTCTTTTAATTTTTCAACAGTTCCGTAGGATGTTGTGTTAACTTATTGTGACTTAACGTTGACTGAAAACAATTGTGATTAAATAAATTATTCAATTGTTTTGAACTTGCATGGAGACGGAAGACTGGGAAAGTTCCTCCAACTTAAACAATGAAAAAGGAGTGTGTTCAAAGATTACCTCTTCATTCCCCACCAAGTTCTATGAAAGAAAAGAGCAGAAACATCACTATAAGCCACATTTGGGCCACCAAATTGAATGCAACTATCTATTTAAATAAACAGTTGCAAAGTGGATCTATGCTCCTCATCAATACAGGAGCAACATAGGGCATTCAATAGGGCGGCCAAAATGGTTCCATACCTGTATGGTACCATTTGCCCTGTTCCAAACTTAATATTCATTATAACCAGGTGTGCTAGTCCACTAAGTTTAATTTTACTAACCATACACTACGACTTTCAGAATTCACTGATTTGTTAAATAAAAGACCAGAACTAGAAGCTTGACAACCCAGTCATGTGGAGTCCCCTGATCTGACTGTATGTTTAGGATTTTATCAAAATATGTTCCCTTTTGGGGAATCAGCTGCAAATGTTGTTTGTATTATTTTAGAAATAAGGAACACATTGCAAATTTATCACCCAATTCATTTATCAGAACAGGGAA
Source organism: Calotriton arnoldi (assembly GCA_963921515.1). NCBI lineage: Eukaryota > Metazoa > Chordata > Amphibia > Caudata > Salamandridae > Calotriton > Calotriton arnoldi. The sequence continues at coordinate 306,738 of CAWUFW010013168.1, forward strand.
ATGAAAAATTACAATTCCAAACTCCATAATGGTATTAGCATTTAATGATGGAAGAAAATCGTCCATTTTAATGAACTGACAGCTTGTTTGCAGCCTTTTTCTTAAAGAATGTAAACTCATAATCAAGACTGAAGTAGAAGCTGTGGGCCTTCAGAATTTCAATGGGAAGTTTCCACGATTGTATGTGTGTATGCTGTATTTCTATTGCGTGAGGTGCGCTGTGAAAGACAAGCAAACTGTCGAGTGCCTGGAGCCGTTGCATGACAATACAATGCATGCATTTACCACTAATGCCTTTACCACGCATCTTTATTAACAAATTTGCCCGTTAGGAACTACACGTCAAACCAGACTTAGAAATACGTAGTTAGGCAGGCTCTGAGACCCAGGCCTGAGGTCACTAATTGACAGGTCACAGGTGGGGTGGCACGTAGCCAGCAGACAAATGCACTAACAGGAAATCCCAGATTAATCCCACAGATAGGCTCAGCGACACCACAATGGTCCAGGGAAATTGGCCCCAATAAAACACACATGGCCAGGGTGCTCCCAAAACACCATAATATCAGATGCCACATAATGTTAGGAACAGATAGCCAATCTGGACACAGCACACACAGTACACGCAGTGATCCCGCACTCCCAATGCCAGACATCTGGACACGTTACCCACTGGCTGCATTGTGTCCACGCTAGGTCAAGGCCCTCCTGGATTCCCTATCAGATACATTAATGTAAGACTCCACAGACAGGGGTTCACATTCCTCACCAAGAAAGGATTGACAGAGCTGTTTATTACATTCAAAGAACTATATACAAACCCATTACTGATAGATTGTAAGTTGAGACAGTCCTCAGACCCTGTGCCTGTAACTGTTCTGTCGGCCGCACTGTTTAATTAAACAAACTGTTCCTGTGTATTGAAAACGCCTCTTGTCTCTTGTTTTTTCAAGGTATTTCATGTTCGAGCAACATAAGTTATAACTATAGCAATGTATTTCTCCTGTTTGCATAGTTTTGGGTTTGGATATAAAGAATAAAGAATGTTTTTCTAACTATAACGTAGTTTTAACCTTTGGTTTTTTCATTAAATTTAAATGTTTTTTATTTTTTAAGAAAAATGTGTGTTGCAAATCATAATGTTGAGTGTCATTTAATCGAGTGTTGTTAAGTGCAGTGTCATAGAGTAAAGTAAAGGACAGTGTTGTAGAGTGTACTGTCATTGAGTCTAATGTTGTGGAGTGGAATACAGTGGAGTGGAGTAGAGTGGGGTGGCACTGTGTAGAGTGGAGTAAAGTGTTATATAGTGGAGTGGAGTATTGTGGTGTGTCATATTGTGGAGTATTGTAGAGGGCAGTGGCATGTTGAAGAGTGGAGTGGCGTGTCATGGACTACATTTGAGTGTCATACAGTGGAGTATCATCAACTGTAGTGTCGTGGAGTGGAGTGCAGTGTTGTCGAGTTGAATAGAGTGTTGTAGAATGGCATAGAGTGGAGTAGAGTGTTCTACAGTGCAGTGTAGGGGATACAGTGTAGTATGGGGTTATACACTGGCATAGAGTGTAGTAGAGTGTTGTACAGTGCAGTTTTACAGAGTATAGTAGAGTATTGTAGAGTGGAGTGGGGTACACTGGAGGGTTGTACAGTAGGATACAGTGGGCTAAAACTGTCATATAGTGTAGTTCAGTGGAGTGACGTAGCGTAGAGTACACTAAAGTATCATAGGGTGGAGTGGCATCTCGAATAGTAGAGTGCCATGGAGTGTAGTACCCTGTAGTGGCAAAGCATACATTGGAGTAAAGTGTGATAGCGTGGAGTGACGTCTTGTACTATGGAGTGGTGTGCCGTGTTTTAGAGTGTATGAAACTGTCGTAGAGTGGAAAATAGTGTAGTGGCATGGAGTGGAGTACAGTGTTGTACAGTGGAGTGAGTTAGAGTAGACTGGAGTGTGGTACAGTGTGCTACAGTGGCGTGGCATATAGTGTTGGGTGTAGTACCATAGAGTGCTGTTGAACGGAGATGCGCACAGTGGATTGGCATGGAATGAAACAGTGAAGAGCGGAGTGCAGTAGAGTGGAGTGGCATACAATAGAATAGTATCCAGTGGAGTACTATACAGTGGAGTGGCTTACACTGGAGTGGTGTAGAGTGGAGTAGTAGACAGTGGTTTGCATATAGTGGTGTGTCAGTGACTGTACTGGTGTACAATGGAACGGGGTAGAGTGGAATAGCATACAGTGGAATGGGGTACAGTGGAGTCGCGTACACTGGAGTGCCATAATGTTGAACAGCAGATAGTGGAGTGGCATACACTGGAGTGGTTACAATGGACTAGTGTAGGTTTGAGTGGTGCACAGTGCACTGCTGCAGAGCATAATAGCATACAGTGGAGTAGCGTACAGTGGAGTGGCATACACTGTAGTGGCATACATTGGAGTGGCATACAGTAGAGTAGGGTAGAGTGAAATAGCATAGAGTGGCGTGGCATAGAGTAGAGTGTGGTAGATTGGAGTGGCAGACAGTGGAATATCGTACACTAGAGTGGCGTACAGGGAAGTTACGTAGAGTGGAGTAGCATATAGTGGAATACTGTACAGTACACTACCATACACTGAAATAGCATACTGTGGAGTAGCGAATAGCGGAGTGGCATACGATCCAGTCAGGGCCGGTCCTAGGTCTTGTGGGGCCCTGGGCGAAAGGGAAGATGTGAGGCCCCTCTAATTTGAATGTGACATCGCAAGAATTTACATCATAGAAAACCAACATCACAGGACTATTGATCATCTTTGTCAATGCTGAAGAGACATATGGGCATATGTACAACAGAATGGAGAAGTATAGCGTCAAGCAAACATTGATAACGCCACGCTTTGGCATTCTGAAAACGCAGGGCTGCACCATATTTTCAAGAATATGATGCAGCCCTGCGTTTCCCCTGCGCTAGCGCTAAATTTAGCTGCCTAACGCCAACGCAGGCACCCTTGCACCATAATGCAAGGGTGCCTGTTATGCAAGGGTGCCTTTGTTGAAGGGAATCTTGAAATGCTGTTTTGTAACTTCTATGTGTGCTGCTTAATGCAGCACACATTAAAGTTGCAAAACACCATTTTTTTTTAAATGATTATTTATGTGCATTAAGGGGGACCTTCCTGCACATAAACTATCATAGGCAATTTGCTGTTTCTATGTGTGCTGCACAAGGGGCGTAGGAAATCTTGAAAATAAACAAAGCCTGGGGAGGAGGCAAGCGGTTGATAGCAGAATAGTTTTGTGAGTTGCATCCTGGCTGTATAACTGCAGATCAGGAGTTTGAATCTATGCAAGGCACAATCGTCCTTCCTGGGTCCATTATATGAGCATCATTAAATAGTATAATAGTAACTACTTAGAAAAAGTGGAATGAAACACTATTATATGTAAGTGATAATTCAAATGACAGCTAAAAATACCTTAGACACACCACCACATAGGTATTGTGCGTTTCACCACTGCGTTAGTACCCAATGAGTTGTGTGCATCTTAACATGCTAAATATTCTAGGCAAAGGATCAGAATAACATCACTGTTACCAAGCATTGGCAAAGTCATTAGGTCTCGCCTATAAGAACGATTGGCTTTGGCAATGTGTATGTGCTGTGTTGTACACCAGTGTGGCTGCTCTTCAGCATGGTTAAAAGTTAGTGGCATGGAGTAGCCTTGAGGTGAGTGGTCGGAGTAGCGTGTCATAGACTGGATTGTTGGAGCAGAGTGTTGTTGATTGGAGTAGGTGGAGTAGAGTGTCATACAGTTGAGTAGAGGGGAGTAGAGTTCAGTGGTTCAGTGGCAGAGAGTGTTGTAGAGTGCAGAGTCGTGGAGTGGAGTGCCGTAGAGTGGAATGGGGTGGAATCGGGTGGAGTGTGTTGGAGTGGATTGAGATAGTGAGTGAATTGGATTTGAGTAGATTGGGGTGGAGTGAGGTGGATTAATTTGATTGGAGTGGGGTGGATTGAAATGGGGTGAGGTGGATTGGATAGAGGTGGATTGGAGTAGGGTGAATTAAAGAAGGGTGTATTAGATTAGTTTGGGGTGGATTGGATTGGGGTGGATTGGATTGGATTGGGGTGTTTTGGAGTGGGGCGAAATATTTTGGATTGGAGTGGGGCAGACTAGATTGGTGCAGATTGGAGTGGGGAAGATTGTTTTGAATTGGAGCTGATTGGAGTGGGGCAGATTGGAGTGGAGCGGATTGGAGTGGAGCGGATTGGAGTGGGGCACATTGTTTTGGACTGGAGTGTGGCAGATAGCTTTGAGTTGAAGTGGGGCAGATTGTTTTGGGTTGGAGTGGGGCAAATTGTTTTAGATTGAGCGAGGCAGATTGTTCTGGGGAAGATTTTTTGGGATTGGAGTGGGGTGGATTGGATTGCAGTGGGATGGATTGGGGAGGAGGTGGATTGGATTAGGTTGAGGTGAGGTGGATTGGATTGAAGTGGGGTAGATTGGATTGGGGTGGGTTGGATTGGTGTGGGGTGGATTGGATTGGAGTAGGGTGGATTGTGGTGCATTAGAGTGAAGTGAATTAGGATTGAATGGGTGGACTGGGCTGAGGCAGATTGGAGTGGGGCGGATTGGAGTGGGGCAGATTGTTTTGGATGGAGTGGGGCACATTGGAGTTGTGCAGATTGGAGTGGGGCAGATTGTTACGGGGTGGGGCAGATTGTTTTGGATTGGATGGGGCAGACTAGAGCTGTGCAGATTGGAGTGGGGCAGATTGTTTTGGAGTCGGGCAGATTGCAGTGGAGCTGATTGGAGTGGGGCACATTGTTTTGGACTGGAGTAGGGCAGATTGTTTTGGATTGGAGTGGGGCAAATTGTTTTGGATTGAGTGGGGCAGATTGTTGTGGGGAAGATTTTTGGGATTGGAGTGGGGTGGATTGGATTGCAGTGGGATGTATTGGGGAGGGGGTGGATTGGATTGGGTTGAGGTGAGGTGGATTTTATTGGAGTGGGGTAGATTGGATTAGGGTGGGTTGGATTGCTGTGGGGTGGATTGGATTGGAGTGGGGTGGATTGTGATACATTGCAGTGAAGTGAATTAGGATGGAATGGGTGGACTGGGGTGTGGCGGATTGGAGTGTGGCGGGAGTGTGGTGGATTGGAGTGTGGTGGATTGGAGTGTGGCGGATTGGAGTGTGGCGGATTGGAGTAGGGTGAATTAAAGAAGGGTGTATTAGATTAGTTTGGGGTGGATTGGATTGGGGCGTTTTGGAGTGGGGCGAATTATTTTGCTTTGGAGTGGGGCAGACTAGATTGGTGCAGATTGGAGTGGGGCAGATTGTTTTGAATTGGAGCTCATTGGAGTGGGGCATATTGGAGTGGAGCGGATTGGGGTGGGGCACATTGTTTTGGACTGGAGTGTGGCAGATAGCTTTGAGTTGAAGTGGGCAGATTATTTTGGGTTGGAGTAGGGCACATTGTTTTGGATTGAGTGAGTCAGATTGTTGTGGGGCAGATTTTTGGGGATTAGAGTGGGGTGGATTGGATTGCAGTGGGATGGATTGGAGAGGAGGTAGTTTGGATTGGGGTGGGTTTGATTGGTGTGGGGTGGATTGGATTGGAGTAGGGTGGATTGTGGTGCATTGGAGTGAAGTGAATTAGGATTGAATGGGTGGACTGGGGTGAGGCAGATTGGAGTGGGGCGGATTGGAGTGGCACAGATTGTTTTGGATTGGATGGGGCAGACTAGAGTTGTGCAGATTGGAGTGGGGCAGATTGTTACGGGGTGGGGCAGATTGTTTTGGATTGAATGGGGCAGACTATAGTTGTGCAGATTGGAGTGGGGCAGATTGGAGTGGGGCAGATTGGAGTGTAGCTGATTGGAGTGGGGCACATTGTTTTGGACTGGAGTAGGGCAGATTGTTTTGGATTGGAGTGGGGAAAATTGTTTTGGATTGAGTGGGGCAGATTACTGTGGGAAGATGTTTTGGGATTGGAGTGGGGTGGATTGGATTGCAGTGGGATGTATTGGGGAGGGGGTGGATTGGATTGGGTTGAGGTGAGGTGGATTGGGGTAGATTGGATTGGGGGTTGGATTGGATTGGAGTAGGGTGGATTGGATTGGAGTAGGGTGGATTGTGGTGCATTGGAGTGAAGTGAATTAGGATTAAATGGGTGGACTGGGGTAAAACAGAGTGGAGTGGGGTGGATTGGAGTGGGGCGGATTGAAGTGGGGCGGATTGAAGTGGGGCGGATTGAAGTGGGGCGGATTGAAGTGGGGCGTATTGGAGTGGGGCGGATTGGAGTGGGACGCGGATTGGAGTTGGGCGCGGATTGGAGTTGGGCGCGGATTGGAGTGGGGCGCGGATTGGAGTGGGGCGCGGATTGGAGTGGGGCGCGGATTGGAGTGGGGCGCGGATTGGAGTGGGGCGCGGATTGGAGTGGGGCGCGGATTGGAGTGGGGCGCGGATTGGAGTGGGGCGCGGATTGGAGTGGGGCGCGGATTGGAGTGGGGCGCGGTTTGGAGTGGGGCGCGGATTGGAGTGGGGCGCGGATTGTAGTGGGGCGCGGATTGGAGTGGGGCGCGGATTGGAGTGGGGCGCGGATTGGAGTGGGGCGCGGATTGGAGTGGGGCAGATTGGATGGGGCAGACTAGAGTTGTGCAGATTGGAGTGGGGCAGACTAGAGTTGTGCAGATTGGAGTGGGGCAGATTGTTTTGGAGTGGGGCAGATTGTTTTGGATTGGATGGGGCAGACTAGAATTGTGCAGATTGGAGTGGGGCAGATTGTTTTGGATTGGATGGGGCAGACTAGAATTGTGCAGATTGGAGTGTTGAGTGGGGCAGATTGTTTTGGATTGGATGGGGCAGACTAGAATTGTGCAGATTGGAGTGGGGCAGATTGTTTTGGAGTGGGGCAGTTGGAGTGGGGCAGATTGTTTTGGATTGGATGGGGCAGACAAGAGTTGTGCAGATTGGAGTGGGGCTGAATGGAGCGGAGCTGAATGGAGTGGAGCAGATTTTTTGGGATGGAGTGGGGCAGATTGGAGTGGGGCAGATTGTTTTGGGCTAGAGTGGGAGGATTGGAGTGTGGTGGAGTGGAGGTGTATGGATTGGTCTGGGGTGGATTGGATTAAGTGGGGCGGATTCGTGTGTTGTGAGGTGAGGTGGATTGGCGTGGATTAGCGTGGACTGGAGTAGTGCGGATTGGAGTGGTGTGCATTGGGGTGAACTGCATGATTATGTGTTAAAACATAATTTCAGAAAATACACATACGAAAGAAACAATGTAGCTTTGCAATAAAACAATGCTCATCTTTTGAGAACATCGCCCACAAGCAAAAACAAAAGAAAACTTGAGTGCAAAGTAATCGAAGACTTGGCAAAATAAAAGAAATTTAACTAACAGGTTTTCCGCACCTAGCTGCATTTACTAGACAGCCCTTTAAGTTTAGCACTGGTGACCTGGGCTGGGAAGCAAACATGCTAGTCCCTCTGTGTAAGAAAATCTAGTTATGCAACAGTATAGCGCTGCGAGGGCAAGGACAGGGCCCCCTGCCCTGGGCCTCCTAGCACTATATAACGGCTACAAAGCCCTTCGAAAGGGGCCCACTGTAGACCTTGCAGCCTGATAGAGGGCTGCGAGGCCCAGCTGCCATGGACTTCGCAGCATAATGGCCCATGTCCCATTGATAGGGGCCCCACACCTAACCTTGCAGCCTGATCCAGTCTTCCAGGCCCAGGGGGTGAGGAAACACCTCCCCTGTGCCTGGAAGCAGTAGCGAGACACGCTGCTAAACACTGCTCTACTGCGCCAGTCTGAGCTGGATGCTCGCGCCCTCCCCCATCAACCTGTCCTTACCTGGTAATGTCCGGCTCCTTTTGGAAACAAAAGAGTCTTCTGTCGCCTGGAAACGGAATACACAAAGGGCAGACAAGACTTCTCCACAGGTTTTTAATTGCGGTGCTGCCCCGCCCTCGTCCCTGATAGCCCACTTTGCTGCCGTCACGTCCCCTACCTAGTCTTTCCCCTCCCCCCACCATTGCAGCCCCAGGAATGCTACCACGCCCTGACCAGCGAGGTCAAGACACCTCGCTTAACATTGGCAATGTGATCGCGTTGTGGAGGGGCCCTGAAGCAGCAGGTGGGCTGATTATGAAAGTGCAGCCTTTCAGACAGAAGCGGGCCCCATGTTTTGAACTGAGCGCGGGGCCCTGGGCAGCTGCCCACACTGCCCATGCCTAGCGCCGGCCCTGGGTCCAGTGGCATATAGTGGAGTGTCGTACACTACAGTAGATTGGAATAGCATACAGTTGAGTGGCGTAAAGTGCACTGTCGCAGACTGGAGTGGCATAGAGTGGAGTGGGGTACAGTGGAGAAGCGTATATAGGAATAGCATCCAGTAGAGTGGGGTACAGAGGAGTGTGGTGGAGTGAAGTAGCATACAGATGAATAGCGTTGAGTTCAGTGGCATAGAGTATAGTTACGTGCAGTAGAATACTGTATAGTGGAGAGGCATATAGTGCAGTGGGGTACAATGGAGTGCCGTAGAGGCAATTGGTGAACAGTGGAGTGTCGCAGAGTGGAATAGTGTAAAGTGGAGTGTTGTCGAGTGTAGTGAAATGCAGTGGAGTGGCATACAGTGGAATAGAGCATAGCAGAGTGATGAATATCTGCTAGTGCCTGTGGATAGATTCACAACTCTGGTGAGAAGCCCAGCTTGACCCCCCCCCATGCAACTTTGCGACAGAGTCGCAAATCCATACGGGAGTCCATAAAAGCATTTATACTAACACTACTACCATTTTGCGACTGCATTTTCCATCCTATCACAGTACTGAATTGGAAAATTTCCATTTCATAACATATACCATCTCTAAAGTACTCTAGTTTGTGGTTTAAAGCTCCAGTGGATTTACAACCCTTCCTTCAAATTCCTTCACCTCAGTTCCCATAGCAACCTTGTTTGAAACACTCTACCGCACCAGTGAGTCAAAAGTTCACACCGCTTTCTAACTGCAGCATACCAGCTCCATGTTCAAATGTAGCAGGTGCTTTTGACTGTTTGAAAATGTAGGCATATCCATAATAGCTTAACTTATCTTACATTTATCCAGAGCCAATCACACATCTACTGAATGTACCTATTAAATCACTACCTATTTTCAGCTACCAAATTAATGACACCATCCAATCAAATATGTCCTTTTCTTAACCCAGGTACCTCCTCCTTATTAACTGCCTTTCATTCTACTAACTGTCACATTCAGCTGCAGGCTGTGTGCTACTGCGCCTTCTTTCAAATTGGTTAGAGTGTGGATTGTAGGTCACAGGAATGTTTTTTGGGGCAGAGAGGCTGCTAGAAAGAGTGGCATTGACAGGAACTTGGGTTTGCCTAATATGGACAGTACTTGGATTTGCCAGAGAGGGTTGAATTGGCAGCAATTGCTGCCTTTGGTTGAGAGCATTGCAGATTGCCAACATTCAGGCCTCTTAATTGTGCACTGTGGTAGCAATGACCTAGGCACACTTACTGGGGTAGGATTGGAAATACCAATGAAGGAGACCTTTGGCCAATTAAGGACACTTTCCCCTCACACTGACTTTGGGTTCTCAAACATTTGCCAATGGTGGAAATGGAAATGGTCAGACAAATTCTGTCCACAAATAGACAAAGCCAGGAAACATGTTAATAAAACTGTTTCTGCATTCCTTAGAGACCACAACATGGGCTCTATCTACAACAGCAACTTGCGGTTTGACATGGATCATATATATAGAAGTCATGGAGTGCATTTCTCTGACAAAGGCAACAGGATATTGCTTGACAACTTGAAGGATTGCATCCTATTTTATCTGTAGTAACCATCTACACACAATAAACCCAAATGTTCCTCTAAGAGCCACTCTATTACCAAACACTAAATGATTTTCATTTGAAATCGTTTATTAAAACTTTTTTTCCAGAGTCGCAATTCCGTCATAGATCCACAAAGCAAAAGCACAAATTTAAAGCACAACAGCACATTTAAGATTTATAACTTTCAATTTCACTCTATGCATGTGACAATGGCTCTGTGAGTAGTTTTCGGAGTGTGTAAGTTGGTGCATAACTGTCTCAGTGGGCCTGTGAGTGCATAAGGCACTTTCTGAGTGGGTGTGTCAGTGGGTGCATGAGTATCTTACTAGCTCTGAGAGTGGGTGTGTCAGTGTCTGAGTGGATGTGTGAATGTGTGCATGAGTCTGTGAGTGGGTCTGTGAGTTGGTGTTTAAGTCTCTGAGTGAGTCTGTGAGTAGGTGCATGAGTGTCTGAGTGGGTATGTGAGTGGGTGAATGAGTGTCTCAGTGGGTATGGAAGTCAGTGTTTGAGAGGGTATAGGAGTGGGTACATAAGTGGTTAAGTGTCTGACACTGGAATCATAAGCATCTGAGTGGGTCTGTTACTGGGTGCATGAGTCTCTAAATAGGTCTGTGAGTGGGTGCATAAGTGTTTGACTTGTTCCATGAGTGGGTTTGTGCATGTCTGAGTGGGTATGTGAGTGGCTGCATACAGTGTCTGAGTGGGTTTGTGACTGGGTGCATGAGTCTCTGAGTCGGTCTGTGAGTGGCTGAGTAAGTGTTTGACTTGGTCCATGAGTGGGTTTGTGCATGGCTGAGTGGGTATGTGAGTAAGTGCATCAGTGTCTGAGTGGGTCTGTGACTGGGTGCATGAGAGTCTGAGTGGGTCTGTGAGTGAGTATGAGAGTCTCTAAGTGGGTCTCTGAGTGGGTGCATGAGTCTCTGAGTGGGTCCATGAGTGACTTAGTGGGTGGGTGAGTGGGTGCATGAGTGTCTGACTGGGGGGTGTGACTGGGTGCATGAAAGTCTGAGTGGGACCCTGAGTAGGTGCATGAGTCTCTGAGTGGATCTGTAAGTGGGTACATGAGTGTCTGACTGAGTCTGAGAGTTGACACATGAGTATGCAAGTGGGTGTGTGAGTGGATACATGAGTGTCTGAATGGGTCTGTGAGTGGATGCGTGACTGGGCCTGTTATTGGGTGCATGAGTCGCTGAATAGGTCTGTGAGTGGGTGCATAAGTGTCTGACTCAGTCCGTGACTGTGTTTGTGTATGTCTGAGTGGTTCTGTGAGTGGGTACATACGTGCCTGAGTGGGCCTGTGAGTGGGTGCTTGAGTTTCTGAGTGGGTGAGTGAGTGGGTGCATGAGTGTCTGAGTGGGTCTGTGACTGGGTGCATGAGTCTCTGAGTGGGTCTATGAATGAGTGGGTGAATGTCTGAGTGTGTCTGTGAGTGAGTGTGAGTCTGTCAGTGAGTCTGGGAGTGGGTGCATGAGTGTCTGAGTGGGTCTGTGAGTGGGTGCATGAGTCTTTCAGTGGGTCTGTGGGTGAGTGCATGAGTGGGTCTGTGAATGGCTGAGTGAGTCTCTCAGTGGGTGCGTGAGTGTCCGAGTGGATCTGTGAGTGGGTGCATGAGTCTCTGAGTGGGTCAGTTAGAGGGTGTGTACATGTCTGACTGGGTATGGGAGTCTCTGAGTGGATGTTTGAGTGAGTGGGTGAATGTCTGAGTAGTGTTAGATTAGGCCCATTGCCACGTGTATAGTCCCATGTATAAGTTAGCATTCGCTACACCATTTGCTTTTCTGTTGTCCATTTTGTATGGTGATCAAAACTAATTCTCACTTATTCTAAGAAATGCCTCTTGCTAAGTTTAGTTTCTGTAATAAAGAACCGTTAGTGCCAGCGCATAGCTTTCCCACTAGATAGAGGCCCTCTCCCACCTGTCTGGTAGTTGGATCACAGCTCAGGGTGTAACGACCTTGGACTGTGCTGAGTTGCGAGGATACGACAATAGAAACCGTTTTTTGTATTCCACAGTCCAGCTGCATCTGCCTGGAAAATTCCACAGCGGCATGTTTTTAACTAATCATGAAATGTACATAATGTATCTCTATGCTTGCTGATCTTTAGTTCCCTCTGTACCACTCCCAGAGACTGTGCAGACGGGGCTCCGCTCTGAGTGTATATGAATAAACAGCTATTGGTGTATATTCTCCACTGTCTCTCCGACTCTTCATTTGGTATGTAAGGCTGAGAGGTGGTCTACGGTGACCCGGGTGGCCCCAAGCGGGTCACTTCCTTCAGTAGGTCTGTGAGTGGATACGTGAGTGTCTCAGTGGGTCTGTGAGTGGTTGTATGAGTGTCTGAGTGGGTCTGTGAATGGCTGCATGAATCTCCGAGTGGGTCTGTGTGTGGATGCATAAGTTTCTGAGTAGATCTGTGAGTGGGTGCATGAGTGTCTGAGTGTCTGAGTGGGTCTGTGAGTGGGTACATGCCTGAGTGGGTCAGTGACTGGGTGCAGGAGTATCTGAGTGATTCTGTGAGTGAGTGTGTGAATGTCTGAGTGTGTCTGTGAGTGGGCCTGTGAGTCTCTCAGTGGGTGAGTGAATGGATGCATGAGTGTCCCAGTGGGTCTGTGACTGGGTGAATGAGTGTCTGTGTGGGTGTGCGAATGGCTTCATAAGTGTCTCAGTGGGTCTGTGAGTAGATTCATGATAGTATGAGTGGGTCTGTGAGTGGGTGCATGACTCTCTGAGTGGGTGTGTGAGTGGTTCCATGAATGTTTGACTCAGTCTGTGACTGGGTGTGTGAGTGTCTGAGTAGGTCTGTGAGAGGGTGCATAAGTGCCCAAGTGGGCCTGTGAGTGGGTGCTTGAGTGAGTGAGTGAGGGAGTAGGTGCATGAGTATCTGAGTGGGTCTGTGAGTGGGTGCATGAATCTCTGAGTGAGTTTTTGACTGGGTGTTTTAGTCTCTGAGTGGGTCTATGAATGAGAGGGTGAATGTATGAGTGGGTCTGTTAGTGGGTGCGTGAGTCTCTCAGTGGGTCTGTGAATGGGGCATGAGTCTCTGAGTAGGTCTGTGAGTGGGTGGATGAATGTCTGAGTGGATCTGTGAGTGGGTGTGTGAGTTTCTGAGTGGGACTGTGAGTGGCTGCATAAGTGTATGAGTGGGTCTGTGAGTGGGTGTGTGAGTTTCTGAGTGGGTCTATGGGTGAGTGCATGAGTGTGTGAGTGGGTCTGTGAGTGGCTGCATGATTTTCTGAGTGAGTCTCTGAGTCAGTTAGTGAGTGGGTACGTGCATGTCTGACTGGGTCTGTGACTGGGTGGGGGAGTCTCTGTGTGGATGTGTGAGTGAGTGGGTCAATGTTTGAGTGGGTCTGTGAGTGGATATGTGAGTCTCTCAGTGGGTCTGTGAGTGGGTGCATGAGTGTCTGTGGGAAGGTGCTGGAGTCTCAGTGGGTATGTGGGTGAGTGCATGAGTGTCTGAGTGAGTCTGTAAATGGCTACATGAATCTCTGAGTGGGTCTGTGAGTAGATGCATGAGTTTCTGAGTGGATCTGTGAGTGGGTATGTGAGTCTCTGAGTGGGTCTGTGAGTGGATGCATACCTGAGTGGGTCTGTGACTGGATGTAGGAGTCTCTGATTGGGTCTGTGTGTGAATGAGTGTATGTCTGAGTGGGTATGTGAGTGCGTATGTGAGTCTCTCAGGGGGTCTCTGAGTTGGTGTGTGAGTGTCTGAGTTGTTTTATGAGTGGGTGCATGACTGTCTGAGTGGGTGCATGAGTTTTTGAGTGGGTCTGTGAGTGGGTACATGAGTGTCTGAATGAGTCTATGAATGGGTACGTGAGGATTTGAGTGGGTCTGTGACTGGGTGTGTGAATGTGAATGGGTCTGTGAGTGCATGAATTTCTGTGCGAGAGAGTGAATGTTTTTTTTTAAATTTGGCAACGTTTTGCAACTCCGCCGCATCGTGTCCAAACTCCCTATGGGTATAAACATGGGAAACTCACATTTATTGATCCCCTTTTTCTCAGCCCCCACTTGACGGATCACCCTGAAACTTTCCATGCAGAACAAGAATCTTCGGAATGCTTTTTTGGGAAAATTTAATGAAGATTTGTCAAATGGCGCCAAAGATATAGGCAAGTCAAACAACGCTTTTCCCATAGAAACATGGTCCTAACTATAGCTACCTACTGACAACCGCCAGTAGGCTATATATATATATATACTTATATTTATATATATATATATGCACCTCCTGCAGGGCCTGTAAATTTGGGGTTAACCGCACTTCCTACACTATACCATTCAGTCCTAAAGAGATTAAGATCAAAGGACATTATACATGTCGGACAGAGTATGCTGTCTATGTTCTTACTTGTACTTGTGGCCTCAATTATGTGGGCAGCACAAAACTTAAAGTACATGCCCGCATTCTTCAGCATTTGAGAGCCATTGTCAACAATGACACCTCCTATCCGGTGGCTCGTCATTTTAAGGAAGTTCACAACAATGACTTGCAGTGCCTCTCATATTACGTCATTGACGCCATCCCTAAATTACGACGAGGTGGCAACAGAGAAAGAATGTTAAGACAAGTAGAGACCAGATTCATATTAGAACTAGACAGTAAGGCCCCATTTGGTCTCAACACCACTGAAGACATGTACACTTATTTATAATTAATATCTGTAATATCTATGATGGTCCTATTCCCCGCACTTTTTGCAGTACCTTATTTCGTCCTGGATTTAATCTTGATCATTTTGCACTTTTACATTGGCGTTACTCTATTAGATTTTCCTGGCGCTCTCTGAAACATTAAGAATTTTTGCAATTTTAAACCTTCTATTCTTTATGTAACACACCTCATAACTTCTTCCCAGCTCTCAATATGATTTCATTAGCAACTGGGATAATATGATGTTGTACTGTTTTATATTTGCACATAGTTAGCACTTAGTATTTAGTTGCACATACATGGTATTTTGCATTCATGCAATTATCTTGGGTCAACACTTAGAGGTGTCCGATTTTGAAATGTTTTTAACGTGGTCTTACTTTTGATTTTACAGACTCATAAGGATTAGCTAGAATGGTTTGTTCTCTTAGTACCATATTTGTGCTATATTTATTCTCTGTTGGCTAATTTTAGGATATGTCATATATACTGTATTTATTTATATATTTATTCACGCATTTATGCGGTAAATAAGTGGCTTCTTTGAATATGATATAATTTTAATGATATATCTTATTTTTTAGTAAAATCAGTATTTATACAGCTATATATTTATTTACATATCTATATATATATTTATTGACATATTTATTTCTGAAATGTATATTTGCACATTACTTCTAGCACTTTATAGAGTTACATTTCGCCTAGCCTTAATATCTACAGGATTCAATATGCACAGTATGGTATGTACTATATTGTTACCATCTATACATTGCCTAGTAGTCTGTTTTCTATGCCTATATGACCATGTGACACGGGTTCAGCATTGTATAAAAAATGGTGTTTTTGCAAAGCTAGCCATATGTGAACAAGGCCATTGTACTGGCCGAAACGCGTCATGGCAGGCAGCAGTGAGAAATAAAATAATACCTTCATTGCCACCACAAGAGGAGTTCGCCTGTTCCTTCTCGCCATCCTGGAGGTTTAGGAACGCTTGATATCTACGTCATATATATATATATATATATATATATATATATATATTTATATATATATATATTTATATATATATTATCTACTGGCGGTCGCCAGTAGATAGTTATAGTTAGGACCTATTTTCCATAGGAAATCCGCAACATTCTATTTGAAATAACTTTTGCGCCGGTTGACGAACCTTTCGAAATTTTCAAAACTCGTGGGGCGCTCCGGTCCGCTCCTATCCTGAAAGTCTCGGGGTGATTTGTCAAGTGGGGGCCTAGAAAAAAGGGGGGTCCCAAAACGTGTTTTCCCCATACAATTTTCCATAGGAACCTTTCATCGCAGCTACAGCCTGAACTGCTAAACGGAATTACACCAACTTTGGCAAAAAGGTAGCCCTTGGTTCAGAGTCATGCCTTTTGGTTAAATGGTGTAAATCCGTTCAGTAGTTCCTGAGAAAATCAAAAGTAAAATCACATATATATCTATGGCCACGGAGGGTCTGCGCACCCTGAGCGCACCTTCCCGATCACGAGCTGTATGCTAATTGGCTGTCAACACTCCAAACCAGGAAGTGTTGGCAGCCATCTTGTTCCTCGGTAGAACCGAGGCACAAGAAACAAGTGCGCAAAACGCAAAAGGGGTCAGGGTAGAAACACCCTGACCCCTAGGCCTGCTTAGGGGTCCCAAAAGGACCCCACGGCCCAAAAAATTATTATTTTTAAATCGGCGGGATGCGTGCAGGGTGCGCGGATCCCGCCATAAAAAAAAAAAACAAAGCACGGGCTCCCGCGCTTTGTTGTTATTTGGCCCCCGGGTGGGCCAAGTCCCGGGGGCATGCGGGGGTTTATAAACATATTTTATGGGGGGGCCTCTAAGGCCCCCCAAGCCCCGGGGACCGCCACCCCCCGGGGCTTTCAAATAAAAATGGTGCGGGAGGGCAGTCTGCCCTCCCGCAGCCCCGGGGACCGCCAGCCCCCGGGGCTTCTTTTTTTAAAATGTAATGACCTGTGTGGGGGGGCTCGAGCCCCCCCACACGCCCCAGGGACCGCCACCTCCCCGGGGCCCTAAGAATTTTAAAATGGGGGTCCGTTTTGGACCCCCGAAGCCCCGGGGACCACCACCTCCCCGGGGCTTTGCAGATGTGGGGGGAGGAGCCTGTGGTGGCCCTGGGGACCGCCACCCCCCAGGGCCAGCTCCTGCAGTATCCCGGGGTGCCTACCCCCGGGACACTGCTGTTTGCAATGGCAGGACGGGAGCCGCGCGGCTCCCGTCCTGTCCTGCTCTCGCTTCAATGAAGCAAGCAGATTGCTTTTCCATAAGGGGAGCTGCATGTCAGCAGCTCCCCTTATGGAAAGCAATGCCGGCTCCCGCAGGACGCGGGGAGCCGGCGGGACCGTGCGGGGATTGGGGACCCCCACGGTCCCCAACGAGTGGCCAGGCCCCGGGGGATGGGGTCCCCGGGGCCATTTGTGGCCCGGGAGGGGGGCCACACAGCCCCCCTCCCCAAGAAGAAATTAAAAAAAAACATAAAGGCCGGCCCCGGGGGATGGGGTCCCCGGGGCCTTAAATGGCCTGAGGAGGGGGGCCACGCAGCCCCCCACCAAATATTTATTTTTTACAAAAAAGAGGGCATGCCCCGGGGGATGGGGTCCCCGGGGCAAAAGAGGCCCAGGGAAGGGGGCCACGCGGCCCCCTTCCCGTTTTTTTATAATTTAAAAAAAAAAAAGAAAATCCTCAGGCCCCGGGGATGGGGTCCCCGGGGCCAAGAGTGGCCGAGGAAGGGGGGCCATGCAGCCCCCTCCCATAAAAAAAGCAAAAAAAAAAAAAAAGAGCGGCATCATGCCGGAGGCCCCGCCCCTCCCTGCAGCAGTCTGCAAATGCGCCCTGGCGCGTTGTAAGAAGGGAGTAATTCCCTTGAATACTGGGGGTCCCTGGGGGCCAACTAGCCCACCAGGAACCTCCAGTATGCGCCAGGAGCTGCGTTGCAGAGAGGTGTTCAGAGGCCACGCCCTTTTACACCTCTCTGCAACGCAGCTCTGTGGCGCTTTTGGAGGTACATGGTGGGCTAGTTGGACTCCAGGGACCCTCAGGATTCAAGGGGACTTAATCCCCCAACTAAAAACGCGCCACGGGGCGCGTTTGCACAGTGGTGAAGGGAGGGGCGGGCCTTCAGGTGACATGTGTGCAAACAGGCCCCGTGGCGCGTTTTAAGATGGGGAATTAAATCCCTTCAATCCTGAGGGTCCCTGGGGCCAACTAGCCCACCAGGTACGTCCAGAAAGCGCCACAGAGCTGCGTTGCAGAGAGGTGTAAAAGGGGCGTGGCCTCTGAACACCTCTCTGCAACGCAGCTCCTGGCGCATACTGGAGGTACAGGGTGGGCTAGTTGGACCCCAGGGACCCTCATGATTCAAGGAGACTTAATCCCCCAACTTAAAACGCGCCACGGGGCGCGTTTGCACAGTGGTGAAGGGAGGGGGCGGGGCACGTTATAGTTAGAAATTAGCATTTAAAAAACCTTTGAAATTCACTTAAAAACCATAGGTTTCAGGCATGTTATAGTTAGAAATTAGCATTTAAAAAACCTTTGAAATTCACTGAAAAAACCATAGGTTTCAGACACGTTATAGTTAGAAATTAGCATTTAAAAAACCTTTGAAATTCACTGAAAAAACCATAGGTTTTAGGGAAAGTTATAGTTAGTTGGACATTGCACTCGTACAAAACCCATGAAATTCCCCGTTATAGTTAGTTCAGCTAACTATAACTCGCGCCCCCGCAATGCACTGCTGATGACGTCACATATTACATCACTCTTGACATGGTCAGTGACATCACTGATGACATCTCAAATGACATCACTGATGACATCTCAAATGACATCACTGATGACATCATCCAGTGACATCATCTAGTGACTGTGTGTTTCTGTAAAGTTTAAATATGTTTAATATATATAGGGAAAGGCGTATTGAAGAATGAGTGGGTGTATAAGTGTCTGAATGGATGATTTAGTAGGTGCGTGACTGACTCTATAAGTGAGTGATTAAACGTATCTTACTGAATGCATGGGTTAGTGACTAAACTGTGTGAATGTCTGTATCCGTCTGTCTGTTGGTGTGTAAGCGGCTGCATGGGTTTGTGAATAGCTACATGAGTGTCTATATGGGTCATTGATTGGTTGTCTAAGAATCTGTATGGGTGCCTGAGTGTTTGTGTGGGTGGGGTGTGTGTGACTCTGTACATAGATGTGTGAGTGGGTGAATCACTGGGTGCATGATTTCAAGAGTGCATCTGTGATGGACTGCTTGGGTGGGTGAGTGTGTGTATGGGTGTGTTAGTGAGTGAATGTATATCTCAGTGGTACATGTGTGAGTAACTACATATGTGAAAGGCAGTATATATGTGTGTTGGAGTATATAAATGGCTATAAGTGAGAGTGTGTGATTGTGAGAGTGGCTGTGTGGATGAGTGTGTGCTTGTATCAGTGACTGTATAAGAGCGTAAGAATGTGCTAGTATTTGTATGAGTAAGTGAGCTGGTGTGTGTATAACTGTATAGGTGAGTAAATGGCAGTGTGATTAATTATTTGCATGACTGACTAGGTGTGTGAGTACCTCTATGGATGAGTGGCGGTGTGTGAGTGTCTATATAGGTGTATGAGTGCATATGATAGTCCTGTACTGAGTGACCGTAAGTATGAGTGACTGTACGGGTGAGTGAGTGGATGTGTGTGTAGACCTAAGAATCTGTGAGTGGGTATGTAGTTATTGGTGTTGGAGTGTCTATGGTTTTGACAATGGCAGTCTGTAATTTAGAGTGGGTGTATCAAAAGTTATATTAGGGTGTGAGAAGATGCATCAAATTATCACATGGATGTCATCAGTGATGTCATCAGTGATGTCATTTGAGATGTCATCAGTGATGTCATCAGTGATGTCACTGACCATGTCATGAGTGATGTAATATGTGACGTCATCAGCAGTGCATTGCGGGCGCGAGTTATAGTTAGCTGAACTAACTATAACGGGGGAATTTCATGGGTTTTGTACGAGTGCAATGTCCAACTAACTATAACTTTCCCTAAAACCTATGGTTTTTTCAGTGAATTTCAAAGGTTTTATATATATATATATATATATATATATATATATATACACACACACACACACACTATGTATATATATATACATATATTATTATTACAGACACTACTCCATACTAACGTCTGCTGCATTTTGGGGAGCTGGTCCACCTTATCTTTAATATGTCTGATACGAAGGGAATAGTGCACTTATTTAAATGTATTGACTCTGGACTGGTTAGCACCTTTCAGGTGATTTTTGGAGTTATACCATCTTTCAGACATTCCTTGTTAAGAAGTGTTTTTGGAGGGCACCCGCTTGTCCTGCCTCTTGTGTAAATCTTGATTTACATTTTTCTGCTCTGCAATAGACGTCCCAGTTCAGCCTGGAATGGAGACAGCACTGCTTGTGCTGCGATGCCAGGAGCACAATGGTACACTGCTTCGGCACACCTCAGCTTCGAGAACTAGATGAGCACTGGTTCTTGTCCTTCAGGCCTGTTTGACTTCACTGTGTACAACCTGTATTCCACTGCTTGCTTTGTAGCCATGAATGATTATTGGATCTATGCCTCTAGTCACAATCGGTTGTGCCACTGGAGATTGAAGTACTAATGGGCCCCTTAAAGGCCCATGGGTATTATTGTCCCCAGCCTATTCCATTGCTGATGAATACAATCTTTCAGCCACCCTGGGATGCTTTGGCTCCTAGTGAAATGGACTCGGGCTCTATGATATGTTTACAGGATGCAGTCCCTCCCTCAGTAGCTGCTGTGGGAACTGGATAGAATCACCTTTGCTCTATGAACATGCATTGAGTTGTGACTCTGGGAACTTCGTTTGCGCTTGTGGACAACAGCATTATACCACTTGGAACACATAAACAATTGGCTTTTTCCATGTGGTGGGAACCATTTGGCCTGTTTTTTTTAAAAACAAGATGAATCAAACAGCTTTTTGCTTTATTCTTCTAGGCACCATGGCTTTCTGAGTGTGTGGGATTTCAAATATTATAATGACTGCAAGTATAACCCTGAAAATCGTCTGAAAGGTGCTAACCAATCCAGAGCCAATACATTTTAAAAAGTGCACTATTCCCTTCGTATCAGACATATTAAAGATACGGTGGACCTGCTCTCCAAAGTGCAGCAGGAAGTTAGTATGGAGTATGTCTGTATTTCAGACGAGGACCTTGCAACCTGGAGATCAAAAGCCTCTCTGACTGAAGTTAAGGCCACATCTTTTTGAACAAGCGTGGCTTTCAGTTTGCTCAGAGAAACAATGTGTATGTTGGAAACATTAAAAGAAGGCCATAGCGTTCCCTCCTTAACTGTACAGGCAGGTGGAAACAGTACTTGTGTGCAACAAGTGACTATGGAATTAACCGTTGCCAGATATGCGATACCCGGTTCCATTCCACAGCAACCTTGATCATTCAGCATCAAATAGCTCCCATTTGAGAGCAGCTGGATGAATCATGGTAGCCGGGGAACCCTTCAGATAACAGGACAAGTTCGCAACTGAAGCATTGCATGCCCCATGAAGAGAAATGTCCTTGCAAACTAAGGACCCTCTTAAAGCATCCTTACAGTCGGAACCACTAAGGAAAAAGTCTGTGTCCCCATTCCTGCCTCTAAACCTGAATGGTAGCTCCCAGTACTCATGCACCTAACCTTCCCCTAGCGCTTCATATCTGCCTACCTGCTGGTATTATAGACAATATTGGAATTGGAAAGTCATGACCGATAGGTTGATGTACCATGGATTATCCAGTCTGTGGATGGTGTCTCAACAACGGTGAAAGGTAATTGGTCTAATTTTTCAATGTGCAACATGGTATATTTCGCATCTCTGCATGCCATTACTATCTGTCTTTCTGTTAGATCATATGCAGAAAACAGACTCGCACTATTGATGTAACGCCATGGCACGTGGCCAGAACGTAGTGTTTGAAGCGTCCAGCTTAATATCACAATGGACCGGAGTTGTGATTGCCCATGTTGTAAAATAGACATGTCTTGCTGTATCATGTCAATTGCAGAAGATACTATGTTGCCCAGTGAATACATTCTGGATGATAATGTGGTCATACCATTGTCAACCACAGCCAAAGCCTTTTCTAAGTTCACTCTATCGATCTCGTGCAGACTCTCAGCAGCTTCCGGCTGGGAAATGTTCCACAGCTCGTTGTATATTCAATACAAGAAATCCCTGCGATCCATGCCATCGGAAAGAAGAGACAAGTGTTGCTTCACCTGAGAGAGTGTTGAGGTTTTTAGTCAATCAAGGCACAACTTCCCAATACTATATGATGTTACCACCCCCGATTGTTCTTACTGTACATACCGCTGATCAGGCCTATTGATCCTAAACACTTTGATGTTACCCAGGAATCTAGATTGACACCCATTTGTGTCCACAGGCCATATATATATGTGCATGTAGTACCTACTGGCAATAGCCAGTAGGTAGTTATAGCTAGGACCAACTTCTCATGTGCAACTTTTTTGGGAAAAGTTCGTGAAGATTCGTCAAATGGCGCGAAAGATATAGGCAAGTCAAACAACACTTTTGCCGGTTGGCGCCTGACCCTGGGTGGTGCCGTTGTGGGCATCTCGCCGTCGATGCCCGTAGTATTTTGAGCATCCGATCATGGCACATATTTATGTAAGATCAGAATTGTTTACCATTGTATTGAGGTTCTTATATTTTTTAATTACCTACTGGCAATAGGTAGTTAGGACCAACTTTTCTCAGATTATTTTGTTTTGCTCCGTTTGACGAATTTTCACGAAATTTTCCAACGTGGTGTACAAGTTACTTTAGCTGCTGTCTGGAAAGGTTTAGAGTGATTCATATAATGTAAAGAAAGAGGCCCCTGTTATATCCCGCATAGATGCCCTAATGTAGACCCGTTCGTACATGCCCTAAAATGGACGTATTCATATTTACCCTAATATGGTCATATTCGTACTTGCCCAATTATGGTCATGGCCGCATATGCCCAATTATGGTCACAACTGTACATGTCCTATTATAGTATGATTCCTTATATAGGCATGATCTTTCACCTACATTGGTCCCAGCTAGTACACAACGAGCTCTGAGGGCTGAACGTTATCTATCCTGTGGTTTTGAATGCAGCAGGGTTCTTCCAAACACAGGCCCACATTGTACTCATTAATTATGTATGGATTTCTAAGAATACACCACTGGCATAATATGTATGTACAAAGTTCACCCCTGACGTCTTTCTCATGTCCAATACAAACCATACTGAGGACCGAGACTCTTTAGGGTATAAATACACCACATCTTGCCCCGGTAAGATAGAGGGAACCGAGACTTCCATGCTGACACACTGACCAGAGACGCTGAGGCTCCTGCATGCAGTCGCTCAAGCTGACAGTTGTCTGACACAACCCGGACGGGGTGTCCAACTCGAGACCAGGACGGGGTCCCACTCTCTTTCTATTCAGGTATGGGGGTTCGACTAAATCCTAGGAGGATTCTTGGCTCTTAGCTTCTAAGACCTACACACATATGCTAGGTACATACAGGTACATCTAGGTAGGCATCGTAGGAGTACACGCACTTGCATAATGCTTTTATATTCATGTATGTACTCATGATTATCGCAATATGGTAGAACTGTTCTATCCCTTTGCTTTTATCGTACTGCTGATAATATATCTCTGCTATTGTCTGCTGGTTACCGCAGCACATATATTTTTCACTAGAATAACAACTGTTCAATATATACTTATTGAAACGCCCAACTGTTTATTCTGTGTAACTCTCTGAGACAAACCGAATAAGTGAGCACGAGTGACTGAGCGAAAGGTAGTACATTGTTTCCACGATTCTGAGGGATCAGGGTTGTCATGATCTAAGGTTGCCAGAAACTAATCTCTCCCCGATAAGAGGAGACACTAGTGGCACTGCGACCTAGCTAATGCAAAACTAGGCTAACATATACGGTGGGATTGCACGGAGTCAGTCTGCCACCAAGCCCGCAGTATATGTTATCCAAACGCGCAGGTCCTGCAGGGGTACTATAGGAACTACACGACATGGCGCCACCAACGTTGGTTTGGTACTTATTTAACAGTAGAATCTGAGTAGTTCAGTCGTGCTATTCTCAGGGAACCTACTCTCAAAACACCAGAGACGTCTGGAGTGGGTGGGCACTAAATCCGCCAGTAGTACGAGAATACTATTTATTGGCTGTTGGTTATTCAAGCTTGAAGGACATATAGTTCCTACAATTGTGCATTTACACCTTATCTTAAAATTTCCTTAAACACCCTTCTTCAACTTAAAAATGGTTGAACAAGCAGAAGAAACAAGGAGAGTTGAAACAAACCTCTTCGGTTTAGAAGAAGACCCTGAAGATGCAATAAAAATTGCACCAAATTTCAGAAGGGCAGTCACCATAAAACTTCTAGAACATGGCTTAAGAGCCAGGGGTGGTACAGTCATTTTCGTGATTGAGGCACACAAATCCAATAAAACAGAGGTGTTCTATTCATGGGTTACAATCCCAGCAGCGAATCCAATTACAAATGTATTTCACTACTACCTAGAAGGTGAAACACCAGCGGACTATACTCCTTTTGAGGAAATAGAGGTTCCGCTCACTTACCAGGAGCATAATTACTGGTTTAAAGGCGCCCTACCCCACGTACGAGGAAGAGCAAGATTAGGCCCACTCGGAGGAGCAGGAGCCACATGGCCCATATTAGCGGCATACACACCGCATCCTGACATCGACACAATGCCACATCCAGACTTACTCGTACAACACAGAGATTTTATTAAAATCTACAGAAACCTCACACAATTTGTGATGAGGACTTTAACAGTTCAGCCTGCACCAGCTGCAGCACAAGACACTCCAGTCCAAGGTACAGTTAATAAAATAACTCCACAAACATTACATGCGATAATGGGCAAAATGCTAGCAAAACGCGAACAAATCCCATTCTGGATAGCTCAGAAAATAACTCAGCTTGAAGCAGTATTCCCAAATACTACAACCAGTGATAAACACAGAATTCGAACAATCTGCTTGCCCATGGGTCTCACAGCACAAGTAGAGGACTGCACCTCTTGGGGTTCAGTCTTTGCTGCCATATATACCAGAACACATGGTATCCCGTCCTTCGCAGTAGTACCTGACGTATTGAAACAGATACAAAATGAGTACGGAGCAGAGCCTGCCCTTAATTTAGGGATGAAGTTGCTAAACAAGTTTGAACAGGTCTCAGCCATAACACTAGCTAACATTAAGGGGGAAGCAGCTTCTGTGGCGATCCGCCAACGTCTAAGGGAGTTCAGTCCAGAGGATCAACAACACGAACTACCCAAAATAATTGAAACTGCATATGCAGAATTAGACAGAGACAGTCTAGGTGGGAAAGCATTAAAACCACAACTGATGGGCAGTCCTGAAAAGGACACTACAAAGCAGACACCTACTTCTTCTAAAAAGAAGTGGGAAAATAAAAAACAACAAAAGTCTAAAGACACCAGATCTCAGTCCAGAGGTAGGTCTCCTCAACAGGAGCCCTCTGAAAGGAGGTATAACCTCAGGAATAGGGATAATATTAAAAAACCTGACAGGTATCAGGATACTGATACTCGTTCCTTTCAGGGTTCAACATGAAACTCCGAGAGGGAAGGACGGTCAGAACACAGACAAGAGGAGCGTACAAAGTCCAGAGACACGCAACGCGCTGCGGACTACGCACCTAAAAAAGAGGATAAACAAAAATCAAAACCTCAGTTCAAAAAGAAGAAGGTAGCAGGTCTCAAGATCAGACATGCCCAGAATTCTGAGGACACGGCTTCTGAACGGGGAATGGGCTCTGACGATGCTAGACAGCGCGGCAGAAGTAACGATAGCTCGCCAGAACCTGAAGGAATTTGTGGTGACAGCGGAGTTGAGTGAGTATATCACAATGGAAACACCTGATACTCGGGTAAGTGTCCCACATAAGTTACATGAGATAACACTCCGGATGGAGGGGGACAAGCCCAGAAAAGTAAAAGATCTCTTTTGGAAAAATCTGTCATCTGGTTATGACATTCTATTAGCAGAACAAGACTGGCTGCCAGCATTCGTCATGGAGTGCCCTAGGGGAGAAACTGTAATTTTTCCAGCCTTTTCCGACCTCGTTCCCATTCACCTAAAACATGCATATGCGCAGGAGTGGGCGGTTGCCCTAGCTCCAGCATTGTACAAAAATGATGCTGGTTGGGATGAGGATTCAACCCACCACGTGATCCCGTTAAAAGTTTCCCCAAATGCTCAAAGGCAATACCCTATAAAGCAGGAAGCTAAAAAACAAGTCAGGGAGATTCTAGATCAATTTGAATATCAGGGGGTGATAGAAAATTGCACTTCACCTATGAACAATCTGTAATACACGCTCTGGTTTACAATAGATTTCTGACTACTAAGAATGTCATCACATTCTCATTCCATGTTTCCCCTTGAGTCTGCGTTCTGTTCCAAAGCAGTTAGATCTTGTCTTCTGCTTGGAAGAGTCCGCTCTCGCCGATCCCCTGTCTCCAAATAAAGATCTACAGTTTACTCACCACGTCTGGACCCAGTTATTTACCACATTTTGGCGACGTTTGAGGATTCAAGGAACCCAGCGTGCACATCCTCTTCTTCATTCCGACTTCAAAAGGAGCAGAGCGGAAACAGAGCAGGGTGAAAACGGAGCAAGGCGAGAGCGGACAGCACTGTGAGTAGTATATACCATTCCAGTAATTAGCATGCGTTGGGGAAGCAAGCTGTGAATGTAATCGTGGAGATTGTGTCACGCGCGTGACATAGCGGTGGTTGGTTCCTGAGGCAACTCAAAGCGACAAGACTTGGCATCGGCGTGTCTGCGAGAGGGGAGGTCAGGCGCAACTCAGAGCGACAAGACTTGGCATCGGCGTGTCTGCGAGAGGGGAGGTCAGGCGAAGCAACCCGGAGTGACGGGGCCCGGCATCTGCGTGTCTGCAGTGGCTCACAGACTCTGTCCCGCTGTCTCCCAGCAGAGAGATCCTTCCCCTTCTCTGTCATCCTTGCTTTGATGACGTGACAGAATTTCCGGTTGTGCTAGCGGCAGCGCGTACCTAGAGGCACGCCATCAGCGTCTGTGTTGCCCTGGTTACCAGCGCGGCCCGACGTCACAGAAGTTCCGTTTCTCACAGCGGGAGCACGCTCTAAGAGGCACGTCGTTTGCATCAGGGTTGTCCTGGTTACCAGCGCGCAACAAGAAGTGTGTTCTGAGTCAACTCAGCATCGTTAGTCAGGCAACCTGAAGAAACGCAAATCCCCACCAGAAGCCTTCAATCCCATTACAACGCGTTTTCTTTACCCAGGATCACACCCACGCTTCTTACTGCAAGCTTGTACATTTACTTTGCAGCATGTCCATGTGCATTAAGGTATTTTATTAACTTTGTGTTGTGTACGTCATCCGCAGCGATATACACGCTAGTGGTATATCTCCATGTGACTAAGTTTTCTACAGCGATATACACGCTTGTAGTATATCGTCGTGTCAGATTTTGGTTACTTTAAAGCCATCCACACGCTTTTTTTTTTTACTTTCTAGTCTTCTATACTTGCTTATACAGGGTTATTCACACTCCATATTACTGTATTGAACTATGGATCCATCTCAGTTTTCAGCTGTTTTACCTCCCATTTTCCTAGCACAGCCTGGTCAACCTAGCATCCCTTGGGAGGACTGGATCCTCATGTTTGAGAACTACCTAGACGTACTAGAAGGTCAAGATTTTTCAGCTAAAAGAAAGAAAGCTCTCCTTTTGAGCACACTAGGTAAAGAGGGACAACGTGTTTTCCGCTTTCTCCCACAAGCTCTCCAGGCTAATGGCCAACCCATGCCTGATGAATTCAAAGAAGCTGTGTGCAGACTAGAAGTCAGGTATTCTAAAGAAGAAAACTTAGTTATGAACAGGTACAAATTTTATACGCAACACCAAAAAACAGGTGAGTCTATCGATGACTTCGTCTCAAGATTAAGAGAGATGTCTATAAAGTGTAACTTTGGAGCGATGACAGATGAGCTGATTAGAGATCAACTCATTGTACAGTGCAACAATAAGAAAATTCAGGAGCGTTTGTGGGCGGCAAAAATCCCAATCTTAAAACTGCCATTGACTTAGCCAAAGTGGTCGAGCAATCCGAAGGATGCATGAAAGAATTGGAGAAAAGGAATCTCAATTCAGAGGTTAATGAAATCTCACCACAAGATCATCGTGACACGCGTCATGATGAGGATGAACATAGTAACATTGCGGCTATCAAGAATAAGGCAAAGTTTGTAAAAAGACCCGACAACTCCAAGCCCACTGTAGTTGTGCACAAACTTTCCAACAATAGAACGTGTAGCAGGTGTGGCAGTAATGCACATGCTTCTGACTCTAAATTTTGTTTTGCTTCCAAGCAGGAATGTCTTAAATGCGGTCGCATTGGTCACTATGCTCGTGTATGTAGGATTAGGTTTAATCCCAGTGTTACTACTGTACATGCTGTTGAGAACGACCCAGAATTCGATGGTGATAAAATTTTAGTCATTGAGTCCAAGGATTCCCAAATTGATGATGACAAGAGGAATTATATGTTAAGAGATGTTAGTGTGCTTTCTTTCCTGTTAAAGTTTTTTTTATTTCAATGCTTTTGAGATGTACAGCTTGTTTTTTTGTTTGGAAAGGAAGAAGATGTGTAATACACGCTCTGGTTTACAATAGATTTCTGACTACTAAGAATGTCATCACATTCTCATTCCATGTTTCCCCTTGAGTCTGCGTTCTGTTCCAAAGCAGTTAGATCTTGTCTTCTGCTTGGAAGAGTCCGCTCTCGCCGATCCCCTGTCTCCAAATAAAGATCTACAGTTTACTCACCACGTCTGGACCCAGTTATTTACCACACAATCCTTTGTTCCCCGTAGCCAAACCTGACAACACATATCGTCTAGTTTTAGATTGCAGACATTTAAACACTTGCACAAAGACATTTGCAGTTCAAAATGCACACAGTGCCGCATTAATGAATAACATTGTGCGGGAAAAATATAAAACAACACTTGATATCTCAAATGGATTTTTCTGCCAAAATATAGCGCCTGAAAGCAGGTATCTGACCGCATTCAGTGCGTTAGGGTCTTAAAGGCAATTCTGCCGGCTCCTCCAAGGGTATAAGAATAGCCTGGGGTTGTTTTCAGCAAGGGTAACAGAGTTACTCCAAAATTTGGATGAAGAAGCATTGTCCTATGTGGATGATATTTATCTGACGGACGATGACTTAAAGAGGCACTTGACCAGGGTGAGCACCATTATTATGGGATTCGCCTCTGAGGGCTATAAATTTAATTTCAAAAAATCAAAAATTGCCCAACTCAATGTCCTGTTTTTAGGATACGGGCTGTCAAGTGAGGGAAAAAGCCTAGCAGCTAACTTTTTAGAAAAATGTGCACTGCTCCAACCTCCAAAATCATTGAAGAACTTACAATCAATTCTGGGATTCCTAAATTTTGGTCGAACATACATTTTGGATTACGCAGAAAGAGTAAAACCTTTCTACGACTTAATAAAACCTTACTTTTCAGTTAGACAATGGACACAGGAACACACAAATATCCTGCGTTCCCTACAGGAAGACATGATAGCTTCTAAACATTTACAGACATGCGTAAACGCACAGAACTTAGTGATCCGAGTCATAGCGGGTCAATGCGGGTACACTTATTTAACTTTTAATGAAGGTGAAACAGTACCAATCGCATACAAATCACACCTGTACACAAACGCAGAGATGCGTTTCACTTCAACAGAAAAAATCCTGACAGCAGTGCAGACCGCTGTAGCAAGAGAAAGAACTCTGGCTCAGGGAAAACGCATAATTGTCGTGACCCCAGTACCAGCTTTAGAAGCTGTTACAAAAGCTAGCATTCCAAATGCTAAAGCCTTACATCCAAGATGGATACAATGGGCTAATTCTCTTACTGCAACAGATGTTGAATACAGATTTGATCCAAGTTTAAAAACACATGCATTCCTGCAATACGAACAAGAATACCCTCTACCAAATGAAATTTTGCCTCTAGATCAGTATGAATACATTATTTACACTGATGGATCTGCTCAACCGGCCATAGGGAGTAAGCAAGCTTACAGTGCAGCATGTGCGATTGTTAAAGGTCGCATGCACGATGGCAAGTTCCATCCGAGTTGCACTAAAACGCAATCTCTAGGAGACTGCACGGCACAGTTGGCAGAACTCAAAGCACTTATACTGGCACTTATAAATACGGATCACGAATTCCCCACACTTACTTTGTGTGATTCCTTTTACTGTGTACAGTCGTTACAGCGACTATTTCTTTATTGAAACAGAGCTACTGGTGGCCAGGGTTAACAAAGCAGACTAGGCCTGGGAAGAGCTCGCGGAGTTTCATTCCGCGGAATTCAGCGGAGTTACCTAAAAACTTCGCCAGCTTTCGCGGAGTTCCGTGAGTGGGCGGAGTAGTCGCCTCTTCAACAAATACTGTTTTATGTGTCACTAATATATCACTGCACAGCTTCTCAGTGCCTGGGCCACAGAGATTCAAAAGAATTTCAAACTCCATCGGAAACAACTCAACCGCTTATACCCCTTAGTTAGGCGAACAATCGCATGTGCTATCTTTTGTGTTATATAGTGCTGTTTTCACGTAAGAGTGCAATAATGACATTATTCATCCATTTCCTTTCACACATACCCCACGGCGCACACTGACGGGTTTTTGTGGACGCGGTGCAGCCGTGGGTGCAACGCAGCTCCCAGACAAAGTCTGTGTGTGACTGTGAACATGCCTACATAGACCCTCACTCCTCCACAGTGCCAGACTATAACCAGTGTTCACTCCTCATCAGCAGGTTCACATTCTAAACCCTCAACATTTGGAGCCAGACAAGGAAAGCACATCCCAGGATCTGACAGCCCAAGGTGTCCCATCTCAAATGTAAGCTGCTCTTACTGTTTTTCGTGTCCAGCCCTGTTACTTTACATTCTGGTACCTGTAGTTTTCCCGCCCTCTTATAAAGTTAAGATTTATGTAATATATAGAACACTAATGTACACGGCGCTGTACATTTTAGCTCCACCAAATACATTTACAGCAGAAACCAATATATAAAAATAAACAGTGCAGATATAACTTTTTCAAAGGTGTGACAGCAGCACTCAGATAGGGGTGCATACAGTTAAGGAAATACCCATTCAGGTCAGGGATGGCCTACCTTGAGAGGGGGAAAGTGCTCTGAAGGGGTAAAACCCCACTTCCTACAGAGAGCCTTTCCATGGAGGTGTCTGTCTCAGCTCCCGGTGTCCACAGCAGCTCCAAGTTCATGCAACCTAGCAATGTCCAAGCAGGTCAGCTGTTGGTGGTACTCCCTGAAGTGTGGAGCAGGGGGATGCAAGCTGGATTCTATTCCAGGAGTCCTGCTGCCGTTCTGGGCTGGGGGGCTGAGATTAAGCTGACAGTGAGAGGAGAGGAGATGTTTGAAAAAGCCTGTTTGTGTTTGTGAACGAGCGACCAGGCTCTGCGGGTGGGGGCAGGGAGGGAAGGGAGGAGGGGGCATCCTTTCAAAAGACAGCCTTTCCTTTAGTGAACTAAAAATCGTACATCGTAAAATCGTGCTTTTATTCCCCAACATCATTCTTTTATGCAGTGTAATCAGGCCCATTGCTTTTCATTAGGGTACAGGGGGAGGAGTGGGCTGCAGGAAGAGGTGGCACACAGCTGGTGCTGAGTGAAGTCTGAGAGGCCAGGCTTATCCGCAGCTCACCCTCAAGCCTCACCTGTACACCTCTGCATGTTGGTCTGCAGCAGGTCCCCGCTGGAGAGAGTTGAGACTGAACTGCTTGACGATCCTGTCGTACACAGTGCTTTTCCCAGTGCCCGGGGGACCCATGATCACTGCCCGGAACAGCATGCGAGTGGCCGAGAGGTAGCAGGAGACTGTCAGAGAGGGCCTGAGGGACAGAAGACTTCTGGTACACGAGGGGAAACACTCAGCAGCCCGCTGGCCCAGAGTGCAGGACTTAATCAAGAGGCTTGCACCACTGCCTTTGCTCACCGGCATACAGTAGAATGGCGTAGAGTGGAATAGTGTATAGCTGAGTAGCGGCCAGTGGAGTGTCATACAGTGGAGTGACATATATTGGAGTGGCATAGAGTGGAGGTGCGTACAGTGTAAGAGCGAAGAGATGTTATGTTATGTTAAATACATTTGTAAAGCGATCGGTTACCCGAAGGTGTCTTGGCACTAGCTCACAGGTTTGAACAAGGAACGACTGTAGAATGAAACAGGGTCTAGTTGTTAAAAAGCCAAGTTTTCAACTTCTTTCTAAAGGTGAGAAGTTTGGGGCAGATCAGATCGGATAAGGTAAAGAATTCCATGCCTTGGCTGTGCAGGTCATGAAACTTCTGCCACCCTAGTTAGTACTCTTAAATCTGGGGACAGCAAGGGTTTTAGATCCCAATGAATGAAGGGTTCTGTTGGGTTCGCACCATGAAAAGTTCTGCCTAAGGTGGAATCGACCTGTATTGTGTAAAGCCTTAAAGGCAGTGCAAAGAGCTTTGAATTTGATTCAGTGCCTTACCGGTAGCCAGTGCAGTTTTTGGATTTCCATTTTGACAGACTTAAATTTGGGGGTGCCAGACAAAAGCCTAGCTGCAGCGTTTTAGAGCGTCTGTTATTTATTAAGATGTTGCTGCTGTATGTTGAGGTAGAGTCCATTGCAATAGTTCAGTTTTGACAGGACATGGGAGGTACTAACAGTTTTTTG
Organism: Calotriton arnoldi; assembly: GCA_963921515.1. Classification (NCBI taxonomy): domain Eukaryota; kingdom Metazoa; phylum Chordata; class Amphibia; order Caudata; family Salamandridae; genus Calotriton; species Calotriton arnoldi. The sequence continues at coordinate 339,158 of CAWUFW010013168.1, forward strand.
TGACTTGTAGGGGATGAACTTAAGAGTCTTTTTAATGGTCCTCAGTGTTAGGAAGATGCAGGCTGTGACTGAATTTACCTGGTCACCAAAGGTAAGTTTGTTGTCCATCTGGACACCCTGGTTTATGGCCTTCCTCACTGGTGTAAGCAGGGAGCTTAATTCTGATAGCCACCAGGATGGAGACCAGAAGGAAGTATTGTTTCCCATAAGAATGACTTCAGGTTTTATTTTAGTTCAATTTTAAGCAGTTATTGCTCATTCAATTACTAATCGCCCGCATGCAGTCATGAAATCTACTGCCTGTGTCTATATCCTGGTTAGATAGTGACACAACAATCTGAGTATCATCAGCATAGGAAGTCAGTGAGAAGCCGAAAGATCTTATTAAAGAAGCTAGGGAAGATACATATACATTAAACAGGGTGGGGCTGAGCGAGGATCCCTGTGGGACCCAGCAAGGGAGAGAGAAAGGCTCAGAGACAAATGCGTTCAATGCCATAGATTGTTTCCTTTCTGAGAGGAATGAGTGCAACAGAGTCAGTGCTGTACCCTTCATTCCGACTGTGGCAAATCGGTCCAGCAAAAGATTGTGATGGACCATGTTGAATGCTGCAGAAAGATCTAACAACACTAAGGCAGCATTTCCTCCAGCATTTAATGCCTTTCTAATTTCTTCTGAGGATTTGATCAAGGCAGATTCGGTACTGTGGCCGCTTCTAAAGCCATACTGTTTAGCATCTAGAAGCTGTTGTTTCTGAATAAAGTTAGATAATTGGGTGTTCATGGCCTTTTCAACTAACTTCACCAGCAGAGGGAGCCGGGAGATCGGTCAGAAGTTGTTCGGATTGTTAGGGTTTAGACTGTTTTTTTTTTATAGGAGGCAGTATGGAAGCCTCCTTCCTAGCCTTCGGAAAGTGACCAGTTTTAAACATGGAATTGAACAGAATGGTACGATTATTGGCCATTTGCTCTGGAACCATTTTGACCACTTCTAAGGGGCAAGGACCCAACGGGGATCCTGACTTGGTTGCTTGAATTAGGCCAAGGATTAGGTTTGATGGTAGGGGAGAAAATTCCTAAAGAATCATCTGAGAAGTCTGAGTTGTCTGACCAGTTACTGTCACAGGTTGTAAGTGGACTTCATGCAAAATGACTTTAGGGCTTTTGAATCCGTGGTAAATATGTTCTACTTTGTTTAAAAAGAACTTCGCAATATCATTGCATAGTGCTTGACTGCTAGTGATTTGATTTGTGGGAATGTTTAGTTTTGAAACTGTTCTGAACAGTTCTTTAGATTAGTTTTTTGCTTCTTCTATGTGCTTGGTGTAATACCTGATTTTTCCCTGATTAGTAAGGATTTATACTTCGTTAGGCACTCTTTATATTTGTCCTTTTGTTGGCTGCTGTAGCCCTTTCTCCATAAATGTTCTTGACGTTTGCAGAGGTGTTTCTGTTTCCTGAGTTCGTCGGAGTACCAAGGCACTGACAGGGGGAAGCGTTTGGAGTGCCCTAACTTTTTTGGCGCCAGAGTAGAGAAGGCAGAATGAAGCCACCCAGTATACAAGGAAATGGCTCTTTCTAAGTCATCTGTAATGGTCAGCTGAGATGCGGAGAGCTGATGTGGAAGTAGCTCAGGTTTTATTCTCTTCCAGGTACACGTTTTAGTGGCCTTGAAGTATTGCAAGGGGCTTGTGGAGTCAGTAGGATGGATAGTTCAAACATGATGGCATGGTGATCAGACCAGGTCATAGGCAGAGAGCCTTGGTATTTGAGAAGAGAGAGATTAGAAAAAATGCCATCCAATGTGTGACAAGCATTGTGTGTGGGCCTTTGACCAGTTGTTCAAGGCCCGTGCAGTCCATAGTATCTATAAGTCGTACAGTGTCTGGATCTGTGCTCGATTCAAGATGAAAGTTAAAATCCCCTAATATGGTGAAATTATTAGTGCAGAGCCCATCTTTCAGTAGAGAGCGTAGTGGCATACAGTGGTGTTGCGTACATTGCAGTAGCGTAGTGTGGAGTCTCATAAAGTGGAGAGGCATACAGTGGAGTGGCGTGGAGTGGAATAGAGGATACTGGAGTGGCTACAGTGGCGTGGCATATGGATATATGTGAAATTTAGCAGCAATGTAGATTATGTTGTCCAGAATAACTCGAAACAGCAAATTGCACTGTCATGCGTTTCTCCAGCTTTACCAATCAATGCAGGGCTGCGAATGGTGGCCTTTAGCTGCTTTGTCAATATGATTTAAGAATTACATTGCCCATGCAACATCATGCGTGATGCAAGGGTACCACAATCCAATAATACAGCTAGGCCTTAGTTATATTTGGGACCATGGTGTCGTGTAGTTCCTACAAACCTATATAGGATCTGCGCGTTTAGACAACATATACTGCAGGATTGGAGTCAGACTGATTCCAGACACCCCTACCGAATATGTTAGCCTGTGTACCAGCTAGCTCACAGTGCCACCAGAAACTCCTCTTACCAAGGAGAGAATAGTTCTTGGCAACTATCGAGCATGACAACCCTGTCCCATCAGGGATCGTGGAAACAGTGTACTGCTTTTTGCTCAGTCACTCGTGCTCACTTTGTCTCAGAGAGATACACAGAATAAACTGTGGGGACGTTTTTCAATAAGCATTTATTGAACCAGCGTCATTCTAGTGTAAAATAGGTGTGCTGAAACAACCATTAGACAGTAACAGATATAAATGAATATAAGCACTAACAGAGTAAAAGGATGGTAGATTTCTACCATCGTGCTAAAACAATGAATAGAGGCAAGTATATAAAATACACGACAGTAGAATGCGTACTCCTACGATGCGACCCTAACTAGATGTACCTGAATGTACCTAGCATGTATGTAGTTGTAAAAGCCAAGAATCCCTCTAGGATAAAGTCAACGCCATTACCTGAAGTGAGAGACTGTGGGACCCCGTCTTGGTCTCGAGATGGACACCCCGCAAGGGATGTCAGACCACTGCGAGCAGGAGTGTCTGCGTGCAGAAGCCTCAGCGTCTTGCGTCAGTGTGTCGGCATGGAAGTCCTTTTTCTTCTCTGACTACCTCAGCAAGATATGGTGTATATATACCCAAAGTGGTACCCCATGGAGATATACCTTGCTGTGTCATGTCAGACTAGGATGACAGAAGGAAAGACCCTTACACATAGTTATTATGCAGGAGATGGTAGGCCTGCTGTCCTGCTGCGATTCCAAGAATCCTCATGCATAATGAATGAGGGTAATGCTTTTCGGAGAAAACCCCATGTCATCTTTAAGCATTACCGTAACTAGGTAAAAGGTCAGTACTAAGGGGCCTATTACGATGGCGGTCGGATGTGCACCGCCGGTGGTGCCCGCCGGACCGGCGGTGGACATTCGCCCGCGTTCACAACCAAGAAAACCGTCGGTCAAATTAGGATGGCGGTGGTGACCGCGGCGGTGGGAAATTCCGACCACCGCTTTTCCACCGGTTGCCCTCCGCACTCCTGCCTGGCGGATGGAGCAGGACCGGGATAATGGTGGCGTTGCAGAGCAGGCACCGCCGGCAGGATTATGATGCCGGCGGTAGCCAGCCTTTCCTCAGCGGTCAGACCGCCATGGGAAGGCATGCAGAGATTGTCTTCCGGGCCCCCAATGTTTTGGGGGGTGTAGGTGCAGTGGGGGGGTACCCATGGGCCCCCCCTACATTCCTCTGTACCAGGCGGCAGGCAGTGCCTGCCACGCAGTGCAGGGAAATGCAGGACATGCACCTTTGGACATTGCGGCAGTGCTGCGGGCAGCAGCGACCGCCGCAATGTTAAGGCCCGTGAACCGACCGCCGCGGTCGGATTTCGACCAAGGATCATTGTAATTCGACCGGCGGTGATGTCGCGGTCCATGCGGGCGGTCTTTTCCCGCTACCATGGCGGTCGGGGAGGTTTTCCGACCGCCATCGTAATAGGCCCCTAAGAACCGTTATGCAGTGTAATGGTAGGGAGAATATAGGTGAAAGGTTAGGTGACTACGTGAGCCTATATTGGGGTACCTATCTGGAACATAACACCCACTCCTCATTTGACTGGACGACATACTAAATATTCTACGTACGGCTAAACGTGGTACGCAGCTATTAATAAGTCCATTAAAAATCGTGCTTAAAAATGAAAAATTTCTAAAAAAAAATGCTAGAAAAGAAAAATAGTGCATGCAATAGAAGTCTGTACTAAATAAGTTCATATATATAGTCCGAACAATGAGAGACTGAAAGCCATGCAGTTTAGAAAAAGTTTTTTGTATAAAATTCCAAATTTGGCTGTTTTTTAAAAGGCCGAATTTTTCCAGCACACGATGAGCCAAATGTTTATGTGTCCTGACTGGGAGACGCAACATCACTGTTGCCTGCAATCGCAGACGACGGTCCCTGCAACACCTCGCAGATCAGGTCAATCGAGCACAGATGTTCCTCCGTATTCACCACAGTCATTGCTGGGGAAGTACTAGTGTCATCTAAGGCCTGAGTATTTGTTGAGGAGCTGGTATCCTTTCCGACAGGAGCTGAAGCATCCTGTGGTGGCTCTAAGAATGCAGACATCAACATTGGAATACGCTGAGGACACTGCAGAACATTGGCCGTTAGCAGGTCCAGTAAAGCATCAACGTCCAGTGGTGCAATTGTTGGAAGTGTTAGACAGAGGTCCAACATGCATTCTTGTCCGCAGAACAGGCATCGGAGGACAGGCAGAATACAGTTGATCCAGACTGGCCTAAATGACAAGAACCAAGACTCGCTCAGTTCTCGAAGACGAGGTGTGCACAGATGGATTACCATGCGATCACGGTATCGGCGCTCCAAGAGCATTTTTTCCATCTCCTTGGTGACTGGGACGTCCATTGCGTAGCAGAAAAATGACAGAATACCTGCTATTAGAAACAGGATCAGCTGAAACCCTCCAAAAATACTTCTGAATACGGAGTGTATGAAGTTGGGAACAACTCAGAGGATTGTCTGAAAGGTGCTTATGCCTATGGTCTTAAATAGGTGGACAATACCCGTCGTATCAGACATGTTAAAGATACGTTGTACCATTTTTGTGAAATGGAAAGGGCAGTTTGTTCGTACAAGTGCCTGTATCTCAGCCAAGGACCTTGCAACCTGGCGATCATAAGTTTCTCGGGCGGAGGTTAAGGGCACGGTTTGCTGTAAAAGCACGGCTTTCATTCGACTCAGAGTATCAAACCGTATAAAGGAAACATTCAACGAAGGCCATAACAGCGCCTCCCTGACTGTATGGGTCGGTGGAAACAATACTTGCATACAGCAAGTATCCCTGGAGCTTACATTGACAAGATATGCGATGCCCGGGAGCATCCCGCAACAACCTTGATCATTCAGCATCAAGTAACTCCCATTCAAAAGCAACTTGAGCACCGGATTAATCAAGGCAGCTGGGGAACCTTTCAAGTGACAGGATAAGTTAGCAACTGAACCATTGCAGGCCCCGTGAAGCATTATATCCTGGCATATGAGAGATCCACTTACTTTACCTTACTTGGACCGGTGTGCCACGAGACAGCGGACTCATCTGAATAGTTACAGGGGCATACTTCAGCCCAGAGTCGACAAACAATAGACTTAAAAAAAGGACGTATCACTGCCCTTCAGTTGCACATTGCGTGCACCTCTACTTTTTTAATCACGCAATTTACAGGCATAGAACGTATTTTGACGACAACCTGTGCACAGATTAGGAATGGAGGATTACCTATTTGGAGAATCGACTCATGAATTGTGACGAGTTTATGCCCATATCCTACGCTCTCTCTGTCTAGCACTTTAATGCTTGAGAAGTCTAGACCACATGAACTGCTGAAACGGTTTCTCCCTGTGGCTCTTCCACGACGTTTGAAAGACATCAACAGATTTCAAACAGCACATATAAGGACTTATTTCTTGGCTACTCTTTTTCTTTATAAAGACGACATGACATTGGTGGATTCTCTATGAACATTTGAGGACCGCCCCCCTTACGTAGCTAAGCCTTGAAGAAGTTACGAATGTAACGAAACACGTGTCGGCTGTCATGTTTCTATTTCACCGTGCTATTCTGATCCAGCGGTAATTTCATGGTAATTTCTCAATGCAAAACATCATTTACCTCTAGTTTACCGTTTTAAAGGTGATGGACCTTTGCCACCGTGTATCACCTTCAGGAGACTTTACATAAACATGAAAAATCAAAATGCAATTAATGTTTAAGCCAATAAAGAGAGTTGTGAGTATTTTTAAAGGGTTTTATTTTCTAGTCAAAAGTTAAGTTTCTCTGACCCTTTATTCATTAGTCAAATATCAATCAGGTTACAGAATTGAAAAATAAGAAAAATAGAATTAAGACAAAATATATTATAGATTGCATACAAAGGACTCCATAAAGAAAGGGAAACCCCTAATTCTATGTCAGTCAGAACTCTTTAAAGAGTTCAGGAAAAATATAATTCAAGAGTGAGTTTTGCAAGCCTAATCAATAATTAATAATTGGCAAAAATCTCCCATAAAGAGAAATAAATGCATAAGACAAATAAATCTTTTCAAAACCAGCTAGTCAAAGCATAAAACTTAAAGTTTTAGCATCAAAATCTGTCCTGATCTCTCAGCTGCTCTTTCTCTGTGTTCGCCTGTTCATCTCTGCCTCTCTGTCTGACATAGAGGAGCTGCTCCTAAAAAGCCCTCCCTTCACAAGACCACAGAGGAATGTGATCTGCCAAAAAGCAAGGCCAGCCTACACCTCCCTAAAATATGTGAACAAGGCCCCCTCCTCCCTCTGTGTCTCCTCGGACGCAATCTCCTCCCAGGCTGCAACCGCGACATTCACGTACCTAACCCAAATGATGTCTGGTCAGATCTGCTCCTCTCTCTCTCATCTCTCCCTAGACACGCCCCCTTAGGGGTCATTATTTATACCCTAATTCTTGGCTGACTACACTAAAATGTTGCAGTTTCGGTGGAAACTCGCACTGTGATTGGTTAGCACAGGTGACATAGGGGTCTCATCATCCTGTTCTCATTGCAAATCCAACCCATACCGGTTTTAACAAAGGAAGCGTTAAGGCTTAATACAGTCATATGTATCACCATCAATAATTATACAATACTGCAACATTTAAGCGACAAAAATGTATCAGTCTATTTCCGCCTTGCTTTCACATCGCACGCAGGGATGACACTCTCCCACAAACACTGGTACATTAGCACGATGACAAGAGTGTGCAGATCACTGTGGCCTTGACCCATGTGTCTTCACTTGAGGCACTTGGCAGTTCAGGCAGATGGAACATTCTTCTGCGCATGCGTCTCTCATTCAGCACACTGCTAACAATTCTCAGCCATGATGGATTCTTAGGCAGCCATTTTTATTGTGGGCCCAAATATATACTAAAGTAAAAACAAACACAAAAGAATATTAATTTATGAAGTAAAGCCCATTATGTTCACCTCCCCCATACTAGTACCCTGTATTAGTTATTACCTAGCAAAAGTTATTAGTTTAAAGCAGCTTTTCTATCATTTGTGCACAACATGCAAAATGTGCAATGTACAACATAGCATAAACATGAACCAATGCAAATTTTCAAAGTGCAAACAATTAATACATACTCATAGCAACATGCTCTAATGTTTTAAATAGCTTTTCATGCAAAATGCATTTGCCCCACATGTAGTGTTGGTGCATGGTTGATTAATTAATAGACATTATAAGAAGATGTGTTATGAACTGAATATGCATTGTCTAAATATGCAACAAAGCCAGGGTCTCTTGAGACGGGAACAGGGGGTGTAGATTACAAAGAAAAGAAGCTGGGAGGAGAGAACACACATTCCATTCTTATCTTCAAAGCTAAAGAGGCCACGGTGAGCCTTCTAAAGGAAACTGAAATCACGAGTTTTCTACACTGCAAAAACACATGTTAATTCAGCACAATTATGTGCTACTTTAAAAGTTCAAAAAAGCCATTCTCTAAATTAAATGTAAATTCTATAGTGAGGTTAAATCTAAACTAAACACATTAAACATCCATGATTAATTAATTAAGCATGGTTTTACATGATTTCATTTGAAGACCTCATTTCATGTTTTTCACTTTGCATGCACCAAAAGTGCCATTTTAAAATGCAGTCTGTCTGAAACACAAAAATAAAGCAATGCCTGAATCCAGATGAAATCTGAGCTACATCAATTCTGTTCTTCCAGCAATAAGAACTGGACCTTGAAAAAATAACTGTATAAACATGAGATGTTTCTTAAAAAATCTTTTTCTTGTATGAATATATGTACAGTATGTATTGACTAAATGTCACACTGATTATTAAATTTGAGAGAACCCCAGTACAAATCCAAATATTGTCGTATCCTGTGAGGATCACTGACAGAATATCGACTGACAGAATATCGTGTTCCCAAAATATCGGGACATAAATATCGATGTCAAAAATATTGACATCCTATCCTCATAATGGTAAGTACTAAAATATCGAGAAAAAAAATCGTTGTTAAAAACATCGAAGTACAAAATATCGTTTTTTTTAAATGTATAAAAAATAATGTTAAATAATACATATAACTTAAAAAAAATATTTAGAATTATTAGAAAATGTTAACAAATATAAGTAATAAATGTAATGTAAAAATAAATTAAACATACAAATATAGAATGTAATATATATATTTACTTAATAATAATTAATAAATAATTATTTTTATAAATTATAAAATGTTAGAAATATATTACAAATTTTAAATACATATCTATATACATGCACCTGTAACATAAAAAAAATTATATATATATATATATATATATTATAAATTAAAATATTAAAATATTTATTATTTGTAAAAACTACATTTTACACTACATTGAGTGCAACAGTAGGGAAAGTGTTGGATAGCGGAGGGGAATAATTTACTATTCCCACTCCAGCGAGTGCAACAGTAGGGAAAGTGTTGGATAACAGAGGGGTAAAAATTACTATTCCCACTCCAGTGAGTGCAACTGTAGGGAAAGTGTTGGATAGCGGAGGGGAATAATTTACTATTCCCACTCCAATAAATGCAACAGTAGGGAAAGTGTTGGATAACGGAGGGGAATAATTTACTATTCCCACTCCAATGAGTGCAACAGTAGGGAAAGTGTAGGATAGTGAACGTGAAAAAATTACAATTCCCACTCCAGCGAGTGCAACAGTAGGGAAAATGTTGGATAGCGTAGGGGTAAAAATTACTATTCCCACTCCAATGCGTGCAACAGTAGGGAAAGTGTTGGATAGTGTAGGGGATAAAATTACTATTCCCACTCCAGGGAGTGCACCAGTAGGGAAAGTGTTGGATAGCGGAGGGGTAAAAATTACTATTCCCACTACAGCGAGTGAAACAGTAGGGAAAGTGTTGGATAGCGGAGGGGAACAATTTACTATTCCCACTCCAATGAATGCAACAGTAGGGAAAGTGTTGGATAGCGGAGGGGAATAATTTACTATTCCCACTCCAGCGAGTGCAACAGTAGGGAAAGTGTTGGATAGCGTAGGGGTAAAAATTACTATTCCCACTCCAATGAGTACAACAGTAGAGAAAGTGTTGGATAGCGAAGGGGAAAAAATTACTATTCCCACTCCAGCAAGTGCAAAAGTAGGGAAAGTGTTGGATAGCAGAGACATAAAAATTACTATTCCCACTCCAGCGAGTGCAACAATAGGGAAAGTGTTGGATAGCGTAGGGGTAAAAATTACTATTCCCACTCCAGCGAGTGCAACAGTAGGGAAAGTGTTGGATAGCGTAGGGGTAAAAATTACTATTCCCACTCCAGCGAGTGCAACAGTAGGGAAAGTGTTGGATAGAGTAGGGGTAAAAATTACTATTCCCACTCCAGCGAGTGCAACAGTAGGGAAAGTGTTGGATAGCGGAGGGGAATAATTTACTATTCCCACTCCAATGAGTGCAACAGTAGGGAAAGTGTTGGATAGCGTAGTGGATAAAATTACTATTCCCACTCCAGCGAGTTCAACAGTAGGGAAAGTGTTGGATAGCGGAGTGGTAAAAATTACTATTCCCTCTCCAGTGAGTGCAGCAGTAGGGAAAGTGTTGGATAGCGTAGGGGTAAAACTTACTATTCCCACTCCAGGGAGTGCAACAGTAGGGAAAGTGTTGGATAGCAGAGCGGAATAAATTACTATTCCCACTCCAATGAGTGCAACAGTAGGGAAAGTGTTGGATAGCGGAGGGGATAAAACAAAACATTACAGCTATTGAACCTAAATCCCCAAACAAAATAAAAACAAAACAATTACTAACAATATTTATCAATTAATAAATGAATATTAATGATCAACTAATGATTATTTTATTTAAAGTATATTACTTTCAACCCTCTACCCCAATAAACACAAAAACACACACCTAAAAATATTTACACAATTTCCATAACTAATTTTACATTAATAAATTAATAATAATTAACAACAAATCATTAATTAATTTTTAAACAATTTCTTCACAACATTTACAACTATAAACGCCACAACTCACACATCAAATTTATTCCACAATTAGCATATTTAATATTTAATTAATTAATTAGCATTAATTAACAAATAGTTATTTAATTATAAATATTTTACCTCCCACCATATTCCCCTATAATTGACACCACCAATGTCGTAAAACATGACACAATTAACATAATTTATTAACAAATAATTAATTATTTAATAAGAATTAACAAACAAAATATAAACAAATTAATAATAAATTAATTCACACAATTAACAATATAAAATAACATTAAATAAACATTATATTATGAATATTAAAAAATGTGTTATAAATAAATTACTTCCCACTATACTTCCCTATCATACCACAACGCACTCCTAAAAAATGACACAATTACAATAATTACCAATTAATTAATAATAATTAACAACAAATAAATAAATAATTATTAATAAATTAATTACCACAATTAACAATATAAAATATTAAATACATAAATATAAAATATTTAAAAATGTTAATTAATTAATTTTAATTAAATTACTTCCCACCCTACTCCCCTATCAACCCACAACCCGCTCCTAAAAAAATTACACAATTAACATAATTACCAATTAATTAATAATAATTAACCAATTAATAAATAATTAATAATAAATTATTCCCACAATTAACAATATAAAATATTAAATACATAAATATTAATTAATAAAAAATATCAATAAATTAATTATAATGACATTATTTCCCACCCTATTCCCTTATAAACCCACATCCCGCTACGGAACTAAAACGCAAAATTTAATTAAAATAAAATTAATAACTTCTAAAAATTTAACACATATATTAAAAAACAAATGCAATACTTACACAAAAAAATAGAACACATATATTTAAAATACATACTAAAATACATAACACTAACTAAAACAACGATATGTTTAACAACTATATTTTTGCAAACGATATTAATGACTTCGATATTTTTAAAAACGATATTAATAACTTCGATATTTTTAAAAACGATATTACTTACCTTAGACTCAATATTCTTGTCCACGATATTCTGACAGTAGATATTTTTGACAAACGATATTCTGCACTCGATATTAGTGCAAGTCGACATTAACAACTCGATATTTAGACTGTTTACCATCCTGTGATTTGAGCGATCGATAGAATACATAGATCTTGTGTTTCAATTTAAAAAAATCAATGTTGAAGTAATATTGTTGAGTGCCGGGGTACATCTGTCTGTCTAAAGTTTAGCACGGCAATCTTTTCGGAGAACCTAGCATCAACACCCAAGGTAGTGGGGTTTTTCTGTTACCCTGATTGGCACCTAAACTAATTCTTTTTCATACTTGGTATTTGCCAACACGCTGCCCACCTTCACACTTCTTTGTTCTTCTGATGTGCGGCTGTCTTTGCCACCACTACCCCATGTCTATTTTATATGAGAGATCCACTTAAGGAATTCTCGCAGTTGGTACCGCTAAGAAACACTTCCGTGTCCCCATTCCTACATCGAAATCTGTATGGTAATTCCCAAGAATCCTTGATGAATTCCCTACCCATCGCTTCATATCTGCCTGCCTGTTGTTGTTCTAGGCAATACTGAAACTGGAAAGTTGTGACCGGTAGTGTTATATGGCCATGGATCAACCATTCCATGGACGGTGATTCTGCCACAGTAAAAGGTAATTTGTCCAGTTTTTCAATACGCAGCATTGTATATTTTGCTCCCCTTTGCGCCATTGTAATCTGTTTTTCTGTCAGATTATAAGCAGAAAAGAGTGACGTACTGTTGATAAATCGCCAAGGCACATAACCAGCGCGCAATGATTGCAGCGTCCAGCTTAATAGCATAATAGAACACAATTGTGATTGTCCATGTTGTAGTATGGACAAGTCTTGTTCTAGTATATCTATAGCAGAAGATACAATGTTGCCCAGTGAATAAATCCTGGATGTTAATGTAGTCAGACCGCTGTCAACTACTGCTAATGCCTTATCTAGGTTAATCTTATCTATTTCACGAAGTCTCTCCGCAGCTTCTTGTTGAGAGATTTTCCAGATTTCATTATAGACTGCATAAACGAAACGCTTCTGACGTGGCTTTCAGGGACCTAGTAAATAATCCCTTAAATCCACCTCATCTGAGAGTAAGGATAAGTGCTGTTTTACCTGGGACAGTGTTGAGGTTTTTAGCCAATCAAGGCACAACTTCCCAACACTGTATGATGTCACCACCCCTGTATGTTCTCTCTGTACATATCGTGGGTCTGGCCTATGGATACTAAACCCTTCGGTTGTACCCCTGAATCTTGATTGACATCTGTTTGTGTCTGTGGGCCAAACTAACCATCCCTTCCAATTGGGGTCTGATGTATTGTACTGCATGATGTCATCTATTGTATTCCCTCCACTTGATGTAAAATTGATGTGTGAAGGTGTGGGAAACTGTGGTGTGTTCAAATCCTTGTTCTTGGATAGTGCAAGACAGGAAGTCTGTTGCACAGTATCATTCAGAAATATCATTTGTTGTGGAATGAGGCACGTTCTAAATAGTGCTTTTGTTCCCTGAATTTGCCATTCTTTAGAACCCCAGACTGATTTTGTGTCTATAGTGTCCTTCCATTAGTCGAAACCCTGTTCAGACAGTTGGGAAATAAAGGATGCAGAATAAATCTGTTTGGTGTTAGTTAGCATATTTTTCTGTGCAGGTGTAGGTGCAATCTTATAGTATGAGGTCGGGTCAGAAGTGTTAAACCCTGAAAAATAAGAACATTTCTGTGCAAACGTTTTCGAACTACCTGTTGGTGGTGTCGGGCAAGAAAAAACATTACGAGGGATACTCGATTTGTGTAAAAAGTGATGCCCATAATGATGGTAACAGTACAAGCTATCAAAGTCAGATGTGTCCTCTAACATTTCATTGTTTGAAAATGCAGCAGATTTTTCCAAATCAGACAGCATATTATTTACAGTTTCAAAATCCCAATCATCAGAAAATGTACTGGAGGTAATGATATCATTTAGAGAAATTTTAAATAAATGTGGTTTTTTCAAAAGTTCAGTGGTGCCAAATACATCATAATCAACCCTGTCCCAAACTATACCATCAGGAATTGGAACAGCTGTAATGTTCATGGAAAACAAGTCTCTTTGTTCACGATGAGATGATGTATGAGGTTTCAAGACCAAGTTTACATTGGATACAGCAGAGCGTTCTGGGAGATATTTTCCATTTATGAGTAAGCAAAAAACAGTTACCAGGCCAATCCAGAAAAGAAAAAGCAATATTCCAGTTATGATCCAGAGCTGGAGCCAAGGTGATACCAAGTAAGTCTTTTTTAGAAAAGTGTAAAGTTCACGCCTCTGTTGCTTACGGGAAACTGGAGCTGCCGTTGTCTCAGGTTCACTGGGATCAAGAGAGAAGGTATCAAAATCGATGAAGTAGCCAGATGCAGTTCGATCAATCTTTGGTAGCTCGGCAGGTAGTGTTGAACTGGTAGGTGTCTCTTGTCGAGGCATATTGATGTAGACATCGGTGTTTGCCTGAATTGATCTTTGTCTTACATTTGTGGTTTGAAGTTCTGTTTCCAGAGGAACGAGTTCCATATCTTTGTTGGAAATTCCATCACTTCGAATTGGTGACTCTTCAAATGTTATGAGTCTTTCTGTCTGAACTTCCTGTATGGTAGCGAGAGGAGAGCGTCGGCTACCCGGGAGCCAACAAGGCCTACTATTCAGTATCAACCACATAGTGTGGTTTGATCAGATCAATGGAGACAAATCTCTTTTCTTTTTTGCCGGCAAGTGGCGGAAGAAGTACTGTTCTTGTTACTTCGACAGCCAGGACAGGTACAGGCTTTCTGTATGATGGCCCAAATTCTTTCTTGTCCTCGATCTTTTCTCTGACCAGATCCCCGATTTTTGGGACCCAGACAGGTCTTGCCGTGACTGATTTGACTTCCCCAGTGGCGGTCCATTTTACTTGCACGTTGCTTAGTAGTGCTCTGGATTCATTCATATCCTGAAAAACAGCCAACCGTTAATTGACGTCAAATGGTTTGTCATCCGCCACTGTGCCTTCACAATCGAGATCAGGTACCCACATTCTTGTCCCAAATAGGACCTCATAAGGAGGGACACCCCCTAGAGAACTTCTTGGCATGTTGTTGAGGGCATGCTGTACCCCATATAGGTGATTGACCCAACTTCCACCCGAACCTAATACTCTTGCTGTTAAAGACTGCTTTAAGTCCCGGTTTTTCCGCTCCACTACCGAATTTCCCTCGGAATAGTACGGAGAGGAGTACCACAATGCTACACCCAAACCTTCCATGTCCTCCTTGTAAGCCCTAGAGCTAAACGCGGGGCCACAGACAGAATGTAATGTGCCAACTGCGTATGTCCCTATGAAGACTGGCAAATCTTTTATAACAGTTTGAGCGTCAGCCGAGCGCTGAGGCCATACCCATAGGAATCTTGAGCATGAATCCACTGCCACCAAGATATACTTGTAAGCCTCGTCTGATTGCAGGGGGCCACAGTGGTCCAAATAGACGCACGCGAGTGGTCTGTCTGATATTAGTAAAGGTGTCTGTGCCGAATGTGCCACGGTGGAACCCTTTATCTGCTGGCAGATGTCACATTTTAAGACAAAATTCTTCGTCTGTTTTGTTAAACCAGGCTACCAATAGCGTTGTTTCAATAATGAAACCGTCGCGATAATCCCTGCGTGTGCAGAACCTAGACCCTCGTTTGCAGCTAGTATTAAACCTAATCTGCGATCCAAGTTTGGTATTACTCTATCCCCACTCCAGGAATCTGAGGATACGGAATGTTGTTTGCATCTTACTTGTAGGAGTATTTCAGTGGAAAACCTTTCGGTAAGGCTTTGCTGTTCTTGCGTGAAGCAATGACAGCTACCATTATCTATCCGTCTATTCTCGTTTTTGAACAACTGATTGCAGCTACGGTAGCAGTTCGTACTGCCCCCTTTGTGGCTTCATCGGCCAATGAATTCCCTTCAACGTGAACGCCATCATGTTGGTGACTCAGCGTGTGTATCATGTGAGCTCTTGGTAGTTCGTTTTTCAACTCAGCTACCTGTTCCCATAGCATTTTATGCTTAATTGTGCCACCTTTTGAGTCTTTAAACCCATTCTGACCCCAGTAATGGAGATATTCGTTGTATGACTGGACACAATAAAAAGAATCGCACACTATAAGTGTGGAGAATTCTCAATCCATATTTATTAGTGCCAGTAATAGGGCTTTTAATTCTGCCAGCTGAGCAGTGCAGTCTCCCAGAGACTGTGTCTTCCTATCGCTGGGATGGAACTTGCCATCCCGCATATGACCTTTTACAATCGCACAAGCGGCACTGTATTGCTGTTTACTTCCTATGGCCGGCTGAGCAGATCCGTCAGTGTAAATAATGTATTCATACTGATCTAGAGGCATTATTTCATTTGGGAGAGGATATTCTTGTTCATATTGCAGGAATGCTTGTGTTTTTAACCTTACAACTGTTGCAGTGAGAGAATTAGCCCATTGTATCCATCTGGGATGTAAGGCTCTAGCATTAAGGACGCTTGCCTTTGTAGCAGCCTCTAAGGCTGGTACCAGAGTTACGACAACTATTCATTTCCCCAGAGCCAGTGCTCTTTCTCTTACTACAGCGGTCTGTACTGCTGTCAGTATTTTTTCTGTAGAAGCAAAGCGCATTTCAGCGTTTGTGTACAAATGTGATTTTTATGCAATGGGTACTGTTTTGCTTTCATTGAAGGTTAGGTGAGTGTACCCAGATTGACCCGCTATAACGCGGATCACCAGGTTGCGGACGTTTACGTGTGTCTGCAAGTGTTTTGAAGCTATCATGTCAGCTTGTAAGGAATGAAGTATATTTGTAGGGAAAGAAGGTGTTCCTGTGTCCAATGCCTAACTGAAAAATCAGGTCTGATTAAGTCGTCGAAAGGTTTTACTCTTTCTGCGTAATCTAAAATGTATGTTCAGCCAAAATTTAAAATCCCCAATATGGATTGTAAGTTCTTCAAAGATTTAGGAGGTTGGAGCAGCATGCACTTTTCTAAAAAGTTAGCTGCCAGGCTTTTTCCTTCACTTGATAACTCGTTTCCTAAAAATAGGACATTGAGGTGGGCTATTTTCGATTTTTTAAAGTTGAATTTGTAGCCCTCAGAGGCAAACCCCAAAATGATGGTGCTCACCATTGTCAAGTGATCCTGTAAAACATCATCCATCAGATAAATATCATCTACATAGGACAATGCCTCTTCATCCAAATTCTGAAGTAATTCTGTTACCCTAGCGCTGAACAACCCTGGGCTATTCCTATACCCTTGGGGGAGTCAACAAAATTGACGCTGGGAACCTAGCGCGGAAAATGCTTTTAGATACCTGCTTTCAGGCGCTATATTTTGGCAGACGAATCCATTTGAGATATCTAGTGTTGTTTTGAATTTTTTCCGCACAATGTTATTCATTAATGCGGCACTGTGTGCATTCTGTACTGCAAATGTTTTAGTGCAAGTATTCAGATGTCGGTAGTCTAAAACTAGACGATATGAATTGTCGGGTTTCATTACGAGAAAAAAAGGATTATTCATTGGGGAGGTGCAAGTTTCTATTACACCCTGGTATTTAAGTTGATCTAAGATCTCCCTGACCTGTTTTTTCGCTTCTTGTTTTATTGGGTATTGTCTCTGTGGAGTACGACTAGTTTTTACTGAGATTACATGGTGTGGTGACTCAGCATCCCACCCAACATGGTTGCGATATAGTTCTGGAGCAAGGGCTACCGACCACTCCCACGCGTATGTGTGTTTTAAGTATATTGGAACGTGGCCGGAAAAAGCTGGTAAAATTACTGTTTCTCCCTTTGGGCAATCCATAACAATTTCAGGCAGCCAATATTTTTCAGCTAAAAGGATGTCATAGCCATAAGTCAAGTTCTCCCAAAAGAGACCTTTAACTTTTTTGGGTTTGTCCCCCTCCATTTGGAGTGTTATTTCATGTAACTATGTGGGAGACTTACCCTCGTATCAGGTGTTTCCACCGTGATGTGCTCATTCAACTCCGCTGTCACCAGAAATTCCATCAGGTTCTAGCGAGCTATTGTTACTTCTGCTGCGCTGTCTAGCATCGTCAGAGACCATTCCCCGTCCAGTAGTTGAGTCCTCAGAATTCTGGGCTTGTCAAACTTTGAGACCTGCTACTTTCTTTTTTCTAAATTGAGGTTTAGATTGTGGCTTGTCTTCTTTTTTAGAAGTGTAGCTTGAAGCGAGTGGCGTGTCTCTGGACTTTGTACACTCTTCTTGTCTGTGTTCTGACCGTCCTTCTCTCTCAGAGTTTCTTGGTGAACCCTGAAAGGATTGAGAGGAATGTGTATCAGTATCAGTATTAATGTTATCTCTAATCCTAAGATTGTACCTCCTTTCGGAGGGCTCCTGTTGAGGAGACCCACTCCTAGATAGAGATCTATTTTCTCTAATCTTTTGGTTTTTATTGTTATTATCCCATTTCTTCTTGGAAGAATCAGGTGGTTGCTTGGTGTTATCCTTTTCAGGACCACCCATGAGTTGAGGTTTTGTTGCTGTAGCTTCCAAACTATCTCTACCTAATTCAGCATAGGTGTCTGTGATAATTTTAGGTAATTCACGTTCCTGTTGTAAAAGAGTGAAATCCCTCAGGCGTTGGCATATTGCCAATGCTGCTGCCTCCCCTTTTATATTTGCTAATATTATAGCTGATACCTGGGCAAAATTACCTAATAATTTCATCCCTAAGTTCAGAGCAGGTTCTGCTCCATACTCAGTTTGTATCTGTCTTAATACATCTGGTATTACTGCTAATGACGGGATACCATGAGTTCTGGTATATATGGCAGCGAAAACTGTAGCCCAAGTGGTACAATCTTCTATCTGGGGAGCTATCCCCATTGGCCAGCAGATTGTTAGCATTCTGTGTTTTTCTTGAGGGCTTGTGTGTGGAAATACTGCCTCTAGCTGTGTTATTTAATTAGCTATCCAGAATGGCATTTGCTCACGTTAAGTGGGCATTTTACCCATAACTGCGTATAGCGTTTGTGGTGTCATTTTACCCTGAATTTGTACTGCTTGTGTAGCTCTTGTTGGTTGAAGTGTGAGTGTTCTTGTCACGAACTGTAAAAGGTTTCTGTAAAGTATTATTATTTCTTTGTGAAGTGGACGTAGGTCTGCTACTGGCATTGTGTCAATCTCTGGATGCGGTGTGTAAGCCGCAAGGACTGGCCAAGTGGCTCCATCTCTTCCGAGTGGACCTAGTCTTGCTTTGTCTTTTGTATGGGAAGGGTGCCTTTAAACCAGTTTATGTGCTCCTGGTACGTGAGTGGAATTTCAATGTCCTCATACGGACAGTATTCATTTGGTGTTTCATCTTCAGTGTAAGAATGAAATGTATTTGATTCGGACCAAATCAGGTTCACCTGCGGACCCCTGTCCACCTATGGTGTTTTGCATGGCACTTCCCGCGGTGGAGAATGAGGTCCTCAATTTACTAAATCGATCTCTTAAAACCGGCCTTGTCCCAACCAGTTTTAAAGAGGCTAGAGTTAGACCCCTATTGAAAAAACCTGGGGCTGACGCAACAAATCTTAAAAACTTTAGGCCTATCTCTCAGCTCCCTCTCCTGGCAAAGGTGCTGGAGCAACATGTGCTGAAAACCCTCACCCACCACCTAGAGAGCAATCAGCTCCTTCACACAAAACAGGCTGGTTTTAGGGCTCACCACAGCACAGAGCTAGTGATGCTGGTAGTTCTGGATGAACTCAGGCTGATGGCAGATACCAAAAAACCATGTGCCTTGGTTCTGCTAGACCTGTCCGCGGCACTTGATACGGTCAACCATGGCCTACTCTTGTCGCGGATGGGGGAACTAGGAGTTCAGGGGGTAGCACTCCAATGGCTCACCTCCTACTTATCAGACCGATCGCAAAGGATCCAACTTGCTGACCAGGTTTCTGATTCTGGTGGGCTGACGTGTGGCGTCCCTCAGGGATCGGCACTGTCTCCCCTCCTCTTCAACGCCTACCTCTACCCCCTGGTGGCGGCTTTATCTGGTATGGAGTGCCAAGTCTTTAACTACGCAGATGGCACCCAAATCATCATCCAGATTGCTAACTCCCCCTCGGCCCATGTTCGAACACAGAACATCCTGAAGTTCACAATAAACTAGATGACAGCTAACTCCCTCAAAATTAATCCCGATAAAACTGAGGTTTTGGCTGTCACCACAGATACTAACCCCTGGAGTGACCGATTCTGGCCTCAAGAGCTGGGACCCACTCCAAAGCCAGCCCCAGTGGTAAAGAGTCTGGGGATAAAATTAGACGCCAAACTCTCCATGTCCCACCAAGTTTCTGCCGTGGTGGGAACATGCGTGGGGCTGCTAAGACTGCTACGCAAACTTGCCCCCCTTCTGTCGTTCACAGCACTCCGCATGGCAGTGACTGCACTGATTATCTCTCGTTTAGACTACGGGAATTCACTGTATGTTGGCCTTCCAGAGAAGCAGCTAACAAAACTTCAGGTAGTCATGAACGACGCTGCCAGACTGATTTTCAGGCTCCCCAGGAGGGCCCATGCTACCGCGCTACTACAGCAGCTACATTGGCTCCCAGTGAAGCAGAGAACCAGATTCAAGGGGCTATGTATAGCCCATAAAGCAATCCATGGACAGGCCCCAACATATATTAAAGAACGCTTGGTAACCTACGTACCAGGGCGCTCCCTTCGGTCTTCAGATGCTGGGTTACTATCCTGCGCTCGCTTCCTGAGCTCCTCTAAGGGGGGCAGAGCTTTCTCCACATTGATCCCCCAGTTCTGGAATAAGTTGCCGGAAGGCCTCCGCAAAGAACCAGCACTTCTCCCTTTTAGGAAAAAATTAAAAACCATCCTTTTTACAGAAGCCTGGGGCACAATCTTGGCCTAGTTAGGGCGCACTACCCAGCAGAGTTGCTATGGTACCTTCTCTCACAGCGCTTAGAGACCAGTTGGTGATATGCGCTTTAGAAGCTCCAATTAACATAACATAACATAACATTGTGCATCTGCTTGTGGGAATTTGACTCATGAATAGAATACCTCTGTTCTATATGATTTGTTAGCCTCAAACACAAAAGTTACTGTCCCACCCCTAGCTGTGACTCCATAGTCCGTAAGTAAGGGCATACCTAACATTTTCTGAAATGTTTATTTCCCCTTCTATTTCTTCTTCCCTGAATGCAGCAGGCTGTGCTCACACAGCAGCGTCTTCATCAGCCATTGTTGAAAAAGTTTCAAAGAAGAGTTTCAAGGAAACTGAGATAAGGTTTTCTGCATAATAGGAACTGTTTGTCCTTCAAGCTTGATAAACCTACAGCCAATAAATAGGATTTTTGCCTACTCATCTGTGACTTATAGTTCCCTTCCCACTCCAGACGTCTCTAAAGAAATGTGAGTAGGGGTCTCTGAGAATAGCATGACTGAACTACTCAGATTTGACTGTTAAATAAGTACCAAACCAACGTTGGTGGCGCCATGTCGTGTAGTTCCTACAACCCTATATAGGATCTGCTCGTTTAGACAACATATACTGTAGGATTGGAGTCAGACTGATTCTAGACACCCCTACCGAATATGTTAGCCTGTGTGCCAGCTAGCTCACAGTGCCACTAGAAACTCCTCTTATCAAGGAGAGAATAGTTCTTGGCAACTATCGAACATGACAACCCTGTCCCATCAGGGATCGTGGAAACAGTGTACTACTTTTTGCTCAGTCATTCGTTCTCACTTCGTCTCAGTGAGATACACAGAATAAACGGTGGGGACGTTTTATAATAAGCATTTATTGAACCAGCGTCATTCTAGTGTAAAATAGGTGTGCTGAAACAACCATTAGACATTAACAGATATAAATGATTATAAGCACTAACAGAGCAAAAGGATGGTAGATTTCTACCATTGTGCTAAAACAATGAATAGAGGCAAGTATATAAAATACATGACAGTAGAATGCGTACTGCTACGATGCGACCCTAACTAGATGTACCTGAATGTACCTAGCATGTATGTAGTTGTAAATGCCAAGAATCCCTCTAGGATAAATTCAACCCCATTACCTGAAGTGAGAGACTGTGGGACCCCGTCTTGGTCTCGAGATGAACACCCCGCAAGGGATGTCAGACCACTGTGAGCTGGAGTGTCTGCGTGCAGGAGCCTCAGCATCTCGCGTCAGTGTGTCGGCATGGAAGTCCTTTTTCTCCTCTGACTACCTCAGCAAGATATGGTGTATATATACCCAAAGTGGTACCCCCTGGGGATTTACCTTGCTGTGTCATGTCAGACTAGGATGACGGAAGGAATGACCCCTATACATAGTTATTATGAAGGAGATGGTAGGCCTGCTGTCCTGCTGTGATTCCAAGAATCCTCATGCATAATGAATGAGGCGTAAGCTTTTCGGAGAAAACCCCATGTCATCTTTAAGCATTACTGTAACTATGTAAAAGGTCAGTACTAAGAACCGTTATGCAGTGTAAGGGTAGGGAGAATATAGGTGAAAGGTTAGGTGACTACGTGAGCCTATATTGGGGTACCTATCTGGAACATAACAATGGTATACTGTGATAACTTTGCAGTATACCATGGTACATGGTGATGACAAGCCAGTAAATAATTGGGTAATGGCTATTTTTAGAGACTGAAAAGGCAGTCATTTTTTTTACTACACTTTGGCTGTGTTCAGTGTTAGGGTCTTATATATAGGTAAGTAGTAGGTCCCTACCTATTACCACTATATTAAAGTGGTAATAGGTAGGGAAATGCAGTTCTATTTTTTTAATGTATTTTTAAATAAGTTAATGCCCATGTACTGTGGAAGTTTCACAAATTATTGTGAAATTCAGTGAAAGTACAGCAGTGACACATATCACTACGTTTAAATGCCTTATAACTTAAGAAATACTTACCGGGGCGTGGCCAGGACCTCGATGGAGTAGGACGCAGGTTGCGTGAGCTCCGTCCTCCAGAGGCTGACCGGGGGCTTAAATAGCTAATTGGAGGCCCGGGGGTGCGATCGAGCCCCCAGCTGCTGAGCGTGCCCCGTGTGCATTGATAGGGGGCACCGGGGACCTAGTCGCAACAGACGCCCGAGAGCGGGACGGACGGTCCCTAGAGGCGCGCTCCTCCGCCATCTTGTCCGGAGGGACCGGCGCGGCCGGTGCCCAGCGCGATCGCCGAGGGTGCTGTTCGACCACGAGGCCGCCTGCTGAGGATTCCCCGATCTGCTCTCTCCCTCCCGCCTCCCCCGCGGCTGGCCCGACATCACGTGGAGGGTCCGGACGGCAAACTAGGGCCCGGCGGCCGCCCTGTGTGGCGGGCCGCGCTCAGGACCGGGCCGGGTGGAGGACAAGTGACCGGAGCGACCAGCAGCTGAGGATCCGGGCGGCAGCCCTGGAGGTGAGGCGGGCGAGAGTGGCGGAAGGCACGCTGGACGGGTGAGCCGGGGGTGGCTGCGGGGCCCGGGAACTGCGCAGTTGCCATCGGAGCGGGCCGGGACCCCCCCCACTGAGCGTGGGCCTTGCTTGTGGCTGGAGGCCTAGCCGCACACCATCAAGCGGGGCAACACACAGTTCACCGCCCCCCCTGGACAGAGTGCATTTAGCGGAGGGGGGAGCGGGCATAGACACGTGAGACCCCCGTGAGAACTGGAGACCCAGTCTCCAACCATCCCCCACCATGGACAGTAACTAATGGGGGCGCTTGCCTGGAGAAAAGGGTAACCACAGGGGCCCAAACAAGCAGAGGCGGTGGGGGTGTCTGCACCCCCGTGCCGGCCCCTGGATTGGCGGCGGAGGGGAGAGCACACACATCACTGACAGTCCACCACTACACCAAAGCACTCCTGGGGCCTTGGGCCTACGGCTGATGGCGGGCCTGGCTGGTGGGGCTCTGCGGGGGGAGTGGAGCCCCTCTCGACAGCATTGCATTGTGGGGGAGACGCCCGCACCCAAGTTGGAATATCTGTGGGCCGGACATTGATCGCTGGGCACTGGAGCCGCCTGCATGGACTGAGATCAGCCCGTGCTGACCAGAACTGATCTATCTCGTTCCCCCCGGGGGCACTTCCCCCGGCAGTCCCCTTCGTGGAGGGAGGGGTCCCTACAGGAAGCTTGCTCCACTGAACATACCCCCGGAGGGGATCCCACGCCCTTGCTCGCAACTGGTGCCCCGGGGAGCCCGGGCCCCTGGCCGACGCTGGACCTCTGAGGGGCCTAGACCGCCGCACGGAGTATCTCCTGGGGCCTGCTGGCGACCTGAGATGGAGACCGCAAATCCCGACCTCTGTGACCGCTTCACCGTCCTCTTCCTCTCGAGGTCTCTTAGGCAGGGAAGCGCCCCGACGGAGGTGGGAGTGCTCCACGGTCAGACAACAAGAGCGACGCCCATCACCTGGAGGTCCCCTCACTCAAGTTATGACACGCGGCAGACAGGGGAAAACTGCGGTACAATCGACGCCCAGGGACACGTCCGTGGTCGACCTGTGGGCAAAGTCTGTCCCGCCCCCTGGCCCGGAGGATCCCAAGATGGCCACCAAGCCGGAGACTGATGCGGCAGCCCCCATTACTCAGGCCTTCATGTCTTCCTTCCTCCAGGAGATAAAAAGTGAGATAAGTTCCCTCAAATCGGAGGTCAAGTCCTGACTTGCGGACATCCGGCGAGATGTCACCGAAATTGGCACAAGGGTGGACGACCTAGAACGCACCCTGGACACCAGAACGGAAGACCAAGAGGAACTGTGGCGCTGTGTTGCCACACTGGAGGAGCAGCATATCGAGCTCCAAGTAAAGCAGGAACACTTGGAAAATCGGAGCCGACGGAATAACCTTCGCATCAGGGGTGTCCCGGGGCGGAGGGCCAAGATATCATGACATACGTCGCAGATCTCCTGCAGGAGGTGCGGGGAGATGACGATGCCTCCCCTCCAACACTGGATAGAGTTCACCGAGTGGCACCCCCGCGCGGTAAAGCCGACCTAACCCCAGACATCCTGACCCGGGTGCATTTCTACACTGAGAAGGAGGCAATCCTTCGAGCATCAAGGGCCACGGGAGACCTGTCATACCGGGGACACCCCATCCAAATCTTCCAGGACCTCTCCCCACTCACTCTACGTCGTCGCAAGGACTTTAAGTCAGTGACAGACAAACTCAGAGAGTCCAGCGTCAAGTACCAATGGGGCCACCCATTTGCCCTGATCTTCCAGTGGGAGGGCAAACGTAGATCCCTGAGATCCCTCAAGGAGGCGTGCCAATTGCTCCGCATCTCGCTTGACCCTAGGCCGTCCACCCCCACCTCTGCAGACTCGGAGACCCAGACGGCTCTATGGCCAGAGTGGTCCAAGGTCCAACACCCCCGCACACGCTCCTCCAGGGCCGCAGCGATGGCTCTCCACGCCAAATAAGACATCATCCACCACCTGAAGTCAATTGAAGCCACGCAACGCTCGGGTGGAGGGGGCTCAGGGTCGGGCCACCCTTTCCCCCCGGCTCAAACCCCGAACTGGAGGCTGCTTGATGACCAGAGGCCCCTTGGAGATAGAGGGGCTATACACCATCTTCGTCTCAATACAGCCCTGTATCTCCTTAGTGGTCCAAACACCCATCAGGGTCTTTCTGTCAAGGGGGCCGCCCTCGCCCCTGTGCTCCATGTCAACCTTACACGGAAGGGCCTCAACACCTCTAACCACAGTGGATCCCACAATGTCCAGCAGTAACCGACGAGTTCCCCTGGCGACCAGAGATCTTCATCTTTATAGACTAACACTTGGCCCGAAGGAATTCCCTGACCTGCAAACGGGGGCTGTCGGCCGCACCCGGGGAATCCCCTGGTGCCCCACGGATGCTCGAGTGGCTGGTCGGCCACTGGGGGATGGACAGCGGTGACTTCTATATTTCAACCGGCCTACCCCGCCATTCTCTTAGTCCCGATGGGGAGTGACTTCGTCAGAGCCGCCCTGGTTCACACCACTGGGCCGCTCTTGGACTGGAATGGTAGCCTATGGCCCAGTTGGCCTTTCTTATGTTTGACTTGTTTATCCCTAACTTTCTCTCTCTTTTCCAATTCTTTCCTTACTCCTACTATCTCCCCTTTTAGACTTCTTGGAACAGATAACAAGCATACCGGGGGGTGCTTAGGGGTGGGACTTCACTGGTCGTGGGAAGGAGGGGATACCGCTTACTGGTTATACTCATCGCACTCCTCTCTCCTCGCCCCAACGCTGGGAGGGGCCACCTGGTGGGAACTGGGAGTAGCCCGAAAGGGGGGTGAGGATCCATACGCCTGCTTGTGCGCTGCTCCCCAGGTAGTGAGTCATGACACACCTTAAGTGTTTGTCCCTTAACGTAAAGGGCCTTAATGCCCCTAACAAGAGGCGACAAATATGGAGGTACCTCCTTATGCAGTACCCAGATATCATTTTCATTCAAGAAACTCATCTCTTGCAAGCGGACACTCAGCGCATGTACCACCCTAAATTCCCCACACAAATCTGGGCCTCAGCACAAACCAAAACAGCAGGGGTAGCCATTCTTTTCAAAGCAGGCACTCCCATGCAAGTCACCCAAACAGTGCAAAGAGGGACGCTTCCTAAAACTGACACTTCTCATGCAGGGTAAACATCTCGCGCTTCTCAATGTATACGCACCTAACCACGCACAAGATGCATTTCTGCGGAACCTGCTTCAGAGCACACTCTCTCGGGAGCTGAACCCTATTATTCTTGGGGGGGACTTTAACTTAGTGTGGGATCCCGTTCTCGATCGCACTGCCTCGTCTTTCCAGGGGACGGGAGCCATGTCGGCGGCACTAAAACAAGAACTCGAAGCCTTGGGTCTCACGGACGCCTGGCGCTACAAACAGCCTGGGTCACAGGACTACACATTCTACTCTCATGTGCACCAATGTTATTCACGCATTGACCACATTTTTCTGTCCCACTCCCTTATTCGCATGTTAAAAACTGCGGAGATCTCTGATATATCCATATCTGATCATGCCCACCTAGAAATTTTTCTGATGGGCCTGGGAAGGAACCCCGCCTCCACTCCCAGGTGGCGCCTACCCCCCCATGTGCTCCGAGACCCGGTTGATGTGGCAGAATTGCGTCAGACGATACAAACGTACTTCGCCACCAACGATCTCCCAGAAACCCACGAACACGTACTGTGGGACGCCTTTAAGGCCACAATTCGAGGCGCTATCACCTCCATTTCTATTGCCCGCATGAGGGAGTCTCGCCTGGTGGAAAATAAGCTTGCCAGCGATATTAAGGCCCTCGAAAGGCAGACTCACAGGGCGCCCACTAGGCAAGTACGGAAACAGCTTGCCTCACTACGGGGACAACTTAAAGTCCTGAGAGTTAATAAGGCAGAACGCTCTCTCTTAGCCCTTAAACAAAAATTCTATGGGGGAGGCAACAAGGTCGGCTCCATGCTGGCGCATCGTCTCCGCCTCCAGGTGTCCCGTAATCACATCTCTAAAATTGCCCTGCCGGGAGGAGGATGGGCTACTTCAGAACAGGCTAAGCAACAGGAATTTGGTGAGTTCTTCTCTACCCTATATGATCGGGGGGACATATGTGCGGATCAGATCGATCCCTTTCTCACCTCTTGCCCTTGGCCACCACTCGGGCCCCAGACTAGGAAACAACTGGAGGAGCCCATCACAGCTGAGGAGCTCCAAAAAGCGTTAAAAAGCTTTCTAACGGGGAAATCTCCAGGCCCTGATGGCCTTACCCTAACGTTCTATCGCCTCTTTTTCCCGGAACTACGAGATTCACTGTTAAAACTTTTAAATTCCTTTTCAGAATGGAACGCTGTCACGCCGTCGATGACCGAAGCCGAGATAGTGCTCATTCCAAAACCTGGGAAAGATCCGATACTGTGCACGTCATACCGTCCAATATCTTTGCTAAACGTCGACGTCAAATTATATACAAAAATTCTGACCCAGCGTCTTGCCCCTCATCTCCTCGGCTTAATCGACCCTGACCAGGTGGGATTTATTCAGGAGCGCCAAGGGGCGGATAATCTCCGGAGAATAGCCCACCTGGTGGAGAAGGTTCAATGTCGGGGCATCCCGGCCTTCCTCCTGTCCCTTGACGCTGAGAAGGCCTTTGACCGGATCGACTGGTCCTATCTCAGAGCAGTGCTACAGAAAATAGGCCTGGGCTCGTAAATGATTGCATGAATCGTGGCCCCCTATGCGGCGCCATCAGCACGGATCAGAGTCAATGGACTCCTCACCCCCCCTTCTCTATTCGCCGTGGCACGCGCCAGGGGTGCCCGTTGTCACCCCTCCTCTTTGCCCTTGCGGTGGAGCCCCTGGCGATTGCCATTCGCCAATCGGCTGAAATACGAGGCCTTCGCCTCGGAGGGGTTGACCATAAGATAGCCCTCTTCGCCGATGACCTCCTTATGACACTCACCGACCCCGCGACCTCGCTTCCTGCGCTCCTGGATATACTTTCTCAATTCAAAATGATCTCGGGACTAAAAATTAACCTCACAAAATTGCAGGCGCTTAACCTTACCCTTCCCCCACAACAGCTGGAAGCCTTGGGAGACACTATTCCCTTCCAATGGGCCTCACGCTCTATCCGATACTTAGGCATTAATGTCACAGCTACTTTAGACACATGGACCCAGGCGAACTGGCCGGCCTGCCGAAAATCAATAAGAGAAGACCTCCGTCGATGGAAACCACTACCCATTTCCTGGCTGGGCAGCCTTAATGCGGTTAAAATGTCACTCCTTCCTAAGGTTCTCTACCTTTTTCAGGCACTCCCAACACCAATACCGCAAAGGGACATCCAGAGCCTTCAGCGGGATGTTACTACTTTCATTTGGGGAGGGGGAAGGCCCCACTTCTCCACGAAGGTATTAATGCTGCCTCGGGACCGGGGGGACTGGCATATCCCGACTTCCTAACTTATTACTGGGCGGCACACCTGCGCTACATCTCGGAGTGGGTGGTTCGGGAGAGTGAGAAGCACTGGTTCCACATGGACAGGGCCGTGGCCTGTCAACCGCTTTGGGACCTAGCTTGGCTACCGCGGGAAGCCAGACATCGCAGTGCCTACATTGCCACCCCGACGAAAACGGTCCTGGAGATCTGGAACAGGATAGCGGTGTCTAGGGGCTTAACCACCTTTCCCTCCCCCAACACACCACTAGCACGCAACCAGGCATTCCCACCGGCCCTCTCCCCAGCATCCTTCCCCTCGTGGGCTGCTGGTGAATGCCGGGTCATACAGCAACTCTTCCAAGAGGGTCGATTCAAATCCTTTGAACAATGTAGAACGGACTTTCATCTACTTAGAACGACACGTTTAGAATATTTCCAAATCCGCCACTGGCTCCACTCCCCTGCCTACGCGGAGGGACGACATGGCAACTTACACCGTTTGAGACCTTGGTTCGATCGTTCGATGGCTCCCAAGGGCTGATCTCTAGGAACTATAAAGTACTCCAGCGCGCGCAAATAAGGCCTCCCCACCTATATCAAACTAGCTGGCAGACAGACCTTGAGAAAGACATTCCCTCTGATCAGTGGGAGCAGCTCTGGCGAGATATGCCCCGCATTCTTAAGAGCATCGCACAGCAGGAATCGGCATACAAAATAATGACCCGATGGTATTATACTCCTCTTCGCCTCCAAAAGATGTTTCCGGACTCCTCACCCCTGTGCTGGCGCTGTCAGGCTTCCCCGGGATCCTTCTTGCATATATGGTGGTTCTGCCCCCTTATCACTATCTACTGGAAAGAGATCTTAAGCCACATTAGGGAGGTGTGGGCTTTCCCTTCCCGCGCGACCCGGGGGCAAAACTACTAGGGATCCGCCCGAGGTCCCTCAAAGCTATGACGCACTCGGCCTGGCGCCTGATCTTCCACATGCTCACAGCATCGAAGCAGGTCATTGCACTCCACTGGAAGAAAGCCTTCACCCCACCCTACACGGTATGGCTCACTCGTCTGTGGCACGTCATGGCGATGGAGCTCCTCTCTCACAGACCAGCACACACTGATGCTAAATTTGAACGCACATGGCAGCCCTTGATCACACACCTCTCTAAACTGGAGCACGCCCGATCAGTCCCACCCCTCCTGAGAGCCCTCCAACTATTTGCTGACCCTATACTTCCAAGGGGGGGGAACATGTGACGAGGATGCGGGATAGGGGTTGGGGGGGAACCCACACTCCTTCCTGCAGAATGTGGAGGCAGTCCTACGCCAATGATATGTAAACATCTTTACCTGGGGCACCCCTACACTAAGAAACTACAGAATCACCTTCTCTTCCTCTCTCCTCCTTCCTGTACTATGCTTTCCTACTTCTATCTCTTTATGTCTTCTGATGTTGGGACTTCACCCGTCCCCATTGTTAATTCTCGACAGGCTAACAGACGACAGGGGACATGCCCCTGGCTCCTGCGTACTGGCAGTATTTGGCCCTCCCATAAACGGGGGGTTCAGGGTAACCGACCCTAGATGGCGTGGAGGCCAATGTGGACAAAACCTTAAAGAGGTCCTAAGTTTTACACATCTGTGCTTGCCCGTTGCAACGCAAGGTTTTGATTTATGTATTATCCCATAAAGCCTGAAGACTGTGGATTAATAATGCACACTGTATCTACTGCTTGCCAAGCCCTGCCGGTATTACTCATAGCCTGGTGATTGTGAATGTTATTATTCTTGTTGATGTAAAAACTCAATAAAAGAGATTTAAACGAAAAATACTTACCCTACTTAACTGCAGTACCCAAAAAGCATCTCCTCTGCACCATAATGTATAATCCTGCCAAATGTCATGTAAATCCCTTCAGCCATTTTAGCACTACTTCAAATACAATAGTCAATGGAAAATGGATTGGTGGAAAAATGCGTTTTGGGACCCCATTTTATCTTTGCACCCCATTAACGATTCACCACAAAAATGTATATAATCTCAAAATGTAGGAAATGCTATAGGTCTGGAAAGTTTTGTGGTGATTCGTCAAACAGGTTGAAAGTTATCAGGGAGAAAATATCCAAAGAATTACTATCTTTGGGAATACGAACTATAACTATAGAGTGGCAATCATTTTCATCTATTGTATTTGTTATGCATATGTTTGGCCAGCCTCTGTGGATCCAGCGGAACAGAAGCATCTCCTCCCCTGTGCAGCGCAACTCCAAGCATGACCGATGCATAACTACAGCTGTGTAGATTGGAACTACTCAAAGACCCTCATCACAGCACAACCCTTCGCCGCATTAGAACCGCCACTGTGCAACACATCTTTGGTGCAGGACCTTGCATCCTTCATCGACGATAGCCAGTTCCGGTGGTTCCGACAAGTCGCTGCCCAGGATATTCAGCAATGCCTGCCGTGTTCTGTGGAACTGAAATCTAGTAAGGAGAGTTACTTCCGAATCTATGATCTCCATCTCCCCCCAGTTCTTTGCAGTGTTCCCCTCAAACAGGTCCCCTATCGTCTGCACTCCTATTGAGTTAAGAGCTCGCGTTATTCCCTTGTCTCTGCACGGGGGTAGCCATTGACACCACTCCAGTGGTGTGAGCGGGGAGTACAATATGGCACCTGCCTGTAACTTTAGAAGATGGTGCCAGGCATGCTTTATAGCATTCACTGAGTCAAGAATCCCTGTTCTGCGGTCCGCAGCCATGAACAACAGTGCTGGCAACGGGAGAGGGGACGCCACTACTTTCTCTATGTGTAGATGGGGCGTGTCTGGGGGGCCGTGCATCCAGTGATAAGCGTGTGCGCTTTGTGCTGCCATGTAATATAAGTCCAGGTCTGGCGCACCCAGTCCTCCCATGTGGTAAGGCAATGTAAGTACGTTCCACTTGACCCGCGCCTGCTTGCCGGCCCAAGCCAACTTAATCATCAATGCTGTAAGCTGACGAAAAAAGGTGCAAGGGAGAACCAGAGGTATGTTCGTGAAGAGAAACAAAAAATGGGGCAATATTACCATTTTCATGATAGAAACTCTACCCAGCAGGGACAGCGGCAACCGGATCCATCTTTCTACCTCATCTTCTAATCTACTGATCGCCACCCCATAGTTTTCCCTGAACACCACCTCAGAGTCCGTATGGATCTTAATTCCTAAGTACCGCACCGGTTCCGTCGACCACCCCAACGGGTAGTCGGCCTCGAATGGGGTCGTAGCCGGTGTGAGGGGGAATATAATAGACTTTGGCCAGTTAACACGGATTCCAGACACCGCTCCAAATCTCACTACTTCCCGCAGTACAGGTGACAGGTTACGGTCAAGGTCCCGTACATATAGCAGTGTGTCGTCTGCCTAGGTTGATACAATCAGCTCATAGCCCGGGAATCGTATACCCCTATATCTGTGATATTCGCGTAGCGCACAAGCCAGAGGTTCCGCCACCAACGCATACAGTATCGGTGACAGGGGGCAACCCTGCAGTGTACCTCTAGTAACATGTATAATATCCGTTACCAGGTTGCCAATTTTAGCCCTGGCCGTGGGTGAGTTATATAGGACCCCTATCAACTGTAGGAAAACACTCCCAAGCCCCATCCGCGTCAAGACCTGCCGCATAAAGGGCCATTCAACAGAGTCAAAGGCTTTTTCCATGTCTAGAAAAACGGCCACCACCCTCACTTCTGGCCGAGTGTGTCGCAGCGTTCCAAACACCGTTCTCAAGTTGTAAGTTAGGTTTCTGCTTGGCACGAAGCCCGCCTGCTCCGGTGCAACCAGCAACGGAACCAGTGGGACTAGTCGGTTCGCCAGAATTTTCGCAAAAATCTTCGTGTCTACATTAAGCAACGAAAGTGGGCGGTAGGATGCGCAATCATCCGGAGGCTTGTCCGGCTTCAGGATAGCGACTATGATCGCCTCTCTCATCGAGGAAGGCATAGCACCTGACTCGCACATTTCGTCAAAGAGGGTGGCTAAATGCGGCACTAGTAACTCCTTGAACGCCTTGTAGAAAGCAACTGTGAGGCCATCTACTTCTGGCGCACTACCCGATTTCATGCCCGCCAGCGCCATAGTGATTTCCTCTACTTCCAGATGTCGCATAAGGTATTCGCAGTGCTTGTCCGTAAGCCAAGGTAGCTTTATATGCGTTAAATAGTCTAAAATTTCCACCTCAGAGCCAGTACTACGGGAGGAGTAGAGCACGGAATAATATTGTCGGAACCTATCTGCTATGGCCTTTTCATCAGTCTGTGTATCTCCCTCATCTGTTTTGATCTCAGCTACTATCGTTTTCTCTCTTCGCCTTTTTAGAAGTTGAGCCAAGACCGCGCCTGGCCGTTCTCCTCTCCATACGCGCAAGCTGTGGCGTATTTACCCAGGTGTTTTATTTCGGCGTCTGTCGTTTCATGATATTCTCCTAACTGTGTTTTGAACTCTTGCGCGACTTCATCATCAGCCCCTGCCAAGAGTCGCTTCTCTAGATTAGCAAGCGAACGTTCCAAGTCTGTAAGTCGCTTTCGTAGCGCTCTGAGTACCCCAGAGTGCTTGGTCATTGTGATACCACGAATATATACTTTAAATGCCTCCCAGACCACGTGAAAGCTATGTTGCAGGCAAAGAACGTTTCAATCGCTTCTGCTAGTTCTGCCTTAAAGACAGTATCTAGCAAGGAGTAGGGAGGGAACCTCTATGTAAAGGGGGGGAATAATTTTCTGTGGGGTGTCTAGTACTAGTAGAATCGGGGAATGGTCTGAAAGCGTACGAGGGAGAACTTCACAGGCTCGAGTCCGTTCTTGTAACAGCCTGGCAGCTAGCCAGTAATCTATACGGGTATACAAGTCGTGATGCGCCGAGTAGTGTGTGTACCCCCCCTTTTCCGGGTATCTCTGACGCCACACATCACATAAGTCTAACTGCGCCATTGCATCCGCTACTGTGCGCGCTGCCGCCGTGGTGTGTCTCTCCGGCCCTCCAGATCTGTCCTTACGTGGATTCATTACTAAATTGAAGTCTCCTCCCCAAAGCTGTTGCTCTTCCCCGCGTCCGCGTACCTTTTCCAGCACTGCTGCGTAAAACTTGGGATTGTCAAAATTCGGGCCATATATGTTGACTATAAGTAATTCCATGCCTTTCCCCCTACATCTAGAAATCGCATAGCGCCCCTCCTGGTCTGTGTCTAGTGGTTCGAGAGTAAGTGTAGACTGGGGGTTTACCCAAGTAAGCACACCTTGTGCATGTGTGGTGAAATCCGCTGCGTGTGTTTCCCTGAAGTCCCCTGCTGCACAACATAGGGCTGTTGAGGGGGAGGTGTGTCTCCTGCAGTAATGCTACATCAATTTCATGTCTAGACAAGTAGGCTAGAACTTTCCTGAGCTTCCTGTGGTCATTGAGGCCTCGCACGTTCCAAGTGAGGGCTCTAACCGTGCAACGTGCTACTATAGTACTGGACCCGCTGGGCTTCGTCATGGGGGTGTGTAGTATCTGCCTAGTGGTTGCTGCCGCAAATGCAAATAGGCTGTGTGCTGTCCATTAAAAATTGTTGTTACAGTTTGTAAATCGCTATACCACTTCAGTCTCAATTCCCTCCCTCCCCCCACCCACGCCAGGCCTGCCCCAACTTTTCCATGGCGGAATACCTCAAAACATTCCCCATTTGTCATCTGAATATACATCCACTCTGAACAAAAAACACTGAACAAAAAACAATACTGCTCCCAAGGTGTGTGGCACACGTGTGGGTGGATGTTGCCCGTCCAGCAGGTCAGTTGGACCTAACCGGACTGAATTCCACCCTCCGCTCGCCATCAATGAAACTTAGTGCATCTACAATATAATACCCCCGCCTCCCCGCATTTCAATACCGTTCTTGGCAAAAAGAATCATGTCGTAACTCTCACTAAAAGCGGACTTCGCTGTGTGTGACACTTTAATACAACTATCTATGTGTTCTTCTCTAATTGTCCTTATCGTTTACAATTCCGCCTCCACTATTGACTCCCCAAGGATTGACTTGCCCTGTCGATTGACACGGAGTCTCACCGGATACAGCATGGCGTAGTCTAAGTTTTGGTCTCGTAGCTGACGCTTCAGTGGTGCAAACTGTCTGTGCGCTTCCTGCACTCGGATCGTGAAGTCCGGGTATAAAGAGATATTGGAGCCCTCGTACTGTAGAGACTGTTTCTCCCGAGCCACTTTCAACGCCGAATTCCTGTCTCGGTAATTCAGCAGCTTCGCTATTATCAGCCTCGGGAGGGGCACCAGGGGCAGGGCGCGGACCCAGTGAGCGGTGTGCTCTCTAAACCACGAATATGGGACAGAACGTTTCACTTCCTAACAGAGATACCAACAGTTTCTCAACTAAGTTTTCCATGTTACCGGTCTGGGTCGTCTCCGGAAGGCCCGTGATTCTTAAGTTGTTCCGTCGGGACCTCGCTTCGAGGTCCTCAGTCTTGTCCTGCAGAACTTGTAGTACCTTTCCCATTTGTTTATGTTCTGTGTCTATTTTCATCTGTGCTTCTTCCACCTCAGTAACCCTGCGCTCAGCCATATCTAGCCTCTCTGCCTGTTTGTCCATTCGTTCGGACATTCTGTCCATCCGATATGAGAGGGAGTCTAATTTAGTCCCTAGGATAGATAGGCTGGTCTGCAATCCTTTCTCCATAGCCGCGAGCATGCTGCGTATATCGCCGTCTGCCTCCTCTTGTGCCTGTTCCTGT
The DNA here is from genome assembly GCA_963921515.1 of Calotriton arnoldi. Classification (NCBI taxonomy): domain Eukaryota; kingdom Metazoa; phylum Chordata; class Amphibia; order Caudata; family Salamandridae; genus Calotriton; species Calotriton arnoldi. The sequence continues at coordinate 374,472 of CAWUFW010013168.1, forward strand.
ACATTATCTCCTTCTTCCGAGGCATTCTCCCTCACTTTAGATTTACGTTGGTCGAATGTAAGTTTAGGCTGCGTCTTGTCCACTCTACCCATAGTGACTGGTCCGTTACGGCCACAGGGGATCTGTGCCTGCTGATTAGCGAGCCGGGCGCCCACAGAAAGGCGGCGTACCCCAAGATCTTCCCTCCGCGTCTACCTTCCTCCACAGGCAGCTGAGTTGATCAGAGAGTGCCAGGCGTATAGCTGCTACTCGGATAGGCCTCCCAGTTAAGCGACCGCCGCTGGCAACCACAGTTACCATGCCGACAAGGTGACACAGCTGCCCTGCCCCCACAAGCGAATGGACTGTCCGGAGAGCACCAAGGGTTAATTACAACATGGAGGGGCACCGCAGGCAAGCGACCGCCGCCAGCGTTACCAACTTCTGCGCTGACCAGGAGATGCTACTTCCCCGTGTGGCTGCCAATGCAAGACTATGCAGCAAGGCGTGTATCTGTGGGGGCCTGAAGCTGGCTTCCCACGGCACATAAATCAGGCAGACCTCCCTCTTCAGGGCACTCCGTGGGCCCGCGCAGTTAGCCTCAGTCTCTCACCGCTCCCCGCACTGCCACGCTACTGTCTCCGGTACTCACCCGCGAGCACCCCTCAGGTCGCACACCAAATCGAGTTGCCAGTCTGCGTCAAACCCGCCACCCGTGCCTGCGGGCTTGGGAGGGTATGCAGTTCACCTCAGCACTCCAGGGGCAACCCCACCGCAAAACAGTCCCACCTCTAGGCTGCGGTCATCTTCACTCTGCTCAGCGGATGGTCACGGTTACCTCCGTGCTTCAAAATGGCCGTCTATGTCAGCAGAGCGCCTCCCTATGTCGCAGGCGCACCGCAGGGTAGGTTGCGGTCTGAGTGCCGTTGCAGTCTTCTAGTCATCACCCTGGGCCTCTCCGGATCTTCGTAGCGGGCCGGGACAATCGCTACGCTCCCGTTCTGCAGGAGGCCCAAGCCGCCACGGGACACAGCACTCGGCTTCACACCGCTGCGGCCTCACCCGTCGTCTCTCCTGGGCGTCTCGTACTCACTCCCCACAGCGGGCCGCAGCGCACCGCAGATCCTCCACTCTCCCAGCCGTAGTGCGCCCCGCGGCCGCTTCCCTCTCCGCTGTTGTGAGCTGAGTCTTTCCCCGCCGGGGGCACCCAGAAACAATTCAGCCTCTGTTCTCCGGTCCGCCGTTCGCCCCCTACTTCAGTCCGGGGATCACGGCCCAGGACAGAGGCTCCGCAGTCAGAGCCGGCTGCTAAGGTCTCTGGTGGCAATCGAGGGCTCAAAACGGCACACAACGCTCTGGGCGCCCTCCGGAGCAGGCGGCGGCCCAATTCAGGTCAAATGGTCCGCACTTTTGTCGGATCTATGCAGGATCGTGTGATGGCGTTACGGAGCTTACAGATTAAGCGGCCATCTTTGGCTCGAGCAAGCTCCGCCCCCTGCATTTAATACATTTGACATTAATATCCTAATGCATATGTTAATCATAACGATTTTTGTATTAAAATGTGCTTATCTGTTTTTTGAAAATCAAGCATTTACATTTTTTGCAGGTTGTGGGTTATTTTAAAGGTTTGGGAGGGTAGTGTGTTAATGTTAACTTATTTATTATTTTATTTGAATTTAATTTCTATTGGGGTTATTGTTTATATTAAAGAATATGTCTTTTATTTTATAATGTGGATGATTGTAAATGTTAGGCCCTTCACACATTTTGGGAAGTTTTTTTACAGGATTTGGGATTTATTTGGAGATTGAGTGGGTAGTGTTTTAACTTTAAACTATTTTTTCAAGTTAGTATTTCCGGGATCTAAGGGCCCGATTGCGATGTCGGACGGATCGGAGTCCGTCCGACATCGCTCTGGAAATGGAACCGAACGACCTCCTGTCATCGGTTCCAGTCCAGCAATTAGGATGCGACCGAACCCTGTTCGGTCGCAATCCCATACTTTGCTATGGGAGCATGCATTCTGAACGGAATGCATGCTCCCATAGCAAAAAGTAGAGGTGCCGTTCATCCCTGCACCCGGTGGCAGGCACCTCAAGGTGCCTGCCACCGGGTGCAGGGATCAACAGGGGGGCACCATAGGTCCCTCCTAGCCCGACATTCGGCGCCCTTGCACCCATGGGGACCCTGCTGGGGGCCCCCAAAGCTGTTTCCCAATGCCTTTCTGTGCCGGGAAGGCGGCACAAAAAAGCAGTGGGAAACTGCCATCGTAATCCCTCGGCCGGAAAGAGCCAGCCGGGGGATTACTGCAGGGTTACCGGATGGCGGACGGCTCTCCGAGTCCATCGGAAGCCATTCGGAAATCCGAGTCGGATTCCCTTCCGACCGAGCCCATCGAAATGGCTTGGTCTGAAGAGAATCCGAACAGCAGATTACGAGGCGGGCTCCGACCGATGCTCTTTGCTTAGACAACAATGTCAGTGAAAGATTTGCTGGACCGGACATTTAGGGCCCGATTCACAAAAGTAATCTGGGACAAGATCCTAACTTTACGACTTTCGGTATTCACAAAAGGCATTTAGGAGTAGTAAAGTTAGGATTTTGTCTTAAGTTTGTCTTAAGTTTTGGTTTTAAGACAAAATCCTAACTTAAGTTAAACTTAAGTTAGGATTTTGTCTTAAGTTTGTCTTAAGTTTTGGTCGTAAGACAAAATCCTAACTTAAGTTAAACTTAAGTTAAACTTAAGTTAGGATTATGTTTTAAGACCAAAACTTAAGACAAACTGAAGATTACTTTTGTGAATCGGGCCCTTACTTATTATTTTTTTCACATTTTTATATAGCATGTTTAAGGTCTTGAGCATAAGAGCACTTCACAGAGATGTGAAGGAACATTATAATATAGGATGACAAAACGAGCAGTCAGTAGGGCAAATACAATAGTAATATTGTGAGGCATAACTTCAGTATTAACTAATATAGCAGATTATATGCAAGTACAATCTAATAGAGCATATTATACACAAGTCACAATAATTCAAGAATAACCAAAATAAATGCAGTAGGCCTGTCAGAGTTAGTGAATTCAAAAGGAGTCAGACAACCAAACCTTCACATGTGCATTGAATTTGAGAGAGCAGAAATAGGCTAAGTCTGGATATTAAGAGTCTGAGGAGAAGTATCAACCAAGAATAAAACTTTTAAGTTCATTTAAAAAAAATGGCAAAAGAAGTGATAGTGTGTAGGGGAGATGGAACATCATTCTATACTCATGGAATGAATCTAGAGAACAATTGATCCCTGGGGCTGTATTACAGAAACAGCCCAGAGAGTGCAATGGGCATTTGCGCCCACTTTGCATGCCCCAGGCACCTTGGTATTACAGAAGGGCCCTCAGATGCTTGTGCGGCTCCTTCTTTAATACAGGTAGTACTGGCGCACATGTAGCGCCAGTGCTATTGATAGAGGGTGTTCCCTCATTTGCATGGGGGAGTTGCCCCAGGCAAATGAGGGAATCACTTTGCCTCTGCACCCACGCCGTATAACCGATGTGGGCGCAGAAGCAGAAATGCCTTAAGGAGGGGGCACTGTCAATGCGCCCCCTGGGGGAAGCCCCCTCAAGGGATGAAATCCCCCTGCCGGCGGGTACAGTCACTAACTGCACTCGCCTCCAAGGTAATCTCTAATCCCTTTTAAAAGTGCAGACGGGTTGCCACCTACACAGAGAAACATGGAACAGCTTTTAAACAGTTGCTGCATATTTCTCTTTAATGCCTGCCCTGGGGACAGCACGGATTTGCGGCCATAATAGAAAACACTTTCCCTGTTTGCACCCAGCACACCTGCTTAAAGGTGTGCCATGGCGCAAACAGGAAAAGTGCCCCCGTTCAGTAATACGGGCCCAGGTATGTTTCTGGTTAAAGGCAGGGGTTTCCAGCAAGAGACACTGAGCTGCAGAGTATGCAACAGTTCACAAAGATTTTCAGCTTCTGAAGTTCTGTCTAGATAGTGAGAATGATCAGAATGTATTATTTTGTACACCAAGCATGAATGTTTGTATGTTGTCCTTCAATGAATAGTGAGACATCTGGGATGTGCTAAAAGGTCATGTTTTGAGGAAGGGGGGTCCACTTTCCTAAGCAAAATATTCAAGGCAGTGGATAGATCACTTAGGTCCAGATGTACGAATATTAAGAATAGTGATTTCCAAATAGCAATTTTTACCAAATCACTATTTGGTAATCGCTATTTGTAATGTTCGACACTTTAATAGCAATTCTTAGTAGGTCGCAAATCGACCTACCTTATGGATATTTGAAAAAAGCATTTTTGCAGTCACAAACTCCCCGATTCTATGACTATGGAGAGGCAGGAGCATTCTTATCTCCCTTCCAGAGCTTGTGTAGAGGCTGAAGGCACGTCAGGGTGAGAAGGTATGCTGGCAGAATATGTGGGGGCGACTTTCATGATGTAAGAAAAGTTGGAAAATTGCCACAAAGTAGGGTCAGCAGGCAGCTCTATTAGAATTGCTAGATATAGGGCCATCAAGGGAAGAAAATAAGGTTCTGTCTCAGAGGTAGAAGAGAGGGGGTGAGCATTTAGAGACTCCAAATGTATCCGATCAAGAAAGGAGTGGCTCGAGGGGTGTATAATCATCTTATTTGAAGAGGGAGAGAAAACAAATTGAGAGAAGGAAGGGAAAACAGGTTGAGCTGAGTCAAGAGCTCACCCTCCAGTGGCATAAGGAGACAAGTTGAGAACAGGCTCCTCAGAAGTGGAAAAAGGAGACAGGCCTAAAGGACTGGACCTTCTCTGCAAAGATGACAGTTTGTACCTGCTGGAGGTTTTTATTCACAACCTGAATCATTGTTTTCCACTTTATTAAAAATAAAGTAGGTAGGCCTTGTTTGGAGAGGATGGGGTGGTGGTGAGCTTCTGGCCATACAGGATTTTCAATTCGCGAAAGATATTCAGAACACTGTCAAAGAGGTAATTCCACAGGGAAGTTATGTGAGTGAAAAATACAAGGTTCATCCGTCAGAATATGATAGTAATCTGCAACCTGAGCTTCGGGGTGTTCCTGCAGCAGCTGATGTTTAAAGGTCTCTCCTAAATTTTTGGGCTTTTTCATGGGTATAAGACTTTGGGGCCAATTACGATGCGGCGGAAACGGCTCCGACCGTTGGTCGGAGCCGTTCCGACTGCATCGAAATGGCCCGTTCGGATCCCTTTCCAACCGACCCTTTTTGATGGGGTTGGTCAGAAAGGAATCCGAACCAGATTTCCGAATGGCCTCCGACGGGCTCGGAGAGCCCGGCTGCCATTCGGAAATCCTCCATCAATCCCTCGGGAGGCTCTTTCCGGCCGAGGGATTACGACGGAAGATTCCCACAGCCTCTCTGTGCCGGCCTTTCTGACACAGAAAGGCTGTGGGAATCCTACTTTGGGGGCCCCCAGGAGGGCCCCCATGGGTGTAAGGCCTACGGATGGTAGCCTAGGGGGCACCTATGGTGCCCCCCTGTTGATCCCTGCACCCCGTGGCAGGCACCTTACAACCCACACATAAAAGTTACACAACAAAAAAAACATGCGACACTATAAAATCTCAATTAAATAAATATTAATAAGTAAAAAATAATCATTAATTTATTATAATTAAATTACTTCCCACCCTATTCTCTTATAAACCCACAACCCGCTACGGAACTAAAAAACACGAAATGTAATTCAAATAAAATTAATAACTACTAAATATTTAACACATATAGTAAAAAACATAAACAATAATTAAAAAATCGATATTTTAAACAGCTATATTTTTGCAAACGATATCAATGACTTCTTTATTTTTGAAAACAATATTTCTTACCTTAAATTCGATATTCTTGACCACGATATTCTTGCTGTCGATATTTCTGTGTCATGATATTTTCAACTCGATATTTGTGTAGGTCGACATTTGCAACTCGATATTTTGTCTAAATACCGGATTTGCCAAAAGCTTCAAATCAATTGTATAAACCCTGTGAGGTGCCTGCAATGGGGTGCAGGGATGAACTGCACCTCTGCTCTTTCCAATGAGAGCATGCATTCCATTCGGAATGCATGCTTCCATTGTAAAGAATAGGATTGCGACTGAACAGTGTTCGGTCGCATCCTACTTGCTGGGTTGGAACTGACGACAGGAGATCATTCGGTTCCAGTTCCCAAACGATGTCGGACGGACTCCAGTCCATCAGACATTGTAATCGGGCCCTTTGTGTGAATTAGGAACCAATTTTCATAGTTGGTTCACCATACTGTGAGATATATATTGGGGAATCAGAAGGAAGCCAATTTGAGGGAGTTGAAAAAGGACAGTGATGATACTGTTCTTTAATCAACAACATTTTCAACAGGCAATATGTAGACTAGCGGTGCGTCAGATTTAACCTTGCATCATGCCGCTGTACATCTTATTAAAGGGTTGCCAAGTATTCAAGATTTAACTTCTTCTATAACAGTATAACATGTTGGGCTCATTTATTAGGAACTCCAGTGATAAATGACATTGAAATCATTTTCAGAATTTAGTTGGGCTTGTTTCAATTTCACATCCTTCACAATCTTCAATATTGGGAATTAGATTGCAAGTACTGGAGGTCATTGCACACAGCATCCAGACCGTTTAGTCCAAATGTCAAAATTGAATTACAAATATGTCCACCTCAGAGTTCTATCACTACATGATATTCTGGGAGAAACGCATCCTTTCTTCGTTAGACATGGATTAGACTATTTAGGCTTCAGTCAGAAGCAAAACATGACCTTCACATCACAGAGCTTTATGGCCTTTTTTATGGAAATGGACCCTGCATGCAAATCCCTACATGCTGCCGTTGAGCACGAACAAGCATGCCTATCCCGTCTCCACCATCAATTCCTTAGGGGCAGTAGCCAACAGACACCATCGTCCGAGGCTAGAGGCCCATGTTGGGGAAAAAGAATGATGGGACTACCCCTTTGGGCTGACAAGACACCACCGGATCAAAGTGGATACTATTTGGGTCTGTGCAACAATCCTCCTTTGTGGAGGCCCATGTCGGAGAGAGTCTTGGAGCTACTCCTTTTTGTGGCCAATGTGTCTCAAAGATTTAATGGACACAGGTGAAATCCACACCTCACCTAGGATCCAAAGAGATCACTCCATCTAGGAACAAGAATGATCAAGAACCAGAAATCAGAAGGAATGGACAGGGCGTGTCTCTAACACAATTTCTTTCACCAACTGAGCTGCGATCTCAGCTCCTGCACATGGGGACAGAGGGGCCAGTCTTTTTCAGATAGATGAACCTCAACAGCCACTGCAGTCCAGACCAAGGGCCAGCACCAGGACTGATTCTCCCTCAGGCTGGTGCCAGCTCTAGCTCTTATCAAGCTACAGAAGGTTAGGCTTAGCATAGCATATCTTTTTCAATGTTTTTCACAGAATTCTCCAGGGATAGCACCACTAAAAACACAAGAATCCTTTCTCAGCCAGAGGAGGCAGAAAGGAGAGTGCTGTCCATCAGCCATCTTTGAAGCATTCCAGCTTTACCTTCTGTCCACAGTCCAGTAGCCTTCACCGTCTGCTTAAGAGCAGATATACCTTTCTGCACGAACTCTTCACAATCCACATCACTGCACAGTTTCCTAAGGCAATCATTGATCAGCAATCTTTTAACATGAAGATATTTGTCAAAACAAATTAGAACATTCTACCTTTTACGCTTATTAATTGCAATGTTACCAGAAGTATTGGAAAGGGTTTAAAATGCATGCTTAAATTATAATGTGTAATTTGCTTTTTGAAGTTGAAATCTTTTGCCCTAAAAATCATACACCTTTTGCTCACTGCGTAAGCACATCTCACCATCGAGCTTCTTGAGAAAAGAAGCGTGAAGCCGTTAAACATGATTAACAATGCATAATGGCCTTTTTCAGGTTTTAAAATTTATGAATAAGCAAGGCTAATAAAGGTCTGCTGTTCTAGTACAAAACAACAGCATGTTCGGTGATTGCCTTTTTATTGCAACCATTTGCCATGCTCATACTGCGAATGCTTGCTTAGCTGGAATGATGGCTAAACAGTTCTGATCTCACAATGACGTTTCATGTTCTCCCCAGTTATATGAGCTTTCAAAAAACTCAAGTGAAAACAACAGTTTAAATCTCAAACCCAACAAATGCAAAAACCGTTTCTCCCCTTCCAATTTCCTCCAGACCATGACTTTCCTTAATTATCATCAACTTCTGTTCTAGTTATGTTCAGGTTCCCTTCTGCCTCTTTCAGGTCATCTGTATCCTTAATTGTCATCAAGTTCAAATCCACCACTTTTGAAATTCCTTAAAATAATTTTTGGGGGTCAAAATGACATAATACAACTTTAGATGTGATTCTACGTATGTTTCCATTCATACTCGTTATTCCCACTTACCTTCCTTTTTATGACATCATACTACCAACAAAACAATCAGTATAATAGTTTATCATAGATTTTCTTATGATTTTCCTGGGTAGACCTGGCATACTCTCCACTTTTTCTTTCACATCAGTATTGATATACATATTTTTATAATCATGACATAGGAATCCACATTGCTTCCCTTCGTTGGTCTGATTCTCTTGTAATGCTTTTAAGCTACCAGGGGGCATATTTACAAGGGCATTGTCCCACAGGAACGTCACTTTTAATGACGTTCCTGTGCCGCAGTGCCCTGCTCCATATTTACAAGGTGGCGTTAAACCACTTAACGTGGTTTAATGCTACCTTGTAAATATGCCCCTTACCCGCTGCAGTCCGCTGCAGCAAAGGGGCGGGCAATGGGTATTGCTGTGGGTGTTCCACTGCAACACCCATTACTTTTTTACGCTGCTCCATATTTACAAGGGTGCCGTAAATATGGGGCAGCACCAAAAACAAGACCAGGGAAAACTTGGTCTTAAACAGACACAACGCGGAGAAAGGATTAATTTGTCCTCCTTTTTGCTGTTTCGATGTGTGCTACATTCTGCAGCACACATAGAAAGAGCAAATCGCCATCAGTGATTGTCCATGTGCAGGAAGTTGTCCCTTCTTGCACATGAAGAATCATTAGATAATGACGAGTTGCAACTTCTATATGTGCTGCATTCTGCAGCACACATAGAAGTTACAAATCACCATTAGTGTTTCTTTATGTGCAGGAAGGGACACCTTCCTACACATGAAGAATCATTCCCAGCAACGCAGGCCCCCGCATTTTGAAACTGTCAGAGCATGGCGTTAGCAATTTTGGCTTAACGCTGTGCTCCGACAGTTTCTTCAAAATATCCCCCCAGGTTTTCAGACGTTTTGCACCAAATTAACATTTATACCATACCAACATATACCTTTCATTGGTCTCAACATTATTTTCCTTGTTTAGAGCAGCTCCCTTATATCTTATAAAGGGTTCCATCATTTAGTGCCCAATGTTCTTATAATTCTCATGCTCATGTCAACTTGCTGTAGAGGTGTTTTTTTCTTTAAAAAAATAATTATATGGAACAGATTTATTTCAGTTTATTTTCCCATTTATAGTTGAATATGTATTTTTGCATAAGCCTTTGTTGTAGTATTGCATGAAGATTGGTGTCGTTGCAGGATTTTCATGTAGTACTTTTTAGAAGTGGCCTTCTGTCATTTCAGACAGCTGTAGCCGACCTGCCAGACTATTCTTTTTTCACTCATTACACAGTTGTGGTCGCCACTGTAGATATAGTTAGGTTTAGAGTTTTCATAGGAAGACGTTTATTGTTTTGCTGATAACTTTGGCACTATTTGACTAATTCTCACGAAACTGCCTCCAAACAAAATTAATCAACCTCGGCTTCTTTCTGGTAGGTTTCGTACTGATTCGCCAAGTGGGAGCCAAAAAAGAGGGGGTCACAAAACATTGGTTTCCCAATGTTCATTCCCATTTGAAAATTTGGGAAGCAATACAGAAAAAACTGCTGAACAGAATTGCACTAAATTTGGTTGAAAGTAAGAACTTTATTTTGAAAGTGTGCTTTTCATTATTTAGTATAAATCCGTTCTACCCTTTTTGAGAAATTTGCATTGAATGAGGTGCTGGGAGTGGCCATGAAAGGGTCAAAAAGTTAGGTATATCTGGACTGTTGGTGCCCAGATATGCTCTGATTGACCAATTTAAAGGGGACTAGTCAATCCTGATTGGCTGGCCACAACTTGAACAATATATTGTGGCAGCCATTACGGGTCCCAGGGACATGGTCCCTGTGTTCTAAATATGAATTAATTAAATATACAGGGGCAAGTTGAGCACACCCTGGCCACAAAGGGCATGTGTGGGATTGGCTGGCCACAAAACTGATAACATGTTTTGGCACCCATTAGAGGACCCAGGGATATTGTCCCATTAATATGCATTGTAGTAAATGCCAGAATAATAAATAAATAAAGAGTGATAACAGATTTTAGATACAATAAAATTAATTTGTTGTTGTTACCATATTATTTTTAGGAATTGTAGCATGTTCTAATATGATTTTACCCTGTGAAAAAGACTAACCCTCTGCTAGAATTTGATGAAACTGTTTTTTCTCACAATTTTTCCATAGGGGTTGTGGAAGGTTTTCCAGAAGCTAAAATTAGAGCACATTTTCTACAAGTGCACACTATCTTCCTCAGCCATGAGAGAATAAAGGGCCTGGTTTAGAGTTCAGTGAACAGATAACTCCATCACAAACATGATGGGTATCCTGTCCACTGTATTACAAGTGCATTATATTCGATGCCACTTGTACTAAGGTGGACAGGATATCTGTCCTGTTTGTGATGGAATAACCTGTCTGCCGAACTCTAATCAGGGCCAAAGTCTGATATTCTGAGTAAAGCATGTTAGGAACAGCAGCCTGCCAGTTGATTCCTCAGTGTTCTACTGCAGCTTCCCACAGGGCATAACATTCTGTATTTATGACAAAACTGTGGCATACTTGAAGCCCTCTTGATGGAATCAAAGCTGTAAATGTAAAGCATTTGCTTTAGAAATTAACAAAATTAGGGGATTCATTTTGTCATAGAAATTATGAGTAGAGATCAAAAAACCTAAAATGAGGATATATTTTCTATAAGTTATTAAATATATTTTTCATCCATGTCAGTAAAAAATTCCGACATGCAGACTGATATACATGTCAGAAGAACTTGATTCAGGCAGGAAACTCCAGATTTGTAAAGTAAAAAATTATGTAATTTAGCTTTCTCCTACCTGAAATTCTCCCCACTTCAATGCAAGTCAACAGGGGAAATAAATTCCCCTGATTATTTTTTGAAAAACCTCCTACTTTCTGCTTTCCAAATGTTAACATGTATGTACTGAAACTTGTACTTTCAATACCAGCAGCAATCTGTCAGTTAACTCCCTGGTGTTCTACTGCTGCTTCTCACAGACTAATAACGAACAACTAGAATGCTAACACTCTTTTCTTATGACAAAAGTCTGGCACACCTGAAGCCATCTTGAGACGTAATCAAAGCTGTAAATGCTGAAACCTTTCCATTAGCAATGAACATAATGAAGGGGTTCTTTTTTATCATTGAAATAATGATTAGTGCTTTAGAAACTAGAAAGAGAACACATTTTCTAGGAGTTGCCAAATATTTTCCTCATCCTTTTCAGTAAAAACATTCTGACAGGCAGAATGACACATATATTAACACCAGCAACAGTCTGTCAGTTAACCCCCTAGTAATCAACTGCAGTTTCCCACAGTGGTCAAATGAACATGATAGAGCAAATTTCCTCACTTTTGCAAATTAAACACATTTAACTGTAAAGTGCTATTTCAATGTTGAATAACATACACACATCATTTAATGAAAAATTTGTAGTATGTAACCATATTTAGACATTAGGAGCAACCATTTGAATAAAGCTATTGTAATTAAGTAAGTTAGCTTAAATGCTGATGCAATTTTGAATGTTGACTTTACACGTTAGGTCTAAAAGGCCTCTTTTCACATTTAAACTGTTGTTTTGCACAAGATGTTTTTCTCTTTCTTCCCACTGCAGGTGCTGTTATTTTCCAGAAGCGTTCTGTTAGCTAGTGAATAGGCATGTGTTATATATTAGACAATTGATAGTGAGGTTCTCACCGGGAGGAGAGGAGATGGCAGGAAGAACGACTCGTAGGAAGAACTGTCTGAGCCACAAGATCTGTTCAAAGTAACAAATCAAGTTTAGTGATTCGTAAATAAAAGAGCGCTGGAACTCTTTTGGTTCCCACTATACACCGTAGGCCTGTCAAGTAAGCGTTGGAGGGATGAAGGCAGGATTAGAACGCTGAGTTCTGAATTGCAAGCAGCAGGATAAAGACGTGTTCAATTACTCTCTGTGTGTTGTGCGGTTATTGGTGAGTACCTAGGCTGGTAGGACACTACAACTGGGGACAAGATTGGGGATACGGGGCGCGTACACTGAAAGTGCTCTTCCAGAGAGTTTGCTGTGGCCCAGATAACTGCTTGTGCGTCCCACCTGTGCCTCAGTCGAAGTGCTGAATCGATGCTGGCACTGGTGGAGTCTCAACGCAATGCCAGCCTGTGTAAAATGCTTTAAAATAAAGAAAGCGACATTGAAAGTCCACATGTCAGTGGCCAGGAACTGAATGAAATGGCCACAAATAAAAGGTACTGCACCATTCCCCAAATTAATTCCATACGCTAAACGGAGTAAGAATGCTAACGGTGGATGCAACCAGGTTACGAAAGCAGCGCACAATAATTCAGAACAGATGAAACTGAAATGCATGTGCTATGAAACAGAGATTAGCCAGGTGTTTGTGAAGAAACATTTAAGCATGATGCCGACCAAATATCATGACGTTATCTGCTTTCATGAACTAGTATTAGACAAGGTTTATCTACTTACCAAAACCATTAACAAATCATCATTCCATGACATGCTGCGGAGCAGTCCCAGAAGGAGCATTGGGGGTTTTACTTGCAGAACGGTACCAGGCGAAGTGGCCCACCACCAAAGCTGCTGCATAGGGTCCCAGAACAATTCCCTAGACCGCCATCAACTGAAGAGCTCCCATGCAGTGCCAAGGTGAGATCCAAGTTCCAATAGTCATTAAGGCTGATTCCAAAGCCAGCATGTCACAAGGCACTAGAGAAACTCTGCCTAATAAAGTTCCGCAAGAAGCTCCTGAGAAACTACTACTGCCCATCAATGCATATACAGCTGCTGCATTCTTGAAACCGCCATCTTCATTTGATACTGCCAAAAAACTCAACATCGGCAATAGATGGATTGCATGAATAGAGACTTTTTTTGAGTGTTGAAAAGGAAGTTAGGGCCTGATTTAGATCTTGGCAGAAGTGATCCCCTGTCGCTTTTTTGGCTGACTTCTCACCCACCTACTTAGTGGTCAGCTGACCCTATTTAGATGTTAGCGGGTCGGTCCTGCTGTTACTGCTATGAAATCTCAACCGCGTTGTTGGCGGGATAGGCAAAAGTGGATGTTGGAGAAGGACCGACAGTTTCCCCGCTGGCCCAATCACGATGTGCCTTTCCACTGACATGACTGTGGCGGTCAAACCTCCACACCTGAGCTGTCGGAGTGGAAGGGACATAAGGCTGAAACTCACCTTTTCTCACTTTAACATTTCCTGTTTTGCCATGGATCCGATCTGCCAAGTTGCGCCGCTGCTGCTTGATGACGATCAAAACCAAAACTGTTGTGGATACAATTGACGGTAAGCTCCACTGTTACCTGTCCCGCATTGACTTGTCTGTTAACATTTGCACAGGACTCATGTATTTAGAAATCGCTCGTACAAGCAATAGCATACCAATGTGCAATGCATATGTCTGTAATGCAGAAATCTAAAGAAACACACCTATATCAACACATTGGATGTATGCTTTTGGTGCAAGTTGCCTTCCAAAAAGTGGCCATTTCCACAAAAATAGGATATCAAAATAAAAATATAAAAGTCACCATACAAGTGAGTTTTAAGAAATGTAAAATATTCCAACATTAAAAACATGTGCAACACACATCTTAGGGATAAGTGCAATGTAACATGATGTTGAAATTGCACTAGACAGCATGGTACCTTTGCCTTAGAATTTAACAGTAAAATGAATGCCAGTCACAAATTAATAGTAATCAACATATACATTCATGTACCATGTCCACTTGTCTAGTACAAGTCCTGTACTGTATCCAATATCAATAGACACAATAGAATTTTTAAGGTGTCATGCATATGTGCTCATACTGATCAGTAATCAAGGTGAAACAAACACACCTGTAGTAACACATCAAAATAAAATTTGGAACATCAAATAGTTGGTGGAAGTGGCCATTACTATGATGAATGCCTGCACCTAAATACAAATGACCATCACTACAATGTTAAGCAGTGTATGCACTGAACAAAATAGAAATTAAATAAATCATTTGTATCACCTGCCATCATGGGAAAGATAAATAAGCACTTCACATTTTATTCAGAAACATTGCTAGGAATAAAACAATTGCTCTGGAAAATTAATGCCAGGACAAACTTGGTGAAATGAAAAATAGGTATTTATTCATACCATTGAGAGTCTCTCAAAAACAAAATTGAGCCAAATGACAGTCCATTCATCTTCCAAAGCCTTGGGGGCTGTTGTGCTGCAGCACTCAGCTTGCTTCCTACATAACTGCCAAAGAGGACCTCCTCAGGAAGGGGCATCTAGTGGGCAGAGCAGGCACCTAGAAGATCTTACATGGGAGGGGGTGGTTTGGGTTTGGGAGGGGTGCCCTTGGGTTTTGGAGGGGGGCTGTGGTTTTGGGAGGGGTCCTCCTGGGTTTTGTTGGGGTGGGTTGGGATGTTGAAGGTGTAAATTTCCATTTGGCAGGGGTGGAATGGGATGTGGAAGGGGTGGGTTGGGGTGTGGGAGGGGTAGGTTGGGGTGTGGGAGGGGTGGGTTGCGGTGTGGAAGGGGTTAGGGCAAGGCTAAAACTGAGATCTTCAATGGGAAGCTTGGTAAGCTGTTGGGGAGGGAGTAGGGTTTGGGAGGTAGAGGGAGCTTCAGTGTCTGATGTGCATGTGTCTGTTGATGGTGAAGGTGCCTTTGGGTCTGGTGTATGTTGTGCATGTTTGGGTGTGTCTTGTGTTATAGGCATCTGTTGTGTGTTTGATTGTGAGCATCTGTGTTTTTTGGTGTGTATTCTAAGGTAGGTGTATGCATGAATGCGTGTGCTGTGGAGTTGCTGGGTGTGGTTATGATGCATGTGGAGGGTGTGGTACATGTGTGTGTGTGGTGGGTGTGCTGTCTGTCGGTGTGCTGCTGGTGGGTGTGGTGCATGTGTGTGTGGTGGTGGGTGTGCTGTCTGTTGGTGTGCTGGTGGAAGGTGTGGTGCATGTGTGTGTGGTGGTGGGTGTGCTGTCTGTTGGTGTGCTGGTGGTGGGTGTGGTGCATGTGTGTGGTAGTGGGTATTCTGCCTGTCGGTGTGCTGGTAGTGGGTGTGGTGCATGTGTGTGTGGGGGTGGGTGTGCCGTCTGTCGGTGTGCTGTCTGTGGGTATGGTGAATGTGTGTGTGGTGGGTGTGCTGTCTATATGTTTGGATGAGCACCTGATTTTTTTGTGGTGTTTCTGTTTGTGTGCTGCTTGTGTCTGTTTGAGTGGGTGCATGAAAAGGTGTGAGTGTGCTTTTGACAGGGCTAGGAACAGGGAATTGGGATGGGAATGGGGAAGGGGGAAGGGGGCTGGAGGTGAAGCAGAAGGTTGGGACGGTTGGGAGACTGAAGTGAATTAGGAGGCCAGAGCACGAAATAACCGCTGTAGGACAGACATACCACTGTGAATGTCTTCCAGGTAAGCTACCATTTATTGCATATGGCAGCTGAGCCCCTGGATGGCATTCAGCATGGCACTCTGGCCTACCGCAATGCTCTGGAGGAGGTCAATAGCCTAGTCATTCAGCGCAGCCGGGGGATAGGGACAGGGGGTTAGGTGCCTGCAGCAAAGCAGATTCCAGACCTTTCAGCCACCCTGGATAGGCCAACTGGGGGAGGGGGGCAAGAGGGTGGGTGGAGATGGGACTCTGGTTGGCAGGCAAGGATGCAGGTGTAACTGGTCTGCCACCACTAGGGAGTGCTCGAAGGAGGAGGCCTCCAAAGAAGATGTTGAGTCACTGGTGGCCTCTGTTGCAATGCCCTTACCCTCCGGGTCATTGGTTCCCTCCTGTCCATGGTGTCCGCACAGGAAACACAGTAGCCAGCTGCTTCCCCACCTACGTTGGCAACTTCTCCTTTGCCTGCCCCAGATGATACTGAAATGACAAGTACAATAGTGCAATTGGATCTGTGTAAACAGAACAGATCATGAACTTTGACCACAAAACAATTACCAAGTTTTCAAATTTCACCTGCTTCAAGCCTCTTATACTTTGGTTCTACATTAGCATGAACACATGCATGTAGGCAACATTTTCAGAAGGCACTTGGCTACAGTTATGTAATTCCCCACAATAGTTCCTATATCATGTCTGACGTTGTCTCTTATCCATTATCATGTCTCTCCAGGAACTGTTTCGCACCTCAGAATTGTTGGCTTTTGTTGTTCGGAACAGTGAACTGATGTCACCAAAAAGGATATACACCAACAATACCTTTGTACTTTGTGTTCACTGGGCCCTAAAATCTGAATACTTATCGTTATCTGTCAACATATACTGCAATGTTGTGCCAATATTAGCATAACTGAATGCAGGTTACTTTTGTTTGTGCCATTTCACGATGGTAACACTCACTTCAAGTCACTAAATTATATGTCAAAAATTATACATGAATACTGACACTGAAGTAGCTTAACAATGTATCACATACTCTGTACATACCTATGCTGTTGAAGGCAGTCTTAAACTAATAGTTGTGGTGATTGACAAATGACTTCGACAACATAATGAAATACATAGCCCTTGAAACATTTCTGATACACTTCATTACAGAGCAAAAGCATCTTCACATTTAACTAAAAATATCTGTAGTTATTTGAACTTTGTTATATCTTTGTGAAATGGTTTCGGTAAATATGCTGGCTTTCACTGTAGTCAAAACATTGTAGAACATTACATGCAATGATGTATATGTGATATTAACTTCAAAGATTGAAATGTGAATCACAATATGCAACATATAACACCTTTATGCATGTCAACATTTGCCTAATGAGTCATGAGTGTGGCCTGAATCTGAGATTTACTGATGGGATACTCATACATATATGTGATAGAACAGTCCATCTTCCAAAATACTTTCAAGTTTCACATTTTATCCCATCATTGATTGCTCATCTGGACATGACAAAGGACCTTGAGGAATTGTTTTGGATATTAATTACTCTGTCACCATTGTGTACACATTCCTGTCTGTGTTTCATCAACAATTGTATGGCTATCTCAATTATTTGGCCAAAAGCAGACTGCCTTACACACACATTTGTGAAGCAGTAAGACATCATGCAAATCTGTCACTGTTTAACATGTATGAAACAGTATTACTGATGATAAATGCAATTTGGATATGTCTAAATACCAATATGTATCAATAAATTCTGCGGTCACTAGTCATTTTGAATCACATGTTCACTCTGGTTTGTGTAGATCCCAACTTACCAATGTGATGGTTGGTATATCCACTGTATCATATGTGCCTAGAATGCTATGTCACCTGTAATAGGGCTACCATGACATCATCCACATCAGTGAAGGAGCATCACACCTGACACAATAAAGACTATTTGCCTTTTGGTACAGCTGTCCCTCATGACATCAAACAACATGAAGTATATGTGGAGTTAAAGCAGCTATGTGTCTGCTCAGAACAGTCCATTAGTTGTGGACAGGAATCAGGGGGGATCATTATCAAAAAACAATAGGCAAAGCACATCATCATACACCTTGTACAGAACTTACACCTTCAAGAGCTCTTCTTCAGCATTAGACATGGGTCACCCTGAATGCTGATGGCAAAAGCCCTGGCTGTAACAAAAAATGGGTCATGTAACTCTGACAAGAACTTACCCCCTTGTTGCTGCTTTTGGGTCTTCAACTGCCCATCTAGCTCCAAAGAGGACACCGCAAGAATGTAAGCCATTAGGGGGGGTCAGGGTGCAGCGCGTGCCCTTCACACGTTGGGAGGACTTCCCAAGCTGGATTTCAACGATCTTACGGGTCCAGCGTCTTAGGTCCTCCCACCTCTTGCTGCAAAGGACACTGTGCCTTTCTGGCAATGGCCTTCCATATGTCGCACTTATGATGGGCGTTGACCTGTATGGATACATGAAAAGAAAGAATGAACAATAGTATGGTGACTTTTTTGTTTGTATGTACTGCTTTCACAAAAAGTGTCTACAGCTATCAGTAGCATAACTCATAAGTTACCCTACAGCATGTGCATTGTCACATGCTGACCTAAACCAATATCCTCATACACACTTTAATAGTAACCTGTTGCCCATCCTCATCCCATGTCATGGTCTAAACACACAAATCCAGGCCTGTGACATCATCTAGCCCAGGGGCCCCTACATATCTTTCATGTGACCTACTTCTGATCAGTGCAAAAAATTGTGAACTAATGAAGGCTAAATATTAATAATGTTGGCACAGTGAATAGTGGCCACTGTGAATAAGGGGCCTGAAGTTTGGACATGACATTCTTTGAAATGTGAGTCAATTGAAAAGAAGTGTTAGCTCAAGAAGTCAGGGAAATATCCCTTTCAACTGTTGTCCATTTAAAAGTATTCAGGGGCATGTTTTAAGCACACCTCACATTGTGAGCTGCAAAGGATATATGTTCTTGATAGCTGTACCTCAGTGCTTCACTTGTATGAACCAGTGACTCAGACGCAGCCTGACCCATGATTCTGAAAGAGCACCGCTCAATGACAGGCCTTTCTATCTGCAGCCTGATGATCATGATGTCACATGAACACCGCCTTTCCTCAACTTTTACATTACAAGGGTCACCTTGTGCCCATCCAATAAGTGACCTAAAGGCTGTGTGCTACTCTGAAGTGGTCTGGGAGGTACTGGTAGCTCTCAAACTACATTTTGGAGAGCCCTGATCAAGGTTGGGTGATTTGTAGGTCTATACACTTGGCTAACATCATTTTTAAATTGTTTTTTACATAGTACATACATATCTCCAGGTGTAAAGAGTATATAATGTGTTTACCATTTACCATGATGTCAGTTCGTATCACAAGTACATCAAACATATACATTCATAGATCTCTACCTACACACCAAATAGAATATAGGGCTTTAAACACACACACATATTGATGGTGTTGTTGTTTATTTGACAGTGTAGAGTGCTTACAAACCCCTAACATCATTGTCAATACGTAAAGACCACATTATGTGACACTTAACATCACTCACTACACTTCACTCTGGGCTTCAAAGGCACATTGTAGCCTGTGTAAATGGAAAAGAGCCAGTTAGACAGATTCATGTATGTATTCCAGATATATACCTGTTGCTCTGGTGAGCCATAGAGCTGGCCATACAGGGAAAGGACCTCCTTTGCCAGCAACTCCAACTCCTCTGGCATGAAGGCAGGGCCCTCTCACCTGCTTGACCTGGCATGGTTGCTCCCAGAGGTGACAAACAGCAGCAAAAGTGGAGGAGGTCTTGATAGCAGCAGTGTTAGGAGGCAAGGGAGCTTTTTTACAGCTGCCCAATACATTTACGTTATGTACACGATCTTCAGGGAAGAAGGACAAAGCCATTGGTCTTCTACCATTGCATTCACCAACGTTAGCCTATGGCTGTGTCCGTCGCAGAGTTTACCACCCACTGCACAGTCGACTTTGATTCCAAATGTCCTATTAGCGAGGTCAGGCACCTGTCATTTTAGGAGTTAAAACTAGCGTGTTAGTGACTGTTAAGTACATCACCACCACTCCAAATGGGGGCTAGTTTGTTCACATAATCAGACTTCGATGGACACATTTTTTTAAAGAAACATTTATGTGTAGTGTGTTACTCTGCTGAAAGGCAATATTAGTGCAGTGTTGTGTGCACCTTCGTTGACAGTATTTTTGGAGGATTTTTCTTTAAAAATGTGTAAATAATACATTTGAAAAGTATTATTTACACATTTATTTTTAAGATTTATATCAAGGCCACAAATGTTATTTGTGATGGATAAAGGACAAGAAGCAAATGTTGGCTCAAAATATGTATTAAATCATATACTTTTTGTCAAAATACATGACTTTTGTGTTGCTCATCAAATATTTTGCTGTGGATGATGGAAAAAATATTCACATGTTTTTCTAATGCAGACATATGAACCCTGGGAGAGTGAGGAGACGACAGCCTCCGGTGTACCGCCCAGTTCCAGACCTTGCCACCATGGAGAAAGGGATATAATCAAGAAGTTCAGGTTGAATAGGCAAACTACACTGGATTTATGTCATCAGCTGGAGCCAGATCTTCAGCCTCACAACAGAAATCCCACATCTATTACACCAATTGCCAAACTCATGTCAGTACTTCCTTTTGTGGCCACAGGATCCTTCCAATACACTGTGGCAGTATCTGGTGGTATGTCACAACCACCTTTCAGTGTTGTGCTACAAGAAGTTCTATCTTCAATGATGAGACACATTAACAGCTTCATCCAGTTTCCACGGCAGCAGGATTTAGCCAATGTGAAGGGTGACTTTTACGGTTTGGGTTGCCTACCACATGTGGTTGGAGAAAGTGATGGCATACATATTGCCTTAGTGCCACCACACGCCAGAGAACAGGTCTTACGGAATCAGACACACTTCCATTCAATCACCGTGCAAGTTGTCTGCTTACCGGATTTGAACATCACAAGTGTCTGTGCCCATGATTCATTTGTACTACGGAACAGCCCTATACCCCTGCAAATGTCTCAACTTGGGCCTGCGGGGACCTGGCTTGTTGGTCAGTGCAATCTTTCATTATATTGTTTGGGGTACTTCTAGTTGCGTAATCTGGAATTGTGTTACATTATTTTGTCCCTTTTTTTGTCTTCCATTTAGGAGACTCAGTTTATCCCAACCGACCATGGTTGTTGGCACCGCTGAGGAATCCAACAATGTCAGGGGAAGTCCGCTTTAATGAGGCCCATGAAAGAACACGGCGGCCAGTAGAGCGGGCTGTTGGGCTCCTAAAGACAAGGTTTCGTTGTCTGGACAAAACAGATGGAGCCCTCCTCTACTCACCCGCTAACGTGTGCCAAACCACCATGGCCTGCTGCATGCTCCACAATATCGCTCTGTGACGGAAAATCCCTTATGTTGCAGAGGATGGAGACCATGAAGAGGCTCCGGGTGAGGATCCTGATATGCCAAATGAAGATGATGATGATGAAGAGGAAGAGGAAGAGGAAGAAGTTGACTTACATTGAGATGTCATTGACAACTTCTCATGAGTGTAAGCATATCTTTACATGTTATGTCTTTCACCGTTACACCAACTATTTATGTGGTGATGAGGGAAGTATGTGGTGGTACTTTGTTGGGAAGGGCAAGTTCAGGGAAAATCAGGCCGGCCAAAGGTATTTTTTGTTGATCAAAGTGTGGACACATTGACTACTGTGTTCAGTTACATTGGTTATCTCTTATTGTTTTGTGAAACTGTGTCCTCCAAAAGTTGACTTTGTAATGTGGCCATCATGTTCTGTGTGACTGGTAATTTTTTTTTTAATCTATTTTAGGTTACTTCACCATGTCATCTTCATTTGGACATTTTAGAGTTGTGACATTTGCAGGTATATGGTGCTGTACAAAGAGAACCTGGGTTGATCCAGGGAAAGACAGACAAAGACTTTGGATGTACAAATCTTGTACCAAGGCAACTTCCACTGTGATTGAATGGGAGATTTGAAGATTACATTGGACTTGTTGTCTGTCGTATATTGGCACTAAAGCAATATGTGTGCCATCATTTGCTCAAAACACATGTGGTAGTGGAGTCAAATCATGATAATCTCCCTTCACATTGGTAAAATCCTCATTGTGTGTAAAGTGTATGTAGGTGTTGATGTGTCACATCATTGTGGGGCATACTTTTAGGGGCACACCACTGAAACTTGATTGTGACATTCCACCAGATACTGGAGCAGTGGTTTGGAATGATCCTGTGTCTACAAAATGTAGTGCTGCCATGGTTTTGTCTCTTGGTGTTATTGATGTGGGATTCCTTATGTGAGACAGAAGATGTGGCTACAGCTGATGACATGAATCAATGATAATTTGCCCATGCTATCTTATTGTTTTGGACATATCCCCTACTTCCATGTTCTCAAGGTCTTGAACTGGAAATGTGCAAACTGGCACTGAGTATTAGTGTAATGTATGGATTGTTATGTTAGTGCAAATGTTGACAGACAAGTATAGGTCAAAAGGGAATAAACATAGTAGTTGATGATTGAATAGTATGACATTTGTTTTGTGAGTCATGCTTAGGAACTTGAAATAAACATAACCTACTTGCAAATCATCTATGTTTACACAATATTTTGATTTTTGTCATTGTCAAGTTATGATGAAAGAAAATAAATGCATTTATAGAGTTGATATATACAACACTAGTCTATGACTTTTTGACTTGTAAATTTATTGTATTAAACGTGATAAAATTAAAGAGGGAGAACATAACAAAAGCAAGCCAAAAAAGTGAAGAAGTCGGTCATGGTGAATGAAACCATAATTGGAGAGCCAAAATTGTTTGAAGTCCAATGTTCAAAATACTACTGGCATAAGAGAGGCAAATGTGTCCAGAAATAGTCCACAGAGTGAATGGTAGGCACATACTGGAGGAAATTAGCATCAAGGTTTCTTGCTCGCGGTAGCAGAGGTCTTTTCATCCTTACCTCCTGGTGATCTGCGTGGACATCCCCTGCTGCGGGCTGTGGGATTCCACAGTTGCAGGGGCTGGAGGGACTTCTGGTGGTTTTATCGGTGGCAGAGCCTCCCTTCCTGTGGCTTTGGCCGATGTAGATGGCTCAAAAGTTGTACGACAACAGGAAGGGGTAGAGGGTGTTGGGAAAGCCCTGCACATGTGGGTGTAAATGTCCTGCAGCACCCCGGTCAAGGAGCCCATATTTGAGCTATGGGCCTTCATCTGCTGGTTGTGGTGCCTCTGCTGCTGCTTCATCTGCTGGAGCTCGATATGTACCTGGCCCATCATGTCTTGGGACTGATGGTAGGCTTCCAAGACTTGTGCGATGGTGATTTGGGTGTCAGTGACCCCAGTGGACTCAGTATGCTGTCCCACAAACACCCTCCCACAACCCCTAACCCCACTACCCTGAGCCCTTGCCCCAGTGTGCCCCATCCGGCTAGTTCCTGGGTGAGCTGAAGCTGGTGGTGGTGTGGTCTCAACATCACCCAGGGCTGGGAGGTGCATGATCAGTGTCGCAGTGGGAGGAACACAGGAAGTGTAGTCTTCGTGTTGTGGAGGTGTTACAGCTGGGGTGGGAGTTGTCGGTGTGGGCGCCGGAAGTGTCACTGGGACATTGTCCCAGACTGACCAGATGGAGCAGGTGCCTCCAGCTCTTTCATATCACCAGGAGTGCTGTCCTCACTGATGGCTTGATCCTGGGCTGGAGAGGAGGTTTCTTCAATGCCTGGAACCTGCCCACGTGCTCGGCCAGTTTGACCTATTGAGAAATGGAGAACATTATTGTTAGTAAAAGTGTGTATTGTACATTCAAATATTTATAGACAAACAATGGAGATACCTAGAAGACAAAGTAGGTAGAGATTAATGTGATTATAGCTTCCAGTGCTATTGTACATATTAGCCTAACCTTTATAAATTTCAAACAGTACAACTTCAAATCAACAGGTAATAAGATGTCCTGAAATGTTCATGAAGTGATTAGGGAGTGTACCTAATTTCTCCCAAACATTCAGCCCAACACAGAGGAGAGGTGAAATGTGTCATTGGCAATTCCAAGGCCTAGCTGACTGCAAAACAAACCTTTCCACTACTTGGTTGATGTTTGGCATTAGTCACCATGTGAACATTGCAGTGTCAATTCTTTCAAGTACCACTTATATTCAGCATAGTAATGTGCATACCTGACAATTTTTGTGTCAACACAGTTTGATATGTGAAACTCATGACATCAATTTGATTGGTTGAGAAGAACAGGACAACATTCAGGAAACAGCACAAACCATTTTCAGAAAAGAGCATTGAATAGGCATTGATCACTACATGACACTTTACCATATGCAAAGAAATGCGTACTGCAGTATATGGAGGTTATTTCCTAAAACGCATCAATGTGCATTTCCTGGGACGAAAGAACTTTCAAAATTGCTACCACATCAGTAGTCTCTAAACCTGTGGCCATACAACTACTATATTTCTTTTGTGAATATTTTGAGGCCAGGACATCCTGAGTTTCAGCCATCTTTTGTCGATCACTTAATGTGCTTCACTAAAAGCAGTCAACAGCTTTATACAAAACCTAGTCATGAGAAAAGTGTCATTCATCTTTCTGCTTAACCCAAATCATTACTGTCAAAGATCACACCGTGCCTACTAGCAGTTGCTTTGTAAATGTAGTTGTCAGTCTTGGCAACACAAACATTTTACAGCACTTAAAAACAGCTATTTATCCCCGAGTTCCAAATACGTGCCGGTCAATCCTATACGCAGGTTCATCGCTTGGTGCAAAAACCCAGCCATTCACGTTCACTAGCTGAGCCGCCAGGTAGTAACACCTGACATTCGGTACTGCCAGCCCCCCTTCATAACTCCCCATTGCAGCTTTTGAAGAGCTATTCGTGGGCTTCCCCCCGCCCACAACAGAGTCCGCAGCTCTGCGTCTACAGTCTGAAACACTGCAGTTGGGATCTGATAGGGAGTATTCTGAAGTATGTACAATAACCGCGGGAGGGCCATCTTTTTAAACAAGACTGCCCGTCCCATAAGAGAAACCGTCAGCCCCCGCCAGTGTGTCACATCTCTGCGTATGCTTTCTATCTGTGGCTTCAAATTCAGATCAAAGAACCTATCTGCTGACATAGTGACCCATATTCCCAGATATTTGTACTCTTCCTGTTACTGCAATGCCACACATGCCGATGTAAGCTGTAGTCTCTGTCCAGTTAAGGAAGAGACCAGTGACTTATCCAAATTTATTTGATATGCAGAGTATTGTCCAAACGTTCTAAAAATATGAGGCAATCTATGTATAGTGTGGCGTGGTCTATACACGTACAACAGGACATCATGCGCATACAAGGAAATATGCTCCTCCCAGCCCCCCCAACATCGATTCCTTTCACCAGAGGGTCCCTGCGCACCCATGCCGCCAGAGGCTCTAAGGCCATCGCAAATAGCATCGGGGATAGTGGGCATCCCTGACGCGTGCCCCAGTGTAGCGCAAATGGCCTAGATACTGCTCCATTTACTCAAACTTTACCTCTCGGGTCCGAATATAACAGTCGGACCCAGGCACAAAACCCCAGTCCGAACCCTAACTTGGACAGGACCATAAACAGGTAGCTCCACTCAATACTATAAAATGCCATACGGGCATCCAGTGATACCACCGCTGCTTCTTCAGCCGGGCGTGCCAGCACCTCCTGCATGACTCCATGGAGGTGTCGGAGATTCAGCCTTGTGCTTCGCAGAGGCATAAACCCAGACTGGTCAGGGTGTATTATCGTGGAGATTATAGGCCTAAGCCTATTAGCCAGCACTTTTGCCAACACCTTAGCCTCAAAATTCAGCAGCGAGATGGATCTATATGACTTGCATTTTTCCGGTACTTTACCCGGTTTAGGGATTACAACTATGGTGGCCAGCCTGAGATCTTCTGGTAGGCATCCCCCCTCTCGTGCTTCACAAAACATATCCAACATAGTCTGTGCCACTATATCTGAGACGCATTTAAACATTTCTGCGAGTAAACCATTCGGGCCCGCTGCCGTCCCAGATTGCAGTTCCCTTATAGCACTGGCCACCTCCTCCGCTGACAGGTCCTTGACATCCTACAGCATAATGTAACTCTCGCGTCAATGTGTAACATGAACATAGCATCGGCACATTGTACTGAAACACCCCACACATCCCAAACTCAACCCCCCCTCCCACCACCCTCCCTCCACCCTGCTGCCCTGCTGACGGACTTTGCACTACCCGCCTCCACAACTTAGCAGAGTGCCTGTCGCCCCCCCAGAGAAAACAACAATGTCGTGGGGTCCGTGTCCATAGCCCAGAAGCCCCCCCCCGAGCCCTCCTTTGTACCCTATTACTAAGCAGGCCCTGCATCGACTCGGGCTCTTATCACTCGGCCCGTCTCAGCCAACTTTCCATTCCCATTACTAATCTAACTTTAACACTTGAAATGGGACTCCTGCCATTCCCTCCCACCCAGGACAGGTTCCGCCAGACTCTACCTCAGTCCGGCAGTAATCTGGTACGCATTTTAATCATGCAGTAACATCCTACATTCGAACAGTGTGCACACCTCCCCCTCAGAACCCGTACTCGGTTATTCTGTATTCTTCCATGACTCCCTGGAGTGCTCGACACGGGTCCCTTTCTATCCAAGTTGTTTGTCCTTGCCCAAGTTCCCAACTCGTCGCCAGCCATTGAGCCAATCCCATGCCTCCTCCGGCGAAGAAAGAAAGTATGCTTTCCCCTCCATTTCAACTTTCAGCCTCGCTGGAAAAAACATAGAGTACTTAATGCCTTTGTCTCTAAGGGTTTTCTTGACTTTCAAGAAGCTGCGGCGCTGCTGTTGTACTTTCAATATAAAGTCTGGAAAGAAGGTGACCGTGCTATTTTCCAACTTTGTGGGTGCAGCAGTGCGTGCTGTCTGTAGAATCATGTCCCGATCCCGAAAATGAAAAACTCTCGCTATAATAGGCCTCGCGGGAGCTCCGGGTCTCGGCCTCCCGCCCAGGACTCGGTGAGCCCTTTCAATTGAGAAGTATTGTGACAGTCCCTTAGGCTGCAAATGCTTAGTGATAAGTTCTTCAACAGAGAGGTCCGGGGCCGACCCTTCCGCTCGCTCCGGAACCCCCAAAATGCGGATATTGTTCCACCTCGCCCTCCTTTCATAATCATCCAATTGAGCCTCCATCCTGACTTGCTTGGTTTGGAGTAGCTGCACTTGCTTCTTGAGACTTGTGGTATCCGTCCCCAACACTTTAGTGGCATCCTCAACCTCTTTCCCCCTAGTATCCATGTTTTGAAGGTCCGCGCGTATCAGCAAGACTTCAATATTGACGGTATCCTGTCGCGATTCCAGGGAAGTGCGGACCGCATTAATGGCAGCCATAATATCTTGCAGCTTGGGTTCTGACGCTCCTGTTGGATTAGGAGACAGCACAGGTGCGTTCGCGGTAACAGCTTCGGATTCTTCTCCCCCCCTACTCCATGCGTACTTGTCCAACTTTGTTTGGAGGGACTCCTTGCCTCCCCCACCCCCGGCCATTGTAGCCCCCTCATCCGGTACATTTCGTGTCCCACTAGGAGTAGTAGATGGTATTTTGCTGGGAGCCTAATGGTCGTGGCACAGGAGCAGTCTGCAGAGTCACCCACAACCCGCTCCTTGCGGTGTAGTCACCCAAATACTCAAGACTTCTCTACATTAACAGCTTTAGGCCACGCGGATGCTGCTGTCTCCAGCCCCGCAACGCGGGGCCTACTGCACAGTCACTCCGTAGGCACTCTCCCTCCAATTACAAAGAGCACGCTGTGTTATCCCGTCACCTTGCTCCCGTTGACGGTCTCTATTGAGCTGCTCCAGCTCTCATTGTTTGTTGGCACTTCCACTTCGTATTATCCAGGTCTCCGGTCGCAAACACCCAGCGGTGGACCTCCGTGCCCCTGGACCTCTAGGCCCAGCTAGGCCTGCACACTCTGGGTCTTCCTCCCACCGGGGCCTCGCGCAGCTCCAACTCCTGCCGCTCTGCTCAGCTCCCAGCCTCTGCGTCCCCCCCGTGCGTGCCAGAGGGGGGGGGAAGAAAGGGGATGGAACCCCAGTCTCACCCGGCTATCACTGCTTCCACGTTGTTTTCGCATGCAATCACCTCCGTTCTGTTCCGCTGCGTCTCTGCCCTTCTCGATCTTCTGGGCATGTAGGCACTGGCTGTCTCCTCCTCTCTCCATCTCCGATCGGGGCCGCCACACCATCTCCGTTCAGTCACAAGTGGTTGCTTCCTGCAGGTCGGCGTTTCCCAGAGCCGGGTGCTCACCCTCCCGGACACCCAGGTAAGTCTTCTCCACAGCCGCGCAGCACCGTCATTCCCTACCGTCCGCCGCGTCTGACACCGCCGCCATGTTGGATGCCTTCACTGGTCTTTTCCCTCATGATTTCTAGCTGATTCCGGGCACGGTATCGTTCGTGTTGCACCAACCAGTGAGCCCGTGATGTCAGGGGCACACCTGGGTATTATGCTCCAGTTTTCCTGCTCGGATTCTTGCCGGATTGTTCAGGAGAACGGGCTCGGTCTCCAGAGCCGGGCTTCTACACGACTGCTTCCATTGGCAGTTGGCGCCACTGCTTATTCTTGACACAATCAATGCAATTTAGTCTTCAGCCTCAGTCTAGGTTTCCTCAGTGGTGTAGCCTGGATCTCCTGGGGCCCCAGTGCATGCAAGCAAACTAGGGCCCTGGGTTGGTACCAAAATACTGATATATACCTCTCTCAATATATCTTCTACCTCAACTCTCTGACTCATCTCAAAACTCTTTCTACTACTCTTTCCAATGCACTAACCTATTTCTCACCCTATACCTCTATAAATATATTCTCTACATCCACTCTCCCATTCATCCCAAACCCCATACCACTACAATGATCCCCAAACTAACCCATTCTAGACTCTCCCCTACTCTACCCCTCCTTGCATCATCTGACACCTCTTTTACTATACCGATCCCCCAAAACAATCCTTTCTAAACCCTCTTACTCGTCCCCTCTACATCCCTTTTTACTCATCCCAAGCCTCCTCCTACTGCTTTGACCTCCAAAACAAAAAAAGAAAAAGAAAAGTCTAAATCCTTCGCTTTTCTATCCCTCCACTATCCTTTTCAATCAAAATAACAGACTAACATGTCCACTTCTCAAATTTCATATTTCACTATACTAATTCACCACTAATCCTTTATGAGTTCCAGAGTAGCGTTCTACTTGCCGAAAAAGCACTTCAACACCTCATCAGGGGGAGCAAGCACTATATAAATGCAAACCTTTTTCTCTCTTCTATCCCTCCGCTACCCTTCTCAATCCAAATAACTGACTAACATATCCACCACTCAAATTACTTTCATATTTCACTATACTAATTCAACACTAATCCCTCTATGGGTTCCGGAGTAGAGTGCTACTCGTCAAAAAAGCGCTTCAACACCCCATCAGGGGTAACAAGTGCTATATAAATGCAAACCTTTTTCCCTCTTCTATCCGTCTGCTATCCTTCTCAATCCAAATAACTGACTAATATCCACCACTCAGCTTACTTTCATATTTCACTATACTAATTCAACACTAATCCTTTATGAGTTCCGGAGTAGCGTGCTACTCGCCAAAAAAGCGCTTCACAACCCATCAGGGGTAACAAGCACTATATAAATGCAAACCTTTTCCCTCTTCTATCTCTCCGCTATCCTTCTGAATCCAAATAACTGACTAACCTATCCACCACTCAAATTACTTTCACATTTCACAATACTAATTCAACACTAATCCTTTATGGGTTCTGGAGTAGCATGCTACTCGCCAAAAAAGCGCTTCAACACCTCATCAGGGGTAATACGCGCTATATAAATGCAAACCTTTTTCCCTCTGCTATCGCTCCGCTATCCTTCTGAATCCAAATAACTGACTAACCTATCCACCACTCAAATTACTTTCATATTTCACTATACTAATTCAACACTAATCCTTTATGGGTTCCGCTATCCTTCTGAATCCAAATAACTGACTAACATATCCACCACTCAAATTACTTTCATATTTCACTATACTAATTCAACACTAATCCTTTATGGGTTCTGGAGTAGCATGCTACTTGCCGAAAAAGCGCTTTGACGCCTCGTCAGGGGTAGTAAGCGCTATAGAAATGCAATTACAAAACAATACAATATGTTAAAATCTGTTAGAAAAGAGAGAATGAGCAGCATGACATAGCAATATTCTTTTGAGAAACAGAAACAGGGCATCATGGTAGTTGTAGTCATTTCAAAGACAACTTCCCAACACTTGCAAAATGTTTAGTGGAACATACCTGTGGAAAATATGCATTTGAAATGGGACAGACACTCACAATATGACACACATATAGGTATAAGGTTATTTGGTGTCGTAACACTTACAGGCACCATACCATCATGTGTCATGTAATGGAGATTGAAATCTGTAATCTTAGATGCAACACAATACATTCACACAAACAATCTAAATGATATGATACTGATAGTTTGAGGTTTCTATGTAATGATAATATGTGCATAACACATTGGCAACAGCTGAGATGAGAACAAACAGGACATTGAGGTTTATTGAGACTTTGCAAATTGTAACTTACCAGACTCCACTCACCCAGGTATTCCTGTCACACCTTCAGTATGTAGGATCTGCAAGACATTCTCCTCCCAGGGCTTGAATGGTATTGAGGACTTGGGAGAACCACCACCAGTCCTGTTGGCCAGGTAATGCACCATCCCCCACAGGTCATTCCAACGCTTCCTAATTTCCTCCTGTGTGCACAGGTTGTTTTCTACAGCATTCGCTCTGTCCACTACTCTGACTGATATTTGCCTTTTCTGGAATAGGGGTGTATTTTGGACTTGGGCTCCAAACAATTTTGGCCTTACTCTTAGGATTTCATCCTCCTTGAATGACAAGTCTCCCTCAGTAAAATGTTGATTTTTTGGGGTCTGGCTTGGTGCAAAAAATAAGATTAAATTAAATAATTGACAACAAGGTACTAAATAAAAGGAGATAAAGGGACAGGAGACAGGGAGATTGAACAGAAAAAAGCATGACTTGACTGGCAAAGCCTCTGGTAGCAAACGTTGTGGTGGGGCTGCCAAGCCTTTAGAACAACTTTTCACTGCCACGAGCCAAGATAGTGATATGTTAAAGTTAAAAGACGTTATTGCTCATTAATCTTGGAACCAGCACTCTAGCCCTCTCACTACAGAGTATTCAAAATTCAAAAATGTAAGAGATGAACTTTCTGTGACTTAAAAAGGTCTCATTCTGTGAGGTACACAAATTGTTATTTCCAAGAATCTATTACAACAGGTGATCGACGTCACCCATGAGGGACATCAAGGAATAGATACCACCAAGAGAGCTATCTGTGACCGATTCTGGTTTCCATATCTCAATAAAAGGGTCGAAAAAACATTAAAGACTTGTCATATATGCAACTGTCTTTCGTCTCAAGTCATTCAGCACCCTCTGAATATGACAGAATTGCCACATCATGCTTGGGAGAAAATTTCTTTGGTCCTCTTGAGAACGGATATCATCTTCTAGTCCCTGTTGATGAGTACTCCCGTTTTCTACTGGTAGAAGACCTGTCATCCACAACACAAAGGTTATTCAAAAATTAGATGGCATCATTGTGACATGGGGTGTACCTGCAATCTTGAAGTCTGACAACGGCCCACCTTTTAATAAACGAAAATTCAAAGATTTTCAAAATCACCTCAATATATAGCAGCAAAAAAGCACTCCTCCCTGGCCCCAGGCCAATGGCCTGGTAGAACGATTTATGAGTAGTCCAAAGAAAGCTGTTCAGCGTGCTGCATTGAGGAAGTTCGAGCTCAAAGGGGTGTTAAACACTCCCCATCAAGCTTACCATTTGATCCCTCACTCAATGACTGGAGAAAGCCCTGCAACTCTCATATTTGGACAAGCCATGACAACCAAGCAGCCCCAATGGACCAACCTCAGATCTAAGAATGAAGAAGACTTTCATCCTACGGACTTTGGTCGCAAACAGAAAATGAAGATATATGCTGAGAAGCAACATCATGTAAAAGATGTCACCTTTACACAAGGAGATCGAGTGCTTGTCAGACAATCCATAAAAAGAAAGCCTGATGCTCTTTTTGAGGCTGAACCATTTATCATCCGTAATACCAAAGAGCACAAGGTGACTGCCAAGCATCCTGGGAAGTCCCTTACGAGAGATTCCTCTCATTTTCGACATGTGGCCCATCACTCCCCAAACATCGATGACAATGTAGAGACTGGGTCCAGACAGACTGTTGATGACCCTGTGTCTGCTGATGATTCCACCTTACCTGTGCAGATCACTGACACTTCGACTGCCAGTTTCCGGTTTTCAGTGACCCAATCACGACGTGTGATTCAGGCACCACGACGATTAATTGAAGAATTATAATTGCCTGTATATCTATGATCATCTGTGCATTTATTCATGTATTTATTTGTGTATTTATTTCTCCATTTAGTAATTATCTATTTTGAAAAAGTTATCACTTTTTATTTAACAAAGCGGGAGATGTAGTGTCTTATAAATAAAAGAACACTGGAACTATTTTGGTTCCCACTGTACACGTAGGCCTTTGATGTAAGCATTGGAGGGATCAGTTGAAAGCAGGCTTAGAATGTTGAGTTCTGACTTACACTCAGGGGAATAAAGACGTGTAAAATGACTCTCCGTGTGTGGCGTGCCTATTGGTGAGTGCCTGGGCTGGTAGGACGCTACACCAACAACATGGTTGTGTAGCACAGTGTGAAGACCTGAAAAACTGGGGAGTTTACTTGCACCCAACCTTTGCAGAAGAATGATTGTTTCCTGAAAGTAGGGATGAGATTGTCGTGTAGTTCCTATAAGACCTATATAGGATCTGCGCATTTAGACAACACACACTGCGGGACTGATGTCCAGACTGATTCCAGACACCCCCTCGGGGTATGTTAGCCTGTGTACCAGCTAGCTCACAATGCCACTATAACCTCCTCTTACCAAGGAGAGAATAGTTCTTGGCAACTATCGAAAAACCCTGATCCCTCAGGACCGTGGAAACAGTAACTTACTTTTCGCTCAGTCACTCGTGCTCACTTGATCTCAGAGAGATACACAGAATAAACGGTTGGGACGTCTTTCAATAAGCATTTATTGAACAGTCGTTATTCTTGCGTAAAATAAGTGTACTGATATCACCAGTAGACAGTAGCATATATAAATAAGTAGCAGCACTAAGAAAGTAAACAGATGGTAGGTTTCTACCATTTTGCTAAAATCATAACTTCAGGCAAGTATATAAAATACATGGCAATAAAATGCATACTCCTACGATGCACCCTAACTAGATGTACCTAAATGTACCTAGCATGTGAGTAGGTGTAAAGCCAAGAATCCCTCTAGGATAAAGCCAACCCCATTACCTGATGTGAGACTGCGGGACCCCGTTCTGGTCTCGAGCTGAACACCCCGCAAGGGATGTCAGACCACTGCGAGCTGGAGTATCTGCATGCAGGAACCTCAGCGTCTTGCATCAGTGTGTCGGCCAGGAAGTCCTGATCTCCTCTCTCTATCCCGGCAAGATGTGATGTTTATATACCCTAAGGTATCCCCAGGGGTTCTACCTTGCTGTGCCAGTGTCGGACTTAGGATGACATCGGGAATGAACTTTATACACAGTTATTATGCAGGAGATGGTGATCCTGCTGTGTTCCAAGAAACTAAGAATCCTTCTGCATAATTTATGAGGCCAGTGTTCAGGGAAAACCCTACGTACTGTGTATAGTATTGTAACTAGGCAAAGGTCAGTCCCTCAAATCCGTTATGTATGTAGTATAGGAGAGAATGTAGGTGAAGGGTTATGATGTTACCTGGACCTATATCGGGGTACCTATATGAAATATAACACCCACTCCTCATCCGACTGGACGACATAACTAAATTCTAGCGTACTACCAAGGCGTCTAGAGGTTGGTACGCAACAAATAATAAAAACCTTTTTAAGAGAAGTTAAAAGCGTTAAAAAACCCTTTAAAAGTGTTCTACAAATAAAATCATTCAAGTAGTGGCTCTAAAGTGTCCGTTTATATAGTCCGAACAACTACAAGCATCTGAAAGCCATGCAGGTCAACATGTTTCAATTTGGAATTTCGTAAAAAACCAAATCTTCCCAGCGTGCGACATGCCAAATGTTTATGTGTTTTTGCTGGTAGACGCAACATTGCTGCTGTCTGCATACGCAGCTGACGATCCCTGTAACACCTCACAAAGAATGTCAATTGAGCACAGATGATCTTCCGTACTGCCTGCAGCAGATGCCGGGGCAGCCTGTGCCACATCCAAGGCCTGAGTGTTGGAGGAGCCGGTGTCCATACCAACAGGAGCACAAACTACCTGTGGTGGCTCTAAGAATGCTGCCAACAACATGGGAATGCGCTGAGGACACTGCAGAACATGGGCCGTTATCGGGTCCAGTAAAGCATCAAAGGCCAGTGGCGCAACCGATGGAAGTGTCAGACAGAGGTCCAACACGCATTCTTCTCCGCAGAACAGGCATCGGAGAACAGGTAGGACACAGTCCATCCAGACTGGTCTAAATGACAGGAACCAAGAGGCGCTCAGTTCCCGTAGGCGAGGTGTGCCCAGATGTTGTACCATGCGATCAAGGTATTTGCACTCCAGGAGAGCTGTTGCTATCTCCTTGGTGGCTGGGATGTCCATTGCACAGCAGAAAGGTAACAATCAGGATTCCTGCTATTAGAAACAGGATCAGCGGAAGCCCTCCAAAAATGCTTTCAAAGACGGAATGTATAAAGTTTGTTATAACTCCGAGGACCGTCTGAAAGGTGCTTAACATTCCTGAACCTATGGTCTTAAATAGGTGTACAATACCCGTTGTATCAGACATGTTAAAGATACGACTTACCATTTCTGTGAAATGGAAGGGGCAGTTTGTACGTATAAGTGCCCGTATCTCTGCAGAGGACCTTGCGGTCTGGAGATCAAAAGTCTCCCGGGCGGAGGTTAAGGGCATGGTTTGTTGTAAAAGCATGGCTTTCATTCTGCTCAGAGTATCAAACCGTATAAAGGAAACATTTAGCGAAGGCCATAACGGCGCCTCCCTGACTGTATGTGTTGGTGGAAACAATACTTGCATACAGCAAGTAACCCTGGAGCTCACGGTGACTAGATATGCGATGCCCGGAAGCATCCCACAACAACCTTGATCATTCAGCATCAAGTAACTCCCATTCGAGAGAAGCCTGAACACCGGATTAATCACAGCTGCCGGGGTACCTCTTAAATGACAGGACAAGTTCGACACAGACCCATTACAAGCCCCGTGTAGCATAATATCCTGGCATATGAGAGATCCACTTAGCAGCGTTCTCGCAGTTAGTTCCGCTTAGAAGCACTTCCAGATCCCCACTCCTGCATCGAAATCTGTATGGTAAATCCCAGGATTCCTTGATGAATTCCTTACCCATTTTTTTTCATATCTGCCTGCCTGTTGTTGTTCTAGGCAATACTGAAACTGGAAAGTTGTGACCGGTAATGTTATATGGCCGTGGATTAACCACTCTGTGGACGGTGACTCTGCCACAGTAAAGGGTAACTTATCCAGCTTTTCAATATGCAGCATTGTATATTTTGCTCCCCTCTGTGCCGTTTTCATCTGTTTTTCTGTTAGATTGTATGCAGAAAACAAGGACGTACTGTTGATAAATGCCAAGGCACATAACCGGCGCGCAATGACTGCAGCGTCCAGCTCAACAAAATAATAGAACGTAACTGTGACTGTCCGTATTGCAATATGGACAAATCCTGTTCTAATACTTCGATAGCAGAAGATACAATGTTGCCTAGTGAATATATCCTGGATGTTAATGTAGTCATGCCATTGTCAACTACGGCTAACGCCTTTTCTAGGTTAATTCTATCTATTTCTCTTAATCTCTCAGCTGCTTCTTGTTGTGAGATTTTCCAGATTTCGTTATAGACAGCATATAAAAAACGTTTTTGATGTGGTTTTCTGGGACCTAATAAAAAATTCCGTAGGTCCACATCCGCTGTGAGTACGGACAAGTGTTGTTTCACCTGGGGTAGTGTTGAGGTCTTTAGCCAATCGAGGCATAACTTCCCAACACTATATGATGTCATTACCCCCGGATGTTCTCGTTGTACATATCGTGGGTCTGGCCTATGGATACTAAACCCTTCGGTGGTACCCATGAATCTTTCCTGACATCTTTTCGTGTCTGTGGGCCAAACCAAACATCCCTTCCAATTGGGATCTGATCTATTGTATTGCAATATGTCATCCATTTTAGCCCCTCTATCTGATGTAAAGTTCCCCTCGGTGTTTAACGGTGTTGGAATTTGAGGCGTGTTCAAGTCCTTACTCTTGGCTAGTCCAAGACAGGAAGTCTGTTGCACAGTGTCATTCAAAAAAATCATCTGCTGTGGAATGAGGCATGCTCTAAATAGTGCTTCTGTTCCCTGGACTTGCCAGTCTCTAGAACCCCAGATCGATTTTAAATCTACAGTGTCCATCCATAAGTCGAAACCCTGTTCAGACAGCTGGGTAATAAAGGAAGCAGAATAAATCTGTTTGGTGTTTGTTAACATATTTTTCTGTGCAGATATAGGTGCAACCTTATAATAATACGAGGTGTTAACCCCTGAAAAATATGAGAACTTCTGTGCAAACATTTTTGAACTACTTTTCGGTGGTGTAGGGCAATGTTCCCACTGGTGGTATGTGAAAATATTTCTAGGTTTGCTAGATTTATGCAAAAAATGATGACCATAATGTTGATAACATTACATTTTGTCAAAATCTGATGTGTCTTCTAACATTTCAGTGCTAGAAAATGCGGCAGATTGTTCTAAATCAGACAATAAGTTGTTAACAGTTTCAAAATCCCAATCATCAGAAAATGTACTGGAGGTAATGATATCGTTCAGTGAAATTTTAAACAAATGTGGAATCTTTAAAAGCTCGGTTGGTCCAAATATATCATAATTTACTTTGTCCCACACTATACCATCCGGTATAGGAACTGCTGAAATGTTCATGAAGGACAAGTCTCTTTGTTCACGATGAGATGAAACATGAGGTTTTAAAATTAAGTTTACTTTTGACGTTGCAGAGCTCTGTTGAAGATAAGTTCCATTGATGAGTAAATGGAAAACAATTACTGATCCTATCCAAAACAGAAGAAATAGTATACAGGTGACTATCCAAAGCTCTAGCCAAGGTGATACTAAATAAGGCTTTCTGAGAAAGTTACAAAAGTCTTTGATCCGTTGTTTGTGAGAAATTTGGGCTGGCGTCTTTTCAGGTTCACTTGGATCCAATGAAAAGGTATCGAAGTCGATGAAATAGCCAGATGCAGTTCGATCTATTTTTGTTTTGTTGAATTTGTCGATTGCTCTTGTCGCGGCATCTTGACGTAGACGTCCTTGTCCGGTTGAATTGAAATTTGTCTTTCATTTTGATTTGGAAAGTTTGTGTCAAGGGGAACTAGTTCCATTGTATTGTTATCGATTCCGTTGCTTTGTAAAGGTGACTCTTCAAATGTTATTAGTCTTTCTGTTTGAACTTCCTGTTTTGTAGCGAGAGGAGGACGTCGGCTACTCAGGAGCCCACGAGGCCTTCTATTCAGTATCGGCCACAGAGTGTGGTTTGATCAGATCGATTGAGACGAATCTCTTTTCTTTTCCGGCAAGGGGCGGTAGAAGTACAGTTCTTGATCCTTCAACTGCCAGGACAGGTACAGGCTTTCGATAGGATGGCCCGAATTCTTTCTTGTCCACAATCTTTTCTCTGACCAGATCCCCAACTTTAGGAATCCAGGCAGGTCTTGCCGTGGCTGACTTGACTTCCCCAGTGGCGGGTTTCTTTGTCTCAACGTTACTTAAGGAGGCTCTGGATTCATTCAGATCCTGTAAAACAGCCAAAAGTTTATTGATGTCAAACAGTTTTTCATCCGCCACTGTGCTTTCACAATCGAGATCAGGTACCCACATTCTTGTCCCAAACAGGACCTTGTATGGAGTGGCACCTCCCAGAGAGCTTCTTGGCTGGTTATTAAGGGCCTGCTGGACCCCATATAGGTGACTGACCGAACTACCACCCGAGCCTAATACCCTAGCTGTTATAGATTGCTTTATGTCCCGGTTTTTCCTCTCCACAACTGAATTTCCCTCAGGATGGTATGGAGAGGAGTACCGCAATGCTACACCCAAACTTCCCATGGCTTCCTTGTAAACCCAAGAGCTGAACGCGGGGCCACGGTGAGAATGTAATGCGCCAACTGCGTATGTCCCCATGAAGACTCACAAATCTTTTATAACAGTTCGAGCATCAGCTGAGCGCTGAGGCCATACCCATAAGAATCTTGAACAGGAATCCACTGCAACCATGATATATTTGTAAGCCCTATCAGAATGTAAGGGGCCGCAGTGGTCTAGGTAAACGCACACGAGTGGTCTGTCTGATTTTAACAAAGGTGTCTGCGCTGGGCGAGCTACGGTGGACCCTTTTATCTGTTGACAGATATCGCATTTTAAGACAAAGTCTTTGGTCTGCTTTGTTAACCCTGGCCACCAATAGCGTTGTTTCAATAATGAAACTGTTGCCATAATTCCTGCATGCGCAGAACCCAGACCCTTGTGAGCAGCCAAGATTAAACCTAACCTGCGATCCATGTTTGGTATTACTCTATCCCCCATTCCAGGAATCTGAGCAAATGGAACTTTGTTTGCATCTAACTTGTAGGAGTACTTGAGTGGAAAACCTTTTGGTAGTGCTTTGCTGTTTTTGCGTGAAGCAATCACAGCTACCATTGTGCTACCGTCTACCCTCGTTTTTGAACTAGTGAGTGCAGCTACGGATGCAGTGCGTACTGCCCCCTTTGCGGCTTCATCAACCACTGAATTCCCTTCAACGTGAACGCCATCACGTTGATGACTCAGCGTGTGTATCACGTGAGCTCTTGGTAGTTCGTTCTTCAACTCTGCTACCTGTTCCCATAGTTTCCTATGTTTGATTGTGCCACCTTTTGAATCTCTGAACCCATTTTGTCCCCAGTAGTGGAGGTATTCGTTGTATGACTGGACACAGTAAAAGGAATCACACACTGTCAGTGTGGGGAATTCTGGATCCGTATTTATCAGTGCCAGTAGTAGTGCTTTTAATTCTGCCAACTGAGCCGTGCAGTCTCCGAGAGACTGCGTTTTTGTACAGCTTGGACGGAACTTGCCGTCCTGCATCCTACCTTTTACAATAGCGCATGCTGCACTGTATTGTTACTTACTTACAATGGCCGGTTGAGCAGATCCGTCGGTGTAAATAATGTATTCATACCAATCTAGAGGCATTATTTCATTTGGTAGAGGATATTCTTGTTCGTATTGCAGGAATGCTTGTGTTTTTAGACTAGGGTCATATCTGTATTCTACATCTGTTGCAGTGAGAGAATTAGCCCACTGTATCCATCTTGGATGTAATGCTTTCGTGTTTGGGACACTTGCCTTTGTAGCAGCCTCTAAGGCCGTTACCGGGGTTACGACAATTATTAACTAGATGTACCTAAATGTACCTAGCATGTGAGTAGGTGTAAAGCCAAGAATCCCTCTAGGATAAAGCCAACCCCATTACCTGATGTGAGACTGCGGGACCCCGTTCTGGTCTCGAGCTGAACACCCTGCAAGGGATGTCAGACCACTGCGAGCTGGAGTATCTGCATGCAGGAACCTCAGCGTCTTGCGTCAGTGTGTGGGCCGGGAAGTCCTGATCTCCTCTCTCTATCCCGGCAAGATGTGATGTTTATATACCCTAAGGTATCCCCAGGGGTTCTACCTTGCTGTGCCAGTGTCGGACTTAGGATGACGTCGGGAATGAACTTTATACACAGTTATTATGCAGGAGATGGTGGTCCTGCTGTGTTCCAAGAAACTAAGAATCCTCATGCATAATTTATGAGGCCAGTGTTCAGGGAAAACCCTACGTACTGTGTATAGTATTGTAACTAGGCAAAGGTCAGTCCCTCAAATCCGTTATGTATGTAGTATAGGAGAGAATGTAGGTGAAGGGTTATGATGTTACCTGGACCTATATCGGGGTACCTGTTTGAAATTTTTTCAAGATGAAAGGTTGCAAATATATTAGCGTGTGTTCCTTAGAATAAAGATGAGTCCTTGCTGCAGAATTAAGAGGCAGATGTCAGAGTTGCTTGCTGACTTTGAGGATAGAAGACCCTTCCAGCCTCTGCTAAACTCACTGATTGCATGCTAAGGCTGCATGCCTGTGCATTCCTATTCTCTTATCGGAAACCTTCATTTGGTTTTCTGAAGCTGACACCGTACTTTGCTTCAAATAAATGCCATTTACGCCCATCTGTCATTAATTTCGATTAGGGATTTCCTTAATGGGACTTACTTGCTGTATATTCTGCATTCTTTTTTAAATCCCTACCAACGTACTATTTTATTTATATTGAAATATCGACTTTCAGATTATTAAAATTTTTAATAACGATGACTAAAATTTAAATACTTGCTGAACTAATGATTTATTTGAATTGATTTGTTAATAAATTCTTTTAAACTCACTCAAAATCTCTGTTGATTTCTGTGAAGCCCCAATCGGACTTCCCTGATAATGGTAACAGATGTAAATGATAGCTCCTTATCCCCTCTCCTTGTCAGGTAACAAAGGTCCATACGACCAAGGGCGGGGGCTATTTGATGATTATACCTGATGTTTGAGATACAAAAATCCCTGCTCTGGCAAGTGGTAGCACAGTGAAGGTTAATGTCACAGGAGAAGAGGAGCTAAAATCATTTGAAAATCTAAATTGATATAAATGGCCCCAGTTTAGAATTGCCCATGTCCCAGAAGTCCATGGCCCAACCTTGAAGATTGAAGGAGTTTGGCTATCCAGAAGGCATTTGCAGTGGTAGAGGTGTGAGAATTAGTAGTGTTGTGCATCACAATTGTCTATGTTGAGTTTATGGTATTGTGTTGAAGTTGTATGACTTATGTTGTGGTAATGTTTGTGGTTTAATTGTGTAAATGTGTGTATACATTTGATGTTGAGCATTTGAAGTTGTTATCGAGCTCGCCCTAGTCCAAGATCCCTGGATAGATAACAGATAATATGGCTTTACTTGTCTGCTAGCGTTTTGTGATGTTGGTTCAGGAAGGAGCCATCAATCGCACAATTGTGATAGGGACCTTAACAGAGTGTTCTGATTGTACTAATAGTGATTGGTGTTAGTAGATCCTGTTGTGCAAAGGGCAAGCTACATCAGTCGGGGTGATTTCCTCTGGTTGAGATTTCATATGTGTGTGTGTGTGCGTGTGTGTGTGTGTGTGTGTGTGTGTGCGTGTGTGTGTGTGTGTGCAGGTTAGAAAGAGTAAATTATTGTGTGAGTGATAACTTTGATTTCCTTAGTGGAGCAGACAAGGGTTGTTTATTGTGGTTGCTTAAAGTTGTAGAATTTACGTACAAGAAAATTGTAAAGGAGGGTGAACCACTGTGAGGAGTGTGAGTTGCATCAGAGAGTACAGCGCTGTGATAGATTAACTTGTGCGAAGTGTCATGCTGGGATTAGTTAGAGAGTCATCAGTTGTTGTGTTGTGTTGATACAGGTTGCAGGCCAGACACCCTCCTCACCCAACCTGGGATGTCTAGTTTTTTTGTACTTGTGACTTTTCTATCCGTTTTGTGTGGAAAACTCTGTGACACTTCTTAGGGGTTGGGCCAATTCCACCTCATGCGTATAAGTAATTTTGCTGCAGAGTGTCAATTTTCCTTTTTTTTTTTTGCCAATACAGTCATCTGATTCTTTTTCATTTTTAACAGGCGTGGAAGTTTCTTCATGCACAAAAAATGTGTGGGTGATTTTGTTGATATGTTTTGAGCCTTTTTATTCCACACAGTTCTTCACAGTATCATATTCGTAAGACACCCTCTCCATTGGGTGCTTAGTGATACATTTGAACTTTATAGCCAACATGTGTATTACCCCATTTGTTGCCGCGAGGCAGGGGCTTTTCAAGGTTTTTCACAAATTAATGATGTTAATATCAAGTCCTTATTTTCTTATTTTGAGATCTTGAGATTCTTCCAACATGCATAAGGTCTCTGTGGTCCTGTTACTTCTTCTCTTTTAGCCGATACCGAACTGTGTACAATAAAAAGATTCAAAACATATCAACAAAATCACCTACAAATCTTTCTTACACTAAGAAGCTTCCAAGCCTGTTAAAAAGGAAAAAGAATCAGCTGTTGCATTGTGATAGGCCCACAAAGGAAAATAATATGCTGAGATTGGGTGCGAATATCAATCTGAATTGAATTGTGATTTGGACAAAGCATTGTAAATATTTGAATAGAAATTGCTTATATCATTGCTGAATTGTTGTAATCATGAAATGTTTCAGAGAACTGAGAGATTTATTGAGGGGTGATGTGAGAGTCTTTGTCCATGAGGACTAGGAGGCTACACCGAAAGGTACGCCAGGTCATTGTATGGCGACAAGCATGGGCTTCGACAAGCATGGCTACATCAATGGCACAATATCACCAAAAAGGAGGGAGCATTGAGATTTCCACAATATGATCTGAAGGTTTTTGAGAATTTCAGTGGAATATTATATGACATGAAACCACCTTCCTGACCTGCACAATATTAAGCATTAAATGCTTGGAAGCATGCAGCACATGCAAAGAGAAAGAAAAGTTTCAGAATAGAGCAAAGAGAGCAGTGCATAATTATGCTGATACCAGGCAGGATGAAGAACAGCATAGATGAAGGAAATGTGTAGTTGAGGAAGCTGGAATGTACCCTGCATTGACAACAGAAAAACCTAAAAACAATTGGAAACAGGGATATGAAAATGCCGATACTGCACAAAAATCTGGTACTGACAGTGATTCTGGTGATGATCTTCTGTATGCTCTGTTGTCCTCACACCCACTGCTTTAAGTTGCTCCATCATTAGATTCAGATAGTGCTACAACATTTAGTGGCACAGTTGCCATAGCCCTTGTTGACCCAGATGTGGTTCAGATTGTAGGATCACTCCCTGCTCTTCAATTGCAGCTGTCCCTGTTGCGACAGCTACTACTGTACTATCTCCGGTTATTTCAGCTTCTATTATGACTGCTCCTGCACTAATGCCACAAGTCATATCAGCTCAGGCTTTAGTAATTCCTGTTGTATCCACACCAGTAACCATTGTCCCGAATCCTACTGTTTCAGGAGCTGTAAGTGGAATAGCAGTAACAGGGTTTATCCCGACGTCATAAAACTCGCAGACTGTTGCCTGGACCCTACCGCAAAATGTCCAATCTCAAAGAGAAGGGATAATGAAATTTTACCTCCTTGGTTTGAGGAGACTTTGTAGAGTATAGGGACATGAGATAAAGAGACACCATCCACAAGTCAAGGGAAGGCTAGACCCTTAGACATGCCGGAATTAAAGCTGGAATTGGAAGAAATCACTTAGGGATGTTTAGACATCTCACATCTGAATCAATACCAGGAAAATGAGCTTATATATCTGAGTAAAGAGATTACTAGGTGTGCAGCTATCAAACATGAGAAATTAACAGAATTGGCAGGAAAATATGAGGTAGATCTCTCTAAGAGTACTCCTTTGCAGAAAAGTTTCAGAGCACAACAAGATGATGAAGCGATTGTCACCATGCGATCTTCAGGAATGAAGTTACACATAGCCAAATTGTTTAAATATATTCGGAAATTGAGCGCTTTGACAGATTAGAGAGCAAATGGGCAAACAAGTAGGGAAAGAAAAGAGGCAACAAGGGAGTGTAAATGTAAATGGCAAGCTACCTCCAGTACCCTCAGATGAAGATGAGACTTTGACATTCCCTTTGAGGGAGATACCAGGTGTAGGGTACACCATGGAGTCGAAGTGATCTTGTGGCATTCACAAGCAACTTCCGTAAACTGAGAGAGAATCCTGCTCAATGGTATACCCAGGTTGAAAGGTTTGTGAAACGTTTGAAGGTTTTGTGGATAGACTCAATGGGACAATGATTTCTTAAAAGTGTTCCTAAAGTTGAGACAAAGTCTATTTCATGCC
This sequence comes from Calotriton arnoldi, assembly GCA_963921515.1. NCBI lineage: Eukaryota > Metazoa > Chordata > Amphibia > Caudata > Salamandridae > Calotriton > Calotriton arnoldi. Next base: position 418,603 of record CAWUFW010013168.1, read on the forward strand.
CTGGCACTAGGAATGCCTGATTACAGTACAATGTTCACTTTGTTTTGCAGTGAGAAGGAGGGCTGCGCTCTTTCAGTGCTTACTCAATTGCATGGAGACTATTGAAGACCTGTGGCATACTTTTTGAACAACCCTTGACCCTGTTGCCGCAGGACTGCTCCGCTACCTTAAATCGGTTGCGGTGATTGGTGTCAATATTGAGGGAAGCAAGAGTATAGTCATGGGGCACCACCTTTCAGTAATGGTCCCACACTCTTGGAAACCAATGCGGTTCTATTGCTTTATTAATTCCTTCTTCAGCTCAAGTGTAAGATTTTATAGCAGCAAATCCCACAGACTCCAATGAGGAACTTGTTGTCCTTTAATTTGGTCCTGCTCCCATGGTACAGGGTGTTTGGGGTGTTCCTCTCTTTCAGGAATGTTATTCTCTTTTTCTCTTGCTCTCTTCTAGGATGTAGAATTCCCACCCAGAGTCCCTTGGAAAGAAAAGAAAAAACAGGTAAGTATATTGTATTCTTCTCTTTCTCTTATCTAATTTCTATTTTAGTGTTTTAATGCCATTAGTTTTTTTTCTGCTCCTGTGCCTGCCACCCCCGTATTTGTGCACTCACCTGGGAAAGCCACGCTCCTCCTGGAACGTGGCGAGACCAAGGGACTCTTCGGAGGTTTCCTCTAAAGGGTTGCACATTTGCCTCCTGAAACCTCGGAGCTGCTTGAGTCCCCGCTGAGTACCTCTAGATGGTGTTGCATCAATTTCCTCCTTCCTCGGCACCTCTGGTTGCTCTTCCCACACGCTCCCCTCGACTCACTCCGCGACATCCTCCCCGACTCTCTCCATCCGCGTTGCTCTGTTAAATAGTACTGCTCTTGTACAAGAAGACGAACCACAAGATGATTAGAAGGTAGAAGTGTGGTTTAATAATTTGAAGGTTACAGGAGAAACATCCCAGCCATCCTCATCAGCCTGGCTCCAGTTACAATTCAAAGCATCACATTCTTAACAGAATATTCTCTGCTGAGAGGTTCCAGTGGAATGTGACACTGTCACATTCCACGTAAGCTCATACAAGAACCAAGTCACCACACACCTGCCTCTCATATAATTAAAACATAGCTCTCCATACACAAACAATTAAATGCAAGAATATAAAAAGAAATACAGATACAAAATTACATAAGAGTTTAAATTAACTTGCACAAAGTACAAAACTAAAAAACATCAGTCAACGATGCTCTAATCTCTGTACACATCTTGTATATAATCCTCCAAGTACTTATGCAGAATCATCTTTCTCAGACTTCGTCTTACTTCCAGGTTTCCATTCCCTTTCTTATTTACTTCTTCCATGTTTCCTTCTGCACCATATTTTACTACAACCACTCTGTTAAGATTCCACACTCTGGTGTCTGCTGTCTTAACAGCATTCTTGAAATGTTTTATCACTCGTATGGGATCTGAGGATTTCCTGCTGGTTCCCCGCATTCTAATTCTCACCCAATCACCCACTTTCTACTCAGTGACCTTCACTCTTTTTATACATCGAACCGTTTTATTCTCTCTTCCATTTTCTTTTCCACTCTCTCTTGTACATTCATACCTTCACCTTTTTCCTCACAGTCCAAATTCACCCAAGAAGGTGCCATAACACTGTTCTGCCTTCTTTTCCTGAAGAGTTCAAACAGAGATTTTCCAGTCACTGAATGTTGAGTTAAACGATATACCTCAACTTTTCTTGTCTCATACTACTAATTTTTAAAACGTTCCACAGCGCCCTTTGCCTCTGGGTGATTTAAACCAACTTTTTGTGTTTAATTCCTCTTTCTGCTTGAAACTCCTCCATTTCTTTTGAGACTAACTGAACTCCATAGACAGTTAACAACAATCCAGGGATGCACTCCCTACCAAAGAGTTCTCTGAGAAACACAACCACATGTCTAGTTTCCACTCACAGAGTGAAAATCACCTTTGGCCACCTCAAAAATAAGTCCATTAATTAATACAATGACATTAATGGACCCTACTTTTGAATAAATCAGACCTAAAATGTCCAGGACAACTTCCTCCCATGAAGCTTTAGGCAACTCTTGCATAACCATAGGTTGAACTCTGGGTTTAAGAATTTTATCAGTCATCATACATTGTACATAATCTCAAACTAATCTCTCTGCTTCCATGTCCATCCCTGGCCACCAATAAACTGCTCTTAGTCTCTCTTTAGTCTTAGAAATTCCCAGGTGCCCTTCGTGCACCAATTTTAACAACAATTTCCTCAGGATGACTGGAGGTGCTAACCTTGTTCCATGAAACAGCAGTCCATGTCTTTCTGATAATTCCACTCTTACATTCCAGAACTTCTGACACTCACTGCCACCACAACCCTCCTTACAACATCCAGAATTTAACTGTGATTCTCAACTGAGGTTTCCGCAGGGGCAAGATGCAAGTTCTGAAGCAAGGTCCCAACTTCCCTCAACCACCAAGAATGCCCAACACTGTCAAAGCCAAAAATGGTGAGATGGGGGAACAGGGGAAAACAAGGGAAGAGAAAAGACACATATCCACGATGCACTCAGGGATGAAGGGTAGGCTTCAGGATCTTACTATGTGATTCCTGTATATAAAGCAAAAGAGTATATGTGTTAGTGTATGTCTGTTATACGATATTGAAAGCAAAGACACACAATTGATGCCCAGACGTGGGTTCCGTGCTCTCCATGCCACTGGAGTCAAGCTATCCTGGCTGATGAGGGCTGAAAGCCCAAAACCGGTCCTAGGAGGCTTGTTTCCAGTCCAGGGAGGACCTGGCCTGGCAGTTCGGGCTGGACTGTTCCCAATGGGCACAGGGTTAAGACTGATTTGCATATGGCTGGGTCCAAACTGGAATGGCATGGTGAGCAAAAAAACGATGGATTTAGGCCCAGATCTCTGTACTGGGGTGAATGTATGACATTGTCCTGCATTCTGTCCATCAATTGCTGTTTTTGCATTTGTCACCCCGAGTGGGACGGGTATGCCCAGACGTGGGTCCAGTGCTCTCCATGCCACTGGAGTCAAGCTATCCTGGCTGATTAGGGCTGAAAGCCCGAAAGCGGTCCTAGGATGCTTGTTTCCAGTCCAGGGAGGACCTGGCCTGGCAGTTCGGGCTGGACTGTTCCCATTGGGCGCAGGGTCAAGACTGATTTGCATATGGCTGGGTCCAAACTGGAATGGCATGGTGAGCAAAAAAACAATGGATTTAGGCCCAGATCTCTGTACTGGGGTGAATGTATGACATTGTCCTGCATTCTGTCCATCAATTGTTGTTTTTGCATTTGTCACCCCAAGTGGGACGGGTATGCCCAGACGTGGGTCCCGTGCTCTCCATGCCACTGAAGTCAAGCTATCCTGGCTGATGAGGGCTGAAAGCCTGAAAGCGGTCCTCGGATGCTTGTTTCCAGTCCAGGGAGGACCTGGTCTGGCAGTTCGGGCTGGGCTGTTCCCATTGGGCGCAGGGTCAAGACTGATTTGCATATGGCTGGGTCCAAACTGGAATGGCATGGTGAGCAAAAAAAACGATGGATTTAGGCCCAGATCTCTGTACTGGGGTGAATGTATGACGTTGTCCTGCATTCTGTCCATCAATTGTTGTTTTTGCATTTGTCACCCCGAGTGGGAGGGGTATGCCCAGACGTGGGTCCCGTGCTCTCCATGCCACTGGAGTCAAGCTATCCTGGCTGATGAGGGCTGAAAGCCCGAAACCGGTCCTAGGATGCTTGTTTCCAGTCCAGGGAGGGTCTGGCAGTTCGGCCTGGACTGTTCCCATTGGGCGCAGGGTCAAGACTGATTTGCATATGGCTGGGTCCAAACTGGAATGGCATGGTGAGCAAAAAAACGATGGATTTAGGCCCAGATCTCTGTACTGGGGTGAATGTATGACATTGTCCTGCATTCTGTCCATCAATTGTTGTTTTTGCATTTGTCACCCCGAGTGGGACGGGTATGCCCAGACGTGGGTCCCGTGCTCTCCATGCCACTGGAGTCAAGCTATCCTGGCTGATGAGGGCTGAAAGCCCGAAACCGGTCCTAGGATGCTTGTTTCCAGTCCAGGGAGGACCTGGCCTGGCAGTTCGGGCTGGACTGTTCCCATTGGGCGCAGGGTCAAGACTGATTTGCATATGGCTGGGTCCAAACTGGAATGGCATGGTGAGCAAAAAAACAATGGATTTAGGCCCAGATCTCTGTACTGGGGTGAATGTATGACATTGTCCTGCATTCTGTCCATCAATTGTTGTTTTTGCATTTGTTATACGATATTGTGCACTCTACTTATAAGCGCATTCACAGTTAGTGAGTAACTACCTGCTATTTTCCACTCTTCCACTTTAGGATATAGCCGGTGGTAGATGCAGGATCAGATTACCATCTAATTTAAGTAAGAGAGGACAATAAGTTGTTGTGTAAATCAGAGCAGTGTACGTGTATAGATAGAGTGAATGATTATATGAACTGACCTATAACGTTGATAAAGCATGAATCAATAAAAAGGATCTAAACAGACATCCATGCAAAAAATGAAAAAAACTAAAATAATAATATATTTCCAAACAGGAACGTCTCTTAGAAACTGAAACCAGGAATATGAACAAAAATGTGCAGGGCTAAACAATGGGGATTAATTCCTTAACTTCAGGACCAACTAATCCTTGATTCTTCAGAAATTTACATAGGAAAACGAGATCTCCATGCACCGTGGATTCTACATCAGATAAGTAAATGCATAATTAGCTAGCTTGCACAGAGTGAGTTACCACATAGACAGATAACGTTGGTATTTTAGAAGTTTTTTTTTCTTTTCTTTACAGGGTTCCCGATGTGCAAAGTGACATCACAGCAGGAGACCGGCGAACCGAAACAGGACTAGAGCTGGAAGAGGAGCCAGGCGTACAGCAACCCAGCGAGGTAGGGCAGGGCAGAAGACACACGTGCGTCAACTAGAACGTGAAGCGCTCTTCCACTCGTGCCGGCCGTCTTTATTCTGTGTTTGCTCTGCCTCGTCTGCACACGTGCTCGGGCGCGGAGCAGGCATGACATTAACCTCTAAAAACTAAAAACCTCTTGAATTACTACATCCTCACAAGAAGCTTGTCTCCACTCCTCTTCAGGAATTGCTACACCGTCAATGGCACAGACACGCTCATCTTCAATCTCATCATCACCATCCACCATTCCTTAATCATTTGACACCAATCTGGATAACACATCAGCAACAACATTTTTCGCTCCTGGTATATACTCCACCACAAAATTATATTCTTGCAATGCCAGAGCCCACTTAGTGATTCTTCCTGACACCGTATCAATGCCTTTCCTGTGGAAAATCTCTCTTAGGGGCTTATGATCCGTCTTGATTTTAAATTTACATCCCCAAAGAAACATCCTCATTTTACTTACCATCCACAATTTTGCAAGGGCCTCCCTCTCAATCACAGAATACTTTGTTTCCAGTCCCTTCAGGCTTCTAGACGCAAACATGATTGTTCCAGTATATGGACCCTTCACCTTGCAACAATACTGCTCGTAACCCCTTCACACTTGCATCTGTAACTACCGTGGATTTCAGGTTGGGGTCAAAACTTTGTAAATTAGGGGCTTCCACAAGTTCCTGTTATATTAACCTGAACTTATTTTCACAATCTTGGTCCCACACAAAATCTCCACCTTTCTTTAGCAACTTCCTCATCTTAGTACTCTTAGTGGCAAAACTGGGTATGAAATTGCAGTAATACTCAGCCATCCCTAAATATCTGAGTAATTTTTCTTTGTTCTGAGGAGATGATACCCCATTTATCACACCAACCACACTTGTTTTAGGTTTTAGACCACCACTGGATATCTCATTTCCAAAATACTCAATATGTGACTGCCTAAATTTGCATTTCACACTTTTTATAGTTACGTTTACATCTTCCAACTCCTAAGTACTCCCCTCACTCTATCATCATGCACACTTACATTGGAGCCATAAATAAGCATGTCATCCTGATAAATTTTGACTCCCTCCAACTCCTTTAAAACTCTCTCCATAGCTCGCTGGAAAACTGAGGATGCTGAAACCAGACCAAATGGCATTCTCTTCTACCTAAACATGCTAAATGGTGTTATAAATGCTGTGATATCTTTATATTTCTCGTTCATCTCAATTTGATGATATGTCGATTTCAAGTCGATAGAAGAAAACACTAAAGCACCCTTCAATGATGAAAACATGTCTGCTATGTTAGGAATGGTATACTTATCAACGATAACTCCTTTGTTTAACTCACGCAAGTCCACACACAACCTCATCTCTCCACTGCTTTTTTTGCTACAAACACTGGGGCCAACCATTCAGTCCCTTCCACTTCTTCTATCACTCCATCCATTTCTAATCTTTCTAATTCCAGTTGCATATCTTCTCTCACAGCAAATGGTGCATTGCGTACCATACCTCAAATTGGCTGCACACCTTCTTTCAACTATATAGTGTGAGTATACCCTTTAAGGCAACCTAATTCAGGTCTAAATACCGATGGAAATTCTTCCAAACGACTTTGAGCAAAATCTTCATGAGGAAGCCCATTCTTTTCTTGTGTTACCACTTGAACAGATTCTTTTACTATTATAGGTGGATCACTGGTAGGATCAAGCATGACTCCTAAATCACCTTGATCAAACCAGCTCAATATGCTATCAACTCTTGATGCGACATACATCTTGTCAGAAATGAATTTCTTCTTATAATCAATCATACCTATGTAGTAATCCTTCAATTTTATAGGCTCCCCTCCATATGTGAATGGTTTGATATCTGGTTTCATCAATTTTACCTTTCCAACTAAATGTTGATAAAAACCATTTTGGAAACCAATATTATTTTAGCCCCTTGGTCTAATAAAATTTTTGTCTCTTTCCCCTCCACAAGAATATCATCAATAGGATCTTTGTTGGCTACATTTCCCACTTGCAAGACTATTTGCCCACATTCAAAGTCGGAATCATCTTCATTTTCTACAACCACCTCTTTATCCTTAAAGTTTCCTTTATCACCTTTGTTCTTACATTCACTTTGGTGGTGACCTTTATTGCCACAACTCCTGCACAAGGCTTTCAATGCTGGGCACTAAGTGACTTTTACTGCCACACCTGAAGCACTTTCTTTGATCTCTGTTTTTCTCCCTGACGTCTTTGTTTTTCTCCCTGACCATTTTCTGATCAAATAATCCTTGTTTATTTTTCACCTCATTAACATCCTGCATCGCATCTTTTTTATCAACTCCATACACTTCAAAGAGTGTTCAATTTTCTTTGCTACCATGAAAACCTTTTCTGGAGTGAAATCGTCTTTTAGCTAAAGTTCGTCCCTGACCTTTTCAATACTGCATCCCAGCATGAACTGATCTCTTATTCTTTCTGACGTGGTACCCATGAACTTGCATGATGATGCCAGTTTCCTCAAATCAGTGATGTAATTCTCTACAGATTCACCATCTTACTTGACTCGCCTACCAAAATGATATCTTTCAAGGATAGTACTGACTTTAGGTAAATAGTGATTGTCTAACTTTCTCAGGCATATCTCATACTCACTTAACTCCGCTGCCTCGCAATCAGTAATGGCAGAAAGGTGATCAAATAGCTCCTTACCCTCAGGATCCAAACAATGCAGTAAGAGAGCTGTTTTGCATTCGGAGCTCTACAAAGCCCCACAAACAGGCAGGAAAAATGGTGGCACAGTCACATTCTGCATAGTGATTCCCTATACAACAAGAGTGCCATTTGACCAATACAAGCTTCTTCCTTTTTTTGAGGCGTGCCTATCGCCGTGATTGTGCAAGCACTGTTCAGAATTGCCTAACAGTATCTTATAACCCCAAGATTAAGATGTGGCTTTCCTATTGCTGGGAATAATAGGCACCATTAGTACATTAAAGTTAACTTTGTACCTTTAATCACTATTCAGGCGCTCACTTCTTAGGGGTACATAAGGTTTGCAGGACACACACGACATTGTAGAACCAGATGTCGAACTGTCCAAAAATTCAACAACAAGGCGTGCCTATCATACAGGCAATTCGCCATAACTGATGATATTAACAGGCCTTTCAATAATTTAAGTTGTGCAGGTCGCCGAGAGCTCTCAAGAACAGGCAATTATAGCAAAGGCTTGCTTGTCACCAAGAACGTCGTACTAACGATGCAAACTAAAGTGTATGAGCCCAATGATCCAAGATGGCCACTCCAATGTCGAAAACATTGTTTTCTATGAAGAGTAGAGATTGTTCAACTCACACTTGGGCACAGGGCACATGGGTTGGAACACTGTTCCTGGCTCCCGTGCCACCCGATGGACTTGTGTTGCTCCTCACACAACAAAGATGCCGGTACGCATGTCAGCTCATGGGGACAACACCTGCAGCAACGCGTGCTGGACAGCTCAGCAACCATTGGGGTAAGATTAAACACACTTACCCCTCCTGTACAGACCACATCGTAATGCCAAGCTCTCCAAAAGCACGATCTTTCCAAAGTCTTTTCACAATATAAGTTGAAATGCCTTCTCCTCTTACGTGGTACTTTTCTGCTACTTTAATTTATCCTTTGAGTGTTCACCTTGTCACCAGTGTTAAATAGTACTGCTCTTATACAAGAAGACGAACCACAATATTATTAGAAGGTAGAAGTGTGGTTTAATAAGTTAAAGGTTACAGGAGAAACATCCCAACCATCCTCATCAGGCAGGCTCCAGTTACAATTCAAAGCATCACATTCTTAATGGAATATTCTCTGCTGACCCTGACACATTCCACATAAGTTCATACAAGAACCAAGTTACCACATGCTCTATCCACGTTCTTCTCTCCTCCTCCTTGCCACACCTCCTCTCTTGTCGTCTGTCCTTCCTCTATATCTATTCCTGTTGGCTTCTCCTGTGGGGATAATAGAAGTCTGTTTTCAATGTCTTTTTCTTCTCTTTGTCCTTTTCCTCTATTAATTAGTGTGTTTCCTGTTTCAGGTGCTGGAGCGACAACATTCCAGAGAGGGATTTCAGGTAAGTCATCCTCCTCTCGATTTAATGGTTTCGAGTCTGTGTCACGGGGTTTTACATCAAATGTTTATTTTAGATTAGTTCAAGAATACACACTCAACTGGTTCAACTACTGAAAATGTGACCTACCATTATATTCCGCTTTCATATGCAGTTACATGTAGTATATTGCTTAGCTTATTTTATGGGCAGAATCGTTTTGAATATTATTTTTCTAATCATGACTTTATCCTTTCTGAAGTCCCTCTTCACAAAATAATGAATCTTCACCCACAGGCTAAAGATTTAGAACCAGTTCGGCATTTCTTTAGGTCTGTTACAAAAATAGACACTATTACGGCATATGAACGAACTTTGACTGCTCAATGAGTCCATTGGAAAACAAATTTTATACAAGCTTTAGAGGAAAGTAGAGCTCACATGTTTCATAAGGTGTTTTAGAGATTACATTTAGTTTCCATTTTATCTTTCCTTTTTAATTTGGCATCTTTTTCTGATGGTGGTTTACACATGTTCTCCACTAATATGAGGAAGTACCACGCATGCATTTATTCCTGGCAGACATTGTTGCCCTGGAGTTTGCACAATTTATTCCAGGGTCACACATATTAGAATGCAATGCCCTTGTTTTATTTTTGTGCTCATAGGTGATGAATCTTTCTCTACAGACTAACTAAAGACGTCATTTTTCTGCGTCTCTGGCACAGTATGATAAGACTGGTGTTTTATTATTTAAACAGAGTCTGTGCTGAAGTCGTTGAGAGGCACTTCACAATAGAGTTATCTTGGAAGCTGCTGTGAGCTGTGACTGAGATGCAGGTCTGCAGGCCCCAACCTTCATCCTGAGAAGGAAGATAGCCATGCAAGAGAAGTGTGCAGGCCTGCACACTAAGATGGGGTGCCTTCATTAATGCACTGAGGCCAGCTTCCTGCAACAATATAACAGGCTATAGTGTTAGAGCATTCCAACAGGTCTGGCAGGCGGGTACTCCCTACATGCTCTCACTAGTGTAGAGGCATTAGTGACAGATAAGTTAACATTAGGAACAATGAACATGATTAAATCGTTTGTGTTTTTCACCATTCTAATAATGCTTATAACAATGATATGTCTCATCTGCTTAATAGTCGCAACTCATGTTTTATTTACAAGGATTAGATCTTTCAAATAAACATTTGAAAATGTATTCTCATATCTTTTCTTTGTGACACCTTGGGCATGAAAAAGTGACAAACGAACAGGTCAGACCTTTTTCCACTAATTCCTTGGGAATCAGAGTGATCATGTTCGAGGTTACTGACAACATATATAACTCTGGAAGTTTAGGGTTTTAGATGCGGTACTGTGAGCTAGCTGAACCAACATTACTGATTATATGAGAAGACTCAGCCTCTATATTATGAGGTTTTGGTTATCTAATACACAGTCCTACTAAATTCGTATTAACTGTATGACAAAGGCAACAAAATAAGAGGATGTTTTAAAGAATGTGTGGAAAAAAGAGGAAGATGAGTATAAATAGAAAATGGTATATCATAGATTAATATTACACAGACTTCAGAAAGGGAAGCTATGCTTTTACAAAGAGAAGGAAACACATCAGAACTAGACACGTGGGAATAAGTAGTTGTGAACTTACATTCAAAATTCTTGGAGGGCCTGTTCAAATATTAACTGGAGAAGAACCTGTCATCCCTGGAGTATACTTTATATGTGAGCAAAACTCATTTTTGATGATTAGGAAGGTGTTTATTATTTTGCATTATTATTTCCAAAAATCTATCATGTGAATAGCATAGAAGCTTTGACAATTAATCCATCTCACCTACATAGACATAGTGTTAATGAAGGGACACAATTAGTAGGAGATACTTTTGGTGCTATTATTTCCCCAGTAGGAGAAGCCCTAAATGACGAGAAAATCTGAAAGTTTTCCACAGTAGTAGATAAATTGGCCTCTAGTACATCTGGTGCTTTGCTAGCAGTAAATACAGAATTAGTAGCTATTAGATCAATGGTTTTACAAGATCGATTATCCTTGGACATATTGTTGGCAGAGAAACGCAGAGTCTGTAAGATGTTGAAAGCACAACATTGCTGTTCATATATACTAGTAAGATGATAGAAGAATTTGCTTAGAACATTTCTGACCAAAAACCTGAATTAGAAAACTTAGAAGCAACTAGTGGTTTAGGAACTTTAAGTAAAGGAGCTTCTGTTATAGGTAGTTGGCTTGGAAAGATTGGTAATAGATTTTTTGGGGTTATACTAAAGTCTATATTGATTATTGGCATTTGCTTAATATGCTTATTTGCTTTAAATAGGGGATTTAGATGTTATTTATCAAGAAAGAAAAGGAAAGAAAGAAAAAGGTTAAGGAGAGAAGAATTAGAAATGGAAAAGAGAAGGAGTAAGGTTCACAAAGAAATAAAGGGGATGCAAAACTTAAAGGGCAAGATAGATGACTCAGCAAAGGAAGGAGAAGCTCCTTGAAGATTAATTTGTGTTAAAAGGTGATGACTATTCTAGCCATCAGAGGGGGAATTGATAGATCAAATGTCCCCATTTTTACAAATTAAACGCATTTAACTGTAAAGTGCTATTTTAATGTTGAATAGCATTCACACATTTAATGAAAAATTTGTAGTAGGTAATCATATTTAGACATTATAAGTAAGCACCCAAATTAACCTATTGTGATTAATTAAGTTAGCTTAAATGCTGATGCCATTTTGAATATCGACTTCACATGTTAGGTCTAAAAGGCCTTTTTTCGTGTTTAAACTGTTGTTTTGCACAAGATGTTTTTCTCTTTCTTCCCACTGCAGATCCTGTACTTTTCTAGAAGTCTTCTGTTAGCTAGTGAATAGGCATTTGTTATGTATTAGACAACTGTTAGGGGTCGATTACGATGGCGGTCGGAAAAACATACCGACCGCCATGGTAGCGGCAAAAAAACGCCCGCATGGCCAACGGGAAAAACGCCGGATACATTACGATGAACCGGCACAATAATCTGTCCGCGGCGGCGGGAGACAACGAAAAACCGCCCGCACTCGCCGGACCAGCTAAAAATCCGACCGCAACGGCCGGATACTCAGCGGAAAAGCCAAGAACCGCCGCCATGCACACGGAGTAACCGCCCGTGACATTATGACATCCCCGCTACCACCATGGTACCTACCTATGAATCCAACCGCATCGTGCACGAACAGTGATGAATCCGATAGGCGGCGGAAGGGCTGCAGCATAGCCACCGCTGCCGAGGAACCGCTGCCGAGGATCCGCAAAAAAAACGGCGGACGTAGAAAAAACACGAAAAAAAATACAAACAATGCACACACTGAAGTAGACCTGTCCCAATACAAACCAAAAGTGCCCAATGACAACAGCCCCAGAAATGTCAAAATAACCAATCACAGGACAACACACACAACACACCTGACAGCAACATACCAGCTTGCCACACCCCCCATAGCCGAGCATAAAACCAGCCCATCCCTGACCACAATCCTTTGCTACACTCCACAACTGAAGGTCCCAACCCCAGAGAACAAAGGAGAGGCAAACCTGCACACAGCACCACCACAACACACACACCACCTACACCACCCACAACACCCACACAACTGCACCACAGAACATCTGCACAGCACACACCATGGCACCACACAAAATGCCAAAATTCACTGATTCAGAGCTTGCAGTCATGGTAGATGAGATAATAAGAGTTGAACCACAACTCTATGGCAACATGGTCCAACACACCCCATTAGCCACAAGAACCCAAATGTGGGTGAGGATAGTCAATAAGGTCAATGCAGTAGGGACCACCCCCGCAACAAGCAGGAAATACAGAAGCGGTGGCATGACCTGAAGACCGTGGTGAAGAGGAAGAGGGCCAAGAACCGTCAGCTGGCTGACGGGACTGGTGGAGGCACTCCCATCCCACCCAAACCATACAGTTCGTGGGAGGAGAAGGTCCTTGGAATCCTACATCCAGAGAGTCTTGAAGGAATCCGCGGGGGACTGGAAGCTGGTAAGTTCAAACCAATGTATATCATCACATTGCCATGTACCGTCTTGCACAAATTCAAACCTACAACCCCTAGGCCAAAGGACATTCGTCTGACCCACAATACCCAAAACAGGTCACACAGATGTAACCACCACTCAACCTGATAAAGCACAAAGCTAAACAAAACCAACTGGGATGCATGTGTACAGACAAAAAGCACTACAACACACACCAGGCCACCATCTCCCACCCCTCAGCAGGATGGAGCACCACACCCAGAAGCATGTGTCAGCCATTGAACGCTCCCCCACCACCTAACAGGTAGGTAGCCATCTTCACAGGGATGGGGAATGTGTATCTGGAGGCAGCACTACATCTCCCAACAGGCCCCCTCTCCCACCCCTCAGCAGGATGGAGCACCCCACCCAGAAGCATGTGTCAGCCATTGAACGCTCCCCACCACTTAACAGGTAGGTAGCCATCTTCACAGGGATGGGGAATGTGTATCTGGAGGCAGCACTACAACTCCCAACAGGCCCCCTCTCCCACCCCTCAGCAGGATGGAGCACCCCACCCAGAAGCATGTGTCAGCCATTGAACGCTCCCCCACCACCTAACAGGTAGGTAGCCATCTTCACAGGGATGGGGAATGTGTATCTGGAGGCAGCACAACAACCCCCAACAGGCCCCCTCTCCCACCCCTCAGCAGGATGGAGCACCCCACCCAGAAGCATGTGTCAGCCATTGAACGCTCCCCCACCACCTAACAGGTAGGTAGCCATCTTCACAGGGATGGGGAATGTGTATCTGGAGGCAGCACAACAACCCCCAACAGGCCCCCTCTCCCACCCCTCAGCAGGATAGAGCACCCCACCCAGAAGCATGTGTCAGCCATTGAACGCTCCCCCATCACCTAACAGGTAGGTAGCCATCTTCACAGGGATGGGGAATGTGTATCTGGAGGCAGCACTACAACTCCCAACAGGCCCCCTCTCACACCCCTCAGCAGGATGGAGCACCCCACCCAGAAGCATGTGTCAGCCATTGAACGCTCCCCCACCACCTAACAGGTAGGTAGCCATCTTCACAGGGATGGGGAATGTGTATCTGGAGGCAGCACAACAACCCCCAACAGGCCCCCCTCTCCCACCCCTCAGCAGGATGGAGCATCCCACCCAGAAGCATGTGTCAGCCATTGAACGCTCCCCCACCACCTAACAGGTAGGTAGCCATCTTCACAGGGATGGGGAATGTGTATCTGGAGGCAGCACAACAACCCCCAACAGGCCCCCTCTCCCACCCCTCAGCAGGATGGAGCACCCCACCCAGAAGCATGTGTCAGCCATTGAACGCTCCCCCACCACCTAACAGGTAGGTAGCCATCTTCACAGGGATGGGGAATGTGTATCTGGAGGCAGCACTACAACTCCCAACAGGCCCCCTCTCACACCCCTCAGCAGGATGGAGCACCCCACCCAGAAGCATGTGTCAGCCATTGAACGCTCCCCCACCACCTAACAGGTAGGTAGCCATCTTCACAGGGATGGGGAATGTGTATCTGGAGGCAGCACTACAACTCCCAACAGGCCCCCTCTCCCACCCCTCAGCAGGATGGAGCACCCCACCCAGAAGCATGTGTCAGCCTTTGAACGCTCCCCCACCACCTAACAGGTAGGTAGCCATCTTCACAGGGATGGGGAATGTGTATCTGGAGGCAGCACAACAACTCCCAACAGGCCCCCTCTCACACCCCTCAGCAGGTTGGAGCACCCCACCCAGAAGCATGTGTCTGTAAGTAAAAACCAAAGTGACACTGCACAGGTAATCAGACAGTGCATGCACACCACCATCACTCAACAAAAGCATTGAGAGACATGACAACATGAGGCTCTACTTCACACAAAAATAGAAAAGAAAAGCACAGCCATTGACAGGATGCAGACAGCTCAGCGTACGTAACTGTGACAGAAACAGAACTGTGACTCTCAACAAATATGTCCAAGCAAACGGGCCTCTGACATGCATCACCCAGACTTCCCTCTGTAGCGTACATGGGAGCTGATCATGAAGGACCATGGGAAAAACAAACTAGCATGGTCTGCTGTATAAAGAAATACAAGCACAGGACATGTCAACGGTATGCATGTGATGACAATGGCTAGTCCATGCACACAGGTAATGTCTGCCAGGCAGAGTGATCAGCAAAGATGCTGAACATCAACTTGTAGTCATGCCAGTTGTCAGATGACAACCTCACATTGAAATCACCAATACTAGACGTGTGGCATGCTAACCAATCACAGGTCACACCATTGTGAAATGATGAATGTAACTCCACTTCATGGCATGAGGCACATCACTGTGCAGACATACAATGTGTGAAAAAGGCAACTGTGTGTAGCATAACATGTAAATAAGAGACATCAAACACAGCAACCCTGAGGTGTGTAAGGCAATTACCATCTACTTCCTGTCCCACAGGTGACCAACAACTGACTGCAGAGGACGACAACCTCAACCAGCACAGCCAGTCACCAGCTCCCGAACATCTCCCCTCGGATGCAGACTCCCTGGATAATGAGGAGGAGGAGGACCAACCCGGACCATCTGGTGTGGCAGGGCGTAATGTGTCCCAGGATCCCACAGCCCCACCACCCTCAGCAACAACATCAACGCAGAGCCCTGCTGCAACGACCTGTGCCACCACCACCTCCACCACCACTACCACTACCACTGCTGCCTGCAACACTCGCCCTGCTCCACAGGCCAACCAGACCACAACAACTGCGGAGGTACGGGAGAGTAGGCCGGTGCCCACAGGAGCGAGGCAACAGGGCCGTGACAGCAGGCCAGGTGTGAGGACAAGGCTGACCCAAAGTGAAGAAGACCCTGGCACTGAATCACTAGCACACATTCACAGAGTTGTGGGGGCCTATGAACACGCCCAGGGACAGTTGAGGCAGGCTCAGCAGGATGCCCGTGAGCAACAACAGATGCTGCGCTCAATTGACAACCGCATGGGCCAACTCGTGGCCTGCATGGGCCAAATCAGGGACCTCCTGGGCCAGCTAGTGGGGGTCCTCAGGGACAGGCATGCGGCACCGCCAACACCTACAGCTCCCTCCGTTGTGACGCAGGATGACAGACCCCCATCCTCCCCTGCGTCCAGCGAGCATGGGGACTCATCAGACACCACTGGCCATGCACCTGTGTCCCCCCCTGCCAAAAGAGCAAGGGGTCGCCCGAAAAAATCATTGGGAGCATCCCGTGGCAAAGCACCTGGCAAAAGCCAGTCAAGTAGCCAGCCATGATGGCACCCCTCTTCACCCTGCTGTGTACCCTGCAGACTGTCCCCACACACAATGCCGTGGGAATGGCAAATGACTGTTACCATACTGATCTAGTGTATACTCTATTGTCTCATCTACCATCACTGACAAATCTGTTATTCACCATTCACAAATCTGTAAATATCCACATCTACATCACATGTATCCACTGTAAATAAACACTAATAACGCACCAATGTAGTTGTCACTGTTCCATGTTCATCACAGTATGTTAACTCACACCCATGATTACAATGTCACAGGAGCAGTGATACTCCGCAGGCAAGTAGAGGCTGAAGGGACCTAGGAAAACACAACAGAACATCAGTTGCTACTCAGGTGGTGGACTAACAACCATCACACAACACAGCACATCAAGGTACGACAATCTGCACATGTCACAAGGAGCAACTGTACCAACATAGACATCAAGTAGCTGTGTCAAAAGATCCCTTACCATACACATCTGCAGCCAGCACTGACTCTGCAACATGCTGTAGTCACAAAACTCACATCCACATATTCACCAAGCACAACATCATCAGACAACAGCCAGTATTGACATTGCCATTGACCATCAAGTGAAGTAGCTGTTGATGAGCTGCTGACGCTGTCCAACACCTTCCTCCTCTCCACTATCCTCGTCACTTGACGTTTGGGTGTTTGCAGGTGGGGGCTGTGGCTGGTCATCATCATCCTGGATTAAGGGCATCCCCTTCCGCACGGCCAGGTTGTGTAGCATGCAGCATGCTACCACTATCTGACACACCTTGACGGGTGAGTACTGCAGAGCCCCTCCTGTCTTGTCGAGGCATCGAAAACGCGATTTCAGGAGTCCAAATGTTCGCTCAATGACCCGACGTGTCCTCCCATGGGCATTGTTGTAGCGCACTTCAGCTGGTGTCCTGGGATTGCGAAGTGGACTCAGCAACCAAGGTCCGTTGGGATATGCAGAGTCACCTAAGTGTGAAAGACACATACAGATTGAGTGTCTGACATGTGTCCGAGGACAGCATGGCACACAAACAGCACACGACTCGACCCTTTGTACTCACCCACAATCCATGCCCGCTCCGGCGCCAGATTGGCCATCAGCTGTGGTAAAATGCTGTTGCGCGTTATGTGTGAATCGTGGGCTGATCCTGGAAACTTTGCACAAACGTGTGAGATGACCATATCTGCCTGGCACACCACCTGCACATTGATGGAATGATAATGTTTCCTATTTCGTTAAATATGCTCCCGTGCTTGGGGTGGAATCAGGGAAACATGTGTGCCATCTATTGCACCAACTACATTAGGAATGTGTCCAAGTGCATAAAATTCGCCCTTCACATCCGCCAACTCATGCCGCCTGGGGAAATGTATGAATTGGTCCCTGTGTTGCATCATAGCCAACAGGACATCACGTAGCACCATGCTGAATGTTGGTTGGGACATCCCCCCTGCAATGCCCACAGTTTGCTGGAAGGATCCCGTAGCCACGAAATGTAGGAATGCCATCACCTTTGCCGTTGCCGTGAGTGCTGTTGGGTATGTCCTGCGTGGAAGCAGGTGTGGCTCCAATATTGCACAAAGTTCCAGGAGGTTTGTCCGATCCAGACGGAATCGCCTTATGATGTCGGTATCCTCCATGTTAGCCAGCAGGGTGAAGGTACGAAACACATTAGGTCGCCTCCTAGGTGAGATGAAAGGGGACACGTCATAGCAACATAAATTAGGATGTGCACAAATTCATAAAGTCTGTCCTGTCACGGCGCTAACATTGACTGTCATCCCTGAAAGCACACAGTGCAATTCAGTGTTGTCCCAACATGAGACAGATTAATTGTACAACTGTCATGGATGTGCACAGTCAGTAGACACAATACGAACACTGTCTATGTGAATGCCAAGAGTCACATATCGAGCTGAGGTGGACTCAGCCTTGGGTGTACATGACACAGGACATGTGTGAAGCAGAGACACTGCTGGCTTCCACGTTGCTGCTGTACCTGCCACACCTCCTTGGCCAATAATTGCAGGGGACACATCAACAACACAATGTGGATAGATCATTGGGATTGTCTTTGTACTCAGTGCCACTTCGAACACACTCAAATTCAATGACATTCACATCCCAAACCCATACATGTGCCAATGTCATCAGTACACAGGCCATATCTGCTGCTGACTTGAATACAAAGTCGGACAGTGACAGATGATGTCACGCCTGTGCAGAGTATGTGTACCACTGTAACAGGCCACCATTACCCCACTGCCCAATACTCTCTACAAGCACACAGATAGCCAATGTGGCACACATTAACAATAGATGAGGGACGTGATCAGCAGGGCCTGTATGCACCCTT
Source organism: Calotriton arnoldi (assembly GCA_963921515.1). NCBI lineage: Eukaryota > Metazoa > Chordata > Amphibia > Caudata > Salamandridae > Calotriton > Calotriton arnoldi. Next base: position 437,367 of record CAWUFW010013168.1, read on the forward strand.
AATCTTCCCCCATTTTGGACATTTACATGCAGCATCAAGGAGGGACTGCCCAAGGACACATGTGCACCACAACACATACCATGGTGATACACATCCAGCTGTTTCAAGACACAACAGTGCCACAACACAAACATACAACACTACATGGACAATGCCAAGCCAGTATGCCAACAAGTCTATGCATGAACAGACTGTATGCATGACATATGGACAACTGGCTCAGACACCTGACACCAGTGGATGTAATTTTCCACCACATGTCCCAAAGGACATGCATCCTGACCCTCATTCCACACAGGCTGTCAGGCCCAACACAGCATACAATCAATATCCCACATCTAACAAACATGCTGGCTGTGCATGAGTAGTGGGACACTGGTACCTCACATTGACCAAATGTCGGAGTTGGATGAGTGTTACAGGCACAACAGTCAAGGTACATCTCACCTGTCTTGGGTGCCCACTCCATCCTGATACACCAGCAGATGTGATCCACCCACACAGTGCTGGAATAGATGGTGAGCAAGGATGGCTAGCATCCCATAGCATGCACATACACTAGTGTTGGTGGCAACACACTGCACACGTGTGCCACTTGTGCTGACCATCCAACATTGCAGACAATTCCCGCTAATCAGTGCACACACATTGCACAGGCAATACTGGACACCCATAGCCTGTGGACAAATGTCGCATACTATATTCCATACAGTTAGCACAATCCACAACCGTGCATGCAGTCCATCTGCCAACGCAACATTCCTGATGTGAACAATGGACATGCACTGGTGGCAGGTGAGTAGCACCGGAACACAGCACAATACTCAAAAACATAGTTTAGCTAAGCACCATTATTGAAATGTACATGTCACTGATTCACATACAACAGTCCAAACAACATGAGCACAGACCTGACACTACCACATAGGTCCCTGTGGTTACAGGTGGCAGACATGTAGCAAAGACATCTGCTCTGGCCGTCTACCCAAGTGACAAACAATAATAATGCAGCGGATGCCAGGTGTGGTGCTGAAGTACTCGTCATCCTTTAGCAGGTCGAGCCCCCCCCTGTACATGTGGACATACACTGCAGGAGTTGCCAGTGTGTACAAAGACATAACATGCGGCATGTAATTGGTCTTAGCAATAACACAACAGGGTGACATCTGTTTCCAATGATGACAGTCATGCTGAATAAATGAGTTCATCTGGGTTTTCAGTGTAACACATGGGCTCAGGTGTGAGATAGTGGTCAGCATGGGTGGCAGATACGACATTGTGTGTAAATATTGCTCAACATAATGGAGTACAGTGTTCCATTTGGTGTGAGACGTTACACAGTGGCTGACATTTGTGACAGGAGACCATATCAATGTTATCCAGTGCCATGTGCCACTGTACGTATCCACTGTGCGTAGTACAGTAATGACCATTGATCCACACACAACAAGAACTGTCCGTAGGTGCCTTAAACGTGCCCCATAAACACAATGACGTACAGAGTGTACGATGTGATGCTGCATATTCCCCATAGCGGACGCACATACTGTCCGTGAATTGGGTGGCGGAGCATGCCAACCACCATTTGAACCTGTGTCGATGCCCACCACTGACGCAAGTGTTTCATGTGCTGCACATGACACATTGGTGTTAGTGATGGCCCTCTACATAGCTGCAGATGGCGTTTGTCATGCTCCACCAGCCACATCCCGGTCACCCATGTCACTCTATGGCAATCAAACAGCGGTAGCGCCGGCCACGACCCCATGGTGTGTCACCGCCATGAACCATGCCCTTGCAGCCAATGGGGACCGCTATCGCGGTGGCATGATACAGATTCAAAAATCGCGGTAGGCGTGCTCCGCCCCCAGCGGATGCGGAGATAGGATGCATTTGTAAGATGCACCACCGCGGTAGCGCCGGCCAGGACCCCGCGGTGTGTCACCGCCATGAACCATGCCCTTGCAGCCAATGGGGACCGCTATCGCGGTGGCATGATGCAGATTCAAAAATCGCGGTAGGCGTGCTCCGCCCCCAGCGGATGCGGAGATAGGATGCATTTGTAAGATGCACCACCGCGGTAGCGCCGGCCAGAACCCCGCGGTGTGTCACCGCCATGAACCAAGCCCTTGCAGCCAATGGGGACCGCTATCGCAGTGGCATGTTGCAGATTCAAAAATCGCGGTAGGCGTGCTCCGCCCCCGCGGAGGCGGTCATTGGATGCTTTTGAAGAAGGCTGACCTGGAACACCAATGGCAGAAGACTATGACCACTGAAACGAGTCCAGGGCCCTATATATGTGTGGAAGGGAGCACCACATTTCCACTGCTCACAGAGCCTGCTGCCTGGGACCCCTCACCTGCTGCTGCCTCCAGGGACTGCTGCCTGAGACCCCTCACCTGCTGCTGCCTCCAGGGACTGCTGCCTGACACCCCTCACCTGCTGCTGCCTCCAGGGACTGCTGCCTGGGACCCCTCACCTGCTGCTGCCTCCAGGGACTGCTGCCTGAGACCCCTCACGTGCTGCTGCCTCCAGGGACTGCTGACTGGGACCCCTCACCTGCTGCTGCCTCCAGGGACTGCTGCCTGAGACCCCTCACCTGCTGCTGCCTCCAGGGACTGCTGCCTGGGACCCCTCACCTGCTGCTGCCTCCAGGGACTGCTGCCAGGGACCCCTCACCGCCCACTGCCGCCGTGACGTCTCATGTCCACAGTGATGGCTAGGACGGAGAAGATCCGTGCCAGTCCATTTACAAGCGAGGAGCTGGATGTCCTGGTGGACGAGGTGCTGACACAGTACCCACGGCTATATGGTGGCCCAAATGTTGTGGTAAGTCTCCAACAGTGGGGGTGTGAGTGCAAGGGGGCACACATGTAGTCGATCAGATGGTGTATGTGCCTGAGAGTGTGGGATTGTGTAATGCACTGGCTGACATGCTGTTTCCTAGTTGTTAAGGGGGTGTATGCAACCCACACATTAAATGCATGGACATGAAGGGTGGATGGACATGTGTTGTGTACACATCCATATGGTGTGACAGCTATCTGGTGATGCATGTTTCAGGACAGTTATTGTTCATGTGACTGTTTGTGTGGCTCCTCGTTGTCCATCTCTGTGTGATTCTACCTGGCATGGACTGTCCACGCCCAATGTGACAAGGACACATCACTGACTGTACAGAGTGTGATACGTGTGTGGTTGGCATGAGTGTACATCAATGACCCATATCTGCCGTGTGGAGATGAGTCTGTGTCATGCCACTGTTCAGAGAGAGAGGTTTTACCATGAGAGTGTGTCACTGATGTTTTCCCCCTCTTGTCTCCCACACCTGCAGCTCAAGGTACACCAGCGTAAGGCCGTGTGGAGGTCCATTGCAACCAAGGTGCGGGCTCTGGGAGTGTCAAACCGCCGGCGCACCCACTGCCACAAGAGGTGGGACAACATATCACGACTGGCAAAGAACGTTGCTGAGATGACACTGGGGATACTCCCTCGCAGTGGCAGGTTGTCACGACGCAGCTTGACACTACTGATGTGCCGCATCTTGGCTGTGACACAGCCTGAGCTGGACGCACGTTTTAAGGAGCATCAACAGCAAGCTAGGGGTGAGTATTCTGTGAAGGTTGATTTTGTCTGTGAGTGGCTGCATGTATACCAAGCCTGTACCTGCGCTGGTGTACGTGATGTGGTTACTGTGATGCAGTGGGTTGTAAGTGGCCCCTGTGCTGGGTGTGGCAGTCACGGATTTTACATACATGCACTTACTGATGTTTTTCCAATCCTGGGAATTTCAATGGCATTGTGGGTGGTGTGCTGCAGGCCTGGTCCATTGGTGTTAGTGTTTGTACGCCCCAACATGCATGATGTTGTGCTGTCTGCCCATCACATGGCTCAGCTATGCCGTGTTTAGATGTTTGTACGCACTGTTTGAGGTAGTGAAGTGTGTCTGCATGGTGAGATTGCACGGGGTGGCCTGCAACATGTAGACTTTGTCATCCTCAGTGTTGCTTTGCTTGAATATGTTTGTCCTGTTGCTGTCACTTTGCTGACCCTACATGTCTCTCTGTTATGCAGCATCTCCCGTGGGCACGGAGGGACAGGGGACGGACACCAGTGGTGGTGAAACAAGCACAACAGCTGCACAGGATCCCAGTGACACAGATGTGACCAGTGCCTCGGAGGGGGATAGGAGTATGCTGGAGGAATCACAGCCCGAGACGCAAAGTTCAACATCATCTGATGACGGCGGTGGTGCAGACATCTTGGAGGACACAGGGAACGAAGAGTCTGCTACATCTTCCAGCACACAGCGTGCAGTGCCCACCCTCCCAGCCACTTCCTCTGTTGCTGCCCGTGTTCGCACCACAAAGAGGGGAAGAGTGTCCTTCATTCTAGGCACCGCTGCCCCTGCCCCTGTGCCCCCTGCTGCCATCAGTGCAGAGTGTGTGGACCTTATGCGCCAGCTGTGTGTGGGGCAGACAGGGCTCCTCAATGCATTGTCAGACCACGACCGCAAATTGGCACAGGTGTTAGCTTTCATGGAGGGCATACATTCAGACGTGGGTGGGCTGCACCGCACTGTCCAGACAATATCCTCCACAATGGTGGCTGCATTTCAACTGGCTCAATCTCGTAGTCCAATTCCAGTCCCTTTGTCCACCCCCATGCCAGTGGCGACGTCTGACGACGGTGACCACGCTTCACACACCTCAACGTCACGATACTGCACACGTAGCACACAGCAGCAGCAGCCCAAGCGGTCAAGGTCACAGACACCTTCCCCTACGAAGAAAAAAACAACCCCAGAGCGCAAAGGGAAGAGCCCGTCAGGCGTTGCAAAGGCACATGATTCAAGGAGGAAGTACTCAGGGTCAGCCTCAGAGCAATCCCCGGCCACAGACTCTGTGGTCCCAAAAACGTCTCGCAAAGGCATGCAGACACTCTCCATGCCCACTGTGAAGGTGGGGCCTGGCAAGGCTACACATAGTAAGGTATCCAAGGCTGTTTCACCAACTACCTCTACTCCCATTCCAAGTCCAATGAAGCAGGGACAGGAGGGCACTGTAGGGGGCACACAGGGTAAAGAGGGGATGGAGGGGCAGAGGCAATGCCAGGCTAAGCGTCCTTCTGGATCCAGCACATCCCCAAAGGGAGGTCCAGCGTGTGCACTTGCGGCAGCCTTGGTGATGAGTGTGCCGTTTGTGTCCACACCACTTCCCATTGATACCAAGACAGGCAAGCCATTTAGAATCCCCAAGAAGTGGAAAGGCACCCCTCCACTGTCTCCCTCCCACACTGTGTCCCACGTCGGCCTGAGTCCACCTCCACGTGCCACTACACCACCTGGTCCAAGCAGCCCTCCAGCGTCCAAGGCCACTGATAGCTCTTCCTCAGCTGGGCGTCTCACTCCCCAGTCAAGTGGTCCAACAGTGCCCGACACACAGTCAGCTCCCAGTCAGACTGACAGCCAAGTATGAATGTTGATCAACGTCACAGACCTATCTCTCCCACACCGGTACCTGTGCTGCCCATCGTGACACACCAGACTGTGTTGCTGACCATGGCGGAGTTTGGTGACACACATTCCCTGTGCAGCTTCTCATTAACTCTGTCAGCACCTTGGACTGGCCACTGGCCTTGCAGTTTGCCCCCTGCCTGTGCAGCTTCTCATTGACTCTGTCAGCACCTTGGACTGGCCACTGGCCTTGCAGTTTGCCCCCTGCCTGTGCAGCTTCTCATTGACTCTGTCAGCACCTTGGACTGGCCACTGGCCTTGCAGTTTGCCCCCTGCCTGTGCAGCTTCTCATTGACTCTGTCAGCGCCTTGGACTGGCCACTGGCCTTGCAGTTTGCCCCCTGCCTGTGCAGCTTCTCATTGACTCTGTCAGCACCTTGGACTGGCCACTGGCCTTGCAGTTTGCCCCCTGCCTGTGCAGCTTCTCATGTTCAGGCTCTGCATCTTGTGCCTTGGTCTTGTCTGATATTGTTGCCTATCAGTGCTATTTGTGAATAAAAACAGTTGCTCATGTTGTCAGTTGTGTCATTGTCCTTACTGAATAAGGCTTTTCCTGTATGTCTAACATTTACTGGGCCACATGCTCTGTGTGCCACTTCAACTGTGCCACTGGCTTGTTTAACTTATCATTTTTTTACAGGGGTGACGGGGACTTCAGTTCTTCATGACTCGGATACTTGTGGGGTCAGTGATGTTGTTTTTGGTGACATACCAGACTCATGTTCCTTCCTTGTTGCTGTTGGCTATGTTTTACTGCATCCTGGTATGTGGGCACTGCAAACACATAGAGGGGTCATATACACGGGATTGCAGGCAGGCTGACCAGGCTCAACATGTATGTGCGTTCTTGCTTTCATGTATGCCTAGCAGTGTAGATGTGTAGTCATGTTGTGATGGGCAGTCATCCTAGTCACAACGGTTACTTACATGGTGTGCATTTGGGTGGTCAAGGGTTGTACGGTGTGTTGGTTGTGGATTTGTCGTGTGTGTTGATGTATGTGTTAATGGTGTGTGACTCATGGCTGTGTGGGACTGTTGTGTGTTTGTGTGCACACACTGCTTGTTGTGCATTCAGTGCTGTGGGTGTATGTTGCCTTGTGCTGTCCTAGTGTACATCCCCTGATGTACTGCTGTGTTTGCTATGTGCTTTGTGGTGTTGTGCATCTGTTGTGTGTTTGATGTGTCTGTGTTGTTCTGTGATGGTGCACTTCTTGTCTGTCTTGTGGTATGTAGCCTATGCATTTTTCCTGACTGATGAGGTGGTGCACTCCTGTTGTGTGTGTGCTCCCATTGCCTTCCCCTAGTTTGGCTGCACAGGTGATGTGTGTTATTTTTGTGGTTCTGTATGTGTTTCTGTTTTGAATTGAGTTTGCCATTTTTGTTTTGGTGCACACGTTGGTACTGAAATCCCTGTGTGTGTGTGATGTTTGTGGATGCCCCCAGGGGTTTGATTGTTTGTCTGTATCTTGTCTGGACATTATGTAGGCCCTTCTGTGTGTCTGGCATTGGGGTTTTGTGCTGCAGATATGAGGGGGTATGTTTGGGGACTCCTACTTGTGTTTGACAGTCATTGAGTGTGCCAATGTGCCCTGTGTGATACTCATGTGTACTTGCTGTTCACTGTTTGACTTGAGGTCCTTCCTTTCATCCCTGTCCCTATACATGGGTTACCTTGCTGTCTCCCTGAGTTGTTGCACTGAGGTGACTGTTGTTTGACTTCACTCACTGTGCCAGCCATGTGCTTGGATGGGGTGTGGATGTTGTTCTAGGTTCCTTGTCCTGCATGTGTCTGTTCACCTGGTTGTTGGTTGTCTCCTTGCCCTCCCATTTGTGTGCACATCATTTTTGCTTTCCTCTATGTTGTGCTCCATTGCTGGTGGCATGTAGTCTGTGTATGTGGCTGTGTGTCGGTGTGGGGTATGTCTGTGTGAGTTGGCAGGGTGTGTGTCCAGTAGTCTGTATGTTCCTTGTGTGTGTGGATGTTAATTTTGTGCTTGTATTCAGCTTTCTTGCCATGTATGTGGTGTTGTGGTGTGTGTGTGTGTTGCCCTGGGCCTGTGCCTCTGTGCTGTGTGTTAATATACACCCAATGCTGCTGTGTCTGTCTCCCTAGGTGTTAGTTGTGTGCTGCTGGGTGTGGATTTAGCTCGCTTGGTGTTGGACATGGGGGTGCACGGGGGGGGGATTGGCATGTTTCTTGCTGTGTGCGGCGGAGCTGTGGGTGGTGGGTGGTGGTGGTGTCCTGTGGTCTTTCTGGCCTGACCGTTGCTGTACATGCATTCTGCTTTGTGCGATGGATTTCCCGCATACTCACCGCTGCGGTGTCGTCAGCAACACATTACATTATGTTCGCGGTAATTTGGTGGGCTTGATGCAGGGTGTGAATTGGTGCCAGATGAAACATGTGTGGGTACACTGATGGATGTGTTCCTGTCCACACCAGTGTGTCTGGTGTGGCCAGGTGCCCTGTTTCAGCCCGTGGAATTTGTGTTCTGTTTTGTGTTGTATTGGTTTTTTTTTACGTACCTGCGGCGGCGTCCGCGGCGGGCGATGTTGACCTGGTGATGTATCACGTACAGCACCGGGAGGACGTGTAGTGCTGGATCCATGGCATTCGGCTCCGGGTGGAGGGCTCCGGAAGTCTCGTTTCACCCTCCGCTGTCGAGATTCCGCCGTGTCTGGAAGGGCGGTTTCTCCCCTGCGGTTCGACGGGTTGTTTGGCGCATCCTAATTTGTTGAGCGGACGGGACGTCATTCCGCACGGCGGTGAGTCTCCATTGGCTACCACCGGCGCGGTGGCGGGCGCAATTTCATGGCGGTCGGCGTTGCACCGCGGAGGTCGGGAAATGGGGCATATTTGCCCTTCATAATATGGCGGCCGTGAGGATCGCTGCTGGCGGGCGGTAATAGGCATTTTTCCGCACCGCCGGCACCGCGGTACTGACACCGACCGCCATCGTAATCGGCCCCTTAGTGAGGTTCTCACCGGGAGGAGAGGAAATGGCAGGAAGCGCATCTAGTGGAAAGAACTGTCTCAACCACAAGCTCTGCTCAAAGTAACAAACCAAGGATGTGGTTGTGTAGGAACCAATGTGAAGACCTGAGAAACTGGGGAGTTTACCTGCTCCTGGCCTTTGCAGAAGAATGATTGGTTCCTGAAAGTAGGGTTGAGATGAAATGTTGCAAATTATGTTTTGTTGAATTATATTAGCATGGGTTCCTTAGACTAGAGATGAGTCCTTGCTGAAGAATTAGGAGGCAGAACTTAGAGATGGCTGCTGACTTCTAGCTGAGAGGACCCTTCCAGAGTCTGCTAAACTGCACTGATTGAGTGCTAAGGCTTCTTCTCTGTGCATTCCCATTCTCTCATCAGAAACCTTCATTTGGTTTTCTGAAGCTGACACCTTACTTTGCAAAAAATTTATGCAATTTTTACCCAACCTTCATTAATTTAGATTCATGCTTTTCCTATATGGGACACACTTGTAGCGTATTCTGCATTCTTGTTTTTAATTCTTACCAATGTACTAATTTATCTATTTTAAAATATCGACTTTCAGATTCTTTGAATCTGTAAGTGTTAAGTAAATTTTATTGTCTGATTAAAAAAAATCTGTAATAATGATGATTAAAATTTAAATTCTTACTGAACTAATGATTGATTTTAATTAATTTGTTAATAACTCATTTTAAACTTGCTCTAAATCTCATCATTGATTTCTGTGAAGCCTCAACTGGACTTCGCTGATCATGGTAACTGATGTAAATGATAGCTCTTTATCTGCTCTCTTTGTCGATTAACAAAGGTCCATACACCCAGTGGCAGGGGTTATTTGATGATTATACCTGATGTTTGAGATACAAAAATCCCCTCTCTGGCATAGAACTAGAGTGCTAACATTCTATGTTTATGACAAACGTGTGGTACACCTGAAGCCATCTTGATGGAATCAAAGCTATAAAACCTAAAGCAATTCCTTCAGAAATGAACAAATTCGGGGGGGGGGTCTTTTGTCATAGAAAATATGGTTAGTGTTCTAGAAAGGTATAATAAGGTCACAATTTCTATGAGGTCTCAAATGTCTTTCTCTGACATGCAGAATTGAACATGTACTTCCAACACCAGCAACATTCTGTCGCTTAACTCCCTAGAAATCAACTACAACTTTACCACAAAGTTCTAATGAACAACTAGAGCTCGGAACATTTCGTATTCAAGACAAAGTAGAGGCATACTGAATGCCATTTTGTTGGGAGAGGAAGGATAGGATCTGTTGAATTTAAAGTCTTTCTTGAAGAGCAGAGTGACATAAATGAGCATTGAGATGTTAATGCAGGCATGAAAGGTGCAGAGGGTAACAAATATGAGGGGAGGAGAGTGTTATTTTGTAATTTGAGCATATTGTATTTTAAAGGGACAAAAATATTCAAAGTTGTGATCCCTCTGGAGACCAGCAAGGCCCCCCCAGGGCCTTGGGGGTGGGGGGGCAGGGTATCCCCACCCTTCCCCCTTACATTATTTAAAAAAAACTAACCTTAAGACAGCGGGCTAAGTCCCTGAGTCCTGTAAAGGCTGTCTGTAACATTTTTCCTCATGTTGCAGGCAGCCAATCAAGGCCTTGCTCCTGTGAGAGCAAGATGGCCCAAGTGTAAAAAAGCCCCCTGGGCAAAGCAGAAGGCTCAATTTTTTAGACTTGGGTTTGAAGGCCTCTCACAAGAGTCCCTCGAACCCAACCATCCAGATAGGCAAATATTTTTGGAGACTAATATCTCAAAAACTACTGAAGGGACTTACACCAAATCACATAAAGCACGCTTTCTGGACCAAGATCTTACTTCCTTTCAAATTTGGTGTAAATCCGTTCATTAATTTTTGCGATATTGCCATAGTCTATGGAAGATACATGGGAATCTTCGGATTTGAGACCTCCCTTTTTTCTTATCCCCTGCTTGAGGGATCACCAAGACACTTTCCAGAATGGAGCTAAGGTTGATGAACTTTTGTTTTGGGAAACGTTTGTAGAGATTTGTCAAACGGCGCCAAAGTTATTAGCAAACCAAAAAGCCCTCTGCCATGGAAAAGCTGACTGCCACTGGGTAAATATATATATATATATATATATATATATATATTTAATTTAGATATAGATATGTGCTGTAATCAATGATGTAATTTTTGATGTCAAACGTGACATCATGGGTGTTGTCATGAGAAATATATTGGCGAGTAGTTAGGGTTGCAGGGCTCACCATAACTCGCTGTTTGGTGTTTATAGGTTTAAGTTTGTGACCAGTATGCCGTGCCCTTTCAACTGAGCTGTTTAACAGTAATCTCTGTGTTTTTTAATAACAGATGTTATTTTTCCATCTGAGTAATACAACGCAACTCCTTTTATCAATGGCATGTGAATACATTTTTTTTGGTTATGTTATCGAAATTTGTTGCCCTTTGGCCAAAATAAGAACAATCTCTGAATGACATTCAGTCATGAGCAGTGGTTATTGGGTATAGGACCTGTCTTTTGCCAAGCTCTACATCCAATCAATGTACTTCCAGAACATGCTTCTTGCAACCTACTGCTTTACCCAGTAGTCCCAGGGCTTCCAGGAAGTGAGTAACATCCCAGCAGCATGTATGCATATTTTAGGCTCATCAGGCACAGGAAATCATGATTATTTCAAATTGGTGACAAAGGGCCATTATTTTGTAACAGGTTGTGGTTACTTGAATTAAAAAAATTGGGACTCATTTTATTTTCTAGATGCAGCTCTCATCTTCCCAAATACCAAATATACTTAACCCTTCAAAGGCCACCCAGCTCCTTTGTGTATTGTAAAGATCTCAAAAATTACTGAGCATATATTCATCAAACACCACAAATGGTATAATCTGAGTAGAGTTATATCTTCATGCGAAGGTGTTGCAATTCTGTTAAGTGATTCTTGCTGTAGTGGAGAGCAAAAGTTCCTTCTGGACTTAAACGTGGAAATTAAACTTTTGGATTACCCCTAATAACTTTGGTTCTTGCGTTGGACATGTAAAGTCACTAAAAATCTTTGAATGGATTTATCAAATGGGGCTAAAGTGTTAGCAAAAACTCAAAAGTGCAATTCTTCAAAACATCATCTCAACAATGACTACAGAGCAGTTGTTGCCAACTTGGAAACAAATATATATATCTGTCTCTATATATACATCTTATACTATTTTACACATGTACATCTATGCCTGTGTTTAATTTTCGAAGACAAGGGTTACACATAAATGCCTATATTTGTAAGGGTTAAAACAATAGTTGTTTAAAAATTATTATTTTTATTTTGCATGCAGTGGGGCCACAAAAAGGGCTACTACAGAAAATGGTAATCGATTTTATTTAGTCAAAGTCCACAATAATAATTTAAAATGTTTTAAAAAAACCTTTAAAACATCAAATTGTAATGGTATCCAAGGGATACAATATTTATATAATGAACCTCAATAAATGATAAAAACACATTTTCTTTACAGAACTTGAATGTAATCCATGGTATCTGTTCTTTTAAAATTAAGCATGACCTTTCTTCAAATTTTGTACTGACAGATGTTAATTGAAATAAAATCATCCAAAAAAAAAAGTTTATATAAACATACTTTGAATCAAAGTACTCATTGTATCAGTGCATTATATATGTTTTCTTCAAGCAAAAGCTCTATTTATTGTTATAAGTTACTCCTCAGTAGAATGCTGCCTTCCTCCATTGGAAGAGGCAGGCTACCACAATTAGTTGATCTAAAACGGTAGTTCACATTATACAAAGCTTGGTCAAAGCCTCACTCTCTCTTTGACGGAATCTGTGAAAATTCCCTTCAAGGATCCATCTACCCTAAAATGGCCTGATTTTGACTGCATAGGACAGACTTTACTCTGTCAGGGCTACTGAGTAAAATACTCCATCTCTCTGAGATGGAGTACCTGTCCCCTGATTCTAGAGAAGGCCGCCTGCCTGGGGGACATTGGTAACATTGGCAAAACCTGATGTATTAAGTTTGTCGAACGACTCCAACTACATAACGGAACCCTCTGTCAAACTTTTAACCTGCAGGATTTTGTTTTTGAAAATGAAAAAACTAATGACCATACACCATGGGAGTTGTCTCCCATGGTGTGGGGGTCGTTTTGCAGTTTTCACTCACCTTATCGGCAGGTTTTACCTGGCAATGATGGGCAGTGAAAACTAGTTGTTTGACTGCCCACTCTAAATAAGGCGGGCGGTCAAATGGCCAAAACTCCGTTGACCGTCTGAGGTGTATGTCAGCGGTGGAGATGCAGTAGTCTCCATCCCTCACATACTGAAGTTCCACCCATCTCTAAATAAGCAGGGCGGAACTTCAGTTTGCCAGACAGGGTACTCTGTCACTGTTGCAATGGAGTAGCCTCTGCTAAACTCTAAATTAGGGCCTTAGTCTCCTAATCAGAGTTGAGGGGCCTACCTTTGTTTACTGTGAATGCAAAGACACCACAAACACTGCGCTGTTCACGAGGTTGCATGAGACTAGTAAAAGCCCAGTGCCACAGATTATACCATTGTGGCTTGTTATATCTTTCAGTGACTGACCTGTCCCCAACCCACCTCCCTTTGTTTACTGTGAAAACAACTTCCCCATCAGGGCTGCTCATTATTGCGTTCATGGCTAAGCCAACCTGTCTGTCATGGTAAGCTGCCTAGATGCCCTAAGGTATTTGTTCGCGCTATATAAATTGTTCATTCATTCAATGACTGTAGGATCCCATTATTCTGCAGCTCACATTCCAATCTCCTCTACTGACCCAACTATGGTGTTCAGAGCTGTCACTCACTGAGGTACATCTGTGGTTAGGGGCAGGGTCATACTGGGATACAAATAAGGCTGGGGCACCCAATTAAAAACGGCCCCATTAGCGAATTAGATAGCTAAAAATGTGGCCCACATTAGCAAATCAGGGTTGCTTTGAAACTGTAAAGACAAGCTGTAAAGGTATTTTGCAAGGTATGGGAGACTGCATACATTTGTGCTTCCTGCAGGCAAAGCTTGTGGTAATATTAGAGAAATCAACAGGAAAAAAACAGCCCACTGATCAGTCAGACCAGCCATTCGGACACTGCCAGATTGCCCTAAAGGCCAGCACTCTCCATTGATGTATCTCCCTTCTCTGGATAGTTCCCTTTCTGTATGATGGTTTTCGGCTTCTGCTTCCGCTTATTAACTGTATGCCTTTCCCTCTGGGCTTACTTTGAAGTAAAATAACTGCCATATCCCAAAGATCTTCATTGAAAACTGCTGCCCACTGCCACAGTTGGCGCTTCCTGCTTTTCCCTTTGGTGCTGGCCCACTATAGGCAGGTATTGTCAGCAAGTAATCTGGGTGAAGAGAGGGAGAGAGCCTTTCTTTTTAGCTTAGAGTGTCGAATCTTGTACTCTAGTTTTCAGTACAAATTACACTTTCTTGAAACAACACTTAAGCAAAAACACGTTTTTCCATGGTGGCAATGATGAACTTAATACATCAATGTCAATTTATTCGACCAATCACGTATTAGCCTTTTTCTAAGTGCTCTTTTTATAGAGGATACTGTTCAAAGGGGTTAAGCAATTTGCCTAGGATAACATTATGTGGTGAAGTGAAGAAAATGGGTGGTGCGTTATAGTGACATCCCACAGACTACACTGGAGCCAGCCCTTCAAAGAAATAGTCACTCTTCCACTCTCCTCATTAGGTCTAACACAGGCAGCTTATGCAGAAATATTGATAAAGGGGCTCTGGTTCATCCCTCTTCAGCCATTGGCTTCTTTACTTGAGCTACCATTAGCCATTGCTTGACATGGTTGTCAGTCCAGCTTGGTATCTTCCCATGGCATTTTGCAGGTGTCCAGAAGTTCTGTCAGAGTTCAAGCTTGAAGCCACTCTGCTCTAAAGCAGTTAGCATTTATTTTCGGTTTCTTGTGTCCAGTTTCATTAAGTATTATTTCTTGTAAGCTATTTCACTGTCAGTGTTTGCTGTAGGATATTTGTATGAGGGAATGCGTACTAAAGTAAGTATTGGTGCAGTGGCTTCTTTTTTGAGTTGCCCTTAGACATATGCGATGGAAGTATGGCTGCAGGTGGTACTGCAGCACTCCCAAAATAACCATGCAGGAGTTCAGAAGGTGAATGGGCATTAAAGAAGCCTTTCAATGTTGTTTTATTTTGTCACAGAGGTCAAATGTCAGGCTATATCTTCTGCCAACTTGCTCGTTATTCTTGTAACAGGAGATTGGTGTTTACTTTACCTTCTCAGACTGCAAAGTGAGAGGATTTTCTAAAGTGAACTATGAGACAATATCACTATGGAAGAGCGAGTGTGAAAGGAAAAGCTGTAGGCTGTATTTTTTTCTAACACACAACAAAACAAATACCTGTAAGTGAACTGTACAAATTATTCCAAATACATCAGCATCTAGGAAAGAACTTTTTGTAATTCTGAAGTGTCATGGAAATAAAGACTTTAAATGTGATCAAAACAATTAAGAAACTTTATGTGGGGAGGTGCAAATGATAAATATTAACCGAAATCTGATTTCCACACATCTTCTGAGTGCTATATAGTTTTATCAGTAAAACTGCATGTCTGTGCAAATTTAGTGAGTAAAATGCTGCTTGTAAATGTCAGTGCACTACCACACCTTCCTTTAGTAATATATTTGTGAGAGTGTGCTACAAAATGCACCACCTGCTACATACCACATCCTTACCAGTGCCTCCTTTGATACACTTGTTCTTTGCGCAATGTCTAGATTTTTCACAATCATTATGATGTTACATTCATGGCACCACTCCCACTCAGAAAATTGCTTCAGCACCAGACTACTTCAGAGGCAGACTACCCAGAGGCGCAGTTCAGGTCTAAAGCTTGCCTCAGCCCATTTCTCTCTCCATCAGCTTGAAACAATCATGGGACCAGTGGTTTAGCCAGTGTGTCATGGGCCATGTTGAAAGGAAGGGAATGTCTCTGTAAAAGATTAGGTTATTGGTTAAGGGGAGCAAACACCCTTCTCAGACAACAACCACAATCCTTGCCACAGTGAACCACAAAAGTCACTAAATTAGCCTGTGCTTAACCTTCTAGTAGCTTGGCACAAAATCAGTCAGGCTTAACTTAGGAGCACTGTGATAAGTATTTATGCAGCACACAAACTGCAATATAGTGAAAATGCAACACAAGAAAAAACTCACACCATTTTAGAAAAATGGAATAAAAGGTATTCAATAATTTGACACCAAAATTAGTTAAATCCAATCAGTAGAACCGGAGTTATTAATTTTTAAAGTTTAAAGTGAAAAATAGCACCAAACAGAACAATGCTCCAACTACGGGTATCTGCTTGTGCGAGAGCGGGGAAAAGTAAAAAGTTAAGGCCGACTGTGATGGAGCGCAGGTTGGCTTCACGGAGTGGATTGGACCCAGTCTCCACTTACCTTATGACTTAGAAGGAATTTGAAGAAAAAGTTGCTGAGAAGGAAAAGTTTTGTGCGGTAAGGCAACCGACAGTGTTCGAGGAGGAGGCATCATCGTTGGGGAGCCGTTGGACGAAGTCACGGGGAAAATTTCTACATTCAGACTACTAGTTCTTGGAGTCACTCTGGTAGTCCTGGGTTCAAGTAGGAAGGCAGACCTCAAGCAGCAGGTCAGCCCTCTGAGGGTAGAAGGCAGGCTTCAATCAGGAGACCAGTCATCCTGTAGCAGCTGGGCAGTCCTCTGAAGTACAAAGCAGGCCTCAAGCAGCAGTGCAGTCCTCTGGAATACAAGACAGTCCCTCTGAGTACTTTCCTCAGGTCCAGTATTGAATTGAAGAGTTGGTCTGAGGGTCCATCATTCATACCTGGTGCTATCCTTTGTAAGTGGGTGAAACTTCTAGGCATTCCTACGTCTGGTTCTGGAAAGGTCCTTCCTCCCCCTGCCCAGGCTCCATGTGGTAAAGGGTGACATAAATCTGATGTCAGGTTCTCTGTGAGTGTGCTGGAGGCAGCCCTTTGAAATGTAAGTGGGCCAGGGAAAACTCCATCCCTCCCATACTGTAAGTATGGCCCATCCTGTCAACTCCTAGCCCCCTTTGTCTCACTATCTGGGAGGAATACACAAAGGAAAAATGATACTATAATCACAGTCATGTGACCCAGGATACAGACTGCAGACACCAGATGGTTAGAACAAGAACATGCCAATTTTCTAAAAGTGTTATTTTTAGAATTGTGACTTAAAATCTGACTTTACCATTAAAGAGGATTTTAAATTACAATTCACTTGAGATGAAACATGACTTTTCTACCCGTTTCCTATCAAACGTTAGCACTTATTAGATGTAGTGCTTGTGCTAAGGAGTGAGCACAAGCACTTTAGCTTGGTTAGCAGTGATAAAGTGTACAAAGTCCTAAAGCCAACAAAAATAAATTTCAGCAAACAGGAAGTGAAAGGCTGTCAGGTCTAACAGCCCCCACCCCCTTTGCTGTTTGAACTGGGAAATACAGCACTATTCAGGTGTCACTGGGCCCCTCAGGCACTGGTGCTACTGCACCTGCTGCACCAGCGGAAGTTACGCACCTGGGCTGCACAGCAGCCGCACTTCCTCAGAACACCACGACCGTTTGCTTTCCTGGAGCACAGTTGATGTGATTCTTTCACGGCCCCTCTCCGCGCCTCTATATTTAACATTATATGGCGCATTCCTGTCCTTTCCTTCTGCTGGCTCACAATGTACTGCCTAGCACCAACGCAGGCACCCTTACAACATGGTGCAAGGGTACCAGCGTTTTAAGCAGGATTGTTTTTGGGCAGGAAGAGACACCTTCATGCACAAAAAAAATACTCTGAGGAATTTTCCTCTTTCTATATGTGCTGCTGAATATTTCTCCTCATCACGCATCACAGCACAGCATTTTGCCGCGTTCCCAGGTCTACCACTAATGGTAAATCAGAGACTGCGCCAAAATCCATGGGTGGGAACCCATGCGTGGGAACACCCACGCTCCACCCATGGAACACCTCCCTGGGGCAAAGTAACACAACGCAGTGATTTGTGCTGCGTTGCGCTACTCTACATTTATCAAGCCATGCAGGGCCACGAAAAGTAGCCTTGCGTGGCTTGATAAATTTGACTTTGTTGTTGTGTGGCCCATGCACCCACTTGCATGGCGCAAGGGTGGCAAAACACAACGATAAATATGCCCCGGAATCTTTTTCCTTTGTTATTTACTTCCAAGACTAAATTAAACTCTTATTCAGTACAATGGTGTTTTTTACACTGAAAAAAAAAATACTGCCACAACCAATGTAAGAAGATTGTAAATAATCCAGCAATAAAGTCATTACTTTGAAGCCTGTATTTTATTCCCTCAATTTGAAGTTATTTGTGAAAAGGTTGCATGCAGACGGACAACTCTATTTGCAACTAATTCAATTATCAGGCAGTCATGAATTGTTTATGGTATGTCTCTCAAATTCAGCGATTAAAAGAATGTTGATTCATGTTTTGACTATTACAAAGCAGAGGCATCTCTAAATTAAGCTATAGCCTGCATTATCTGTGGTGAGTTTATCGCAAATTAATTATGATTTTTGTTTCACAGAAAAATTAAGCAATTCACATGCTATATAAAGAAGTGCAAATGTTTTTGATTTTCTTTTTTGCGGTAAACAAAACAGTGGTGATGATGTACTAAAATATTGGGTAGCAGTTGAAAGAATTATGAATTAATACATTCAGGGGCAACTTTACAAAAAAGTAATGAAGCGCAGAACAGCGTCACCTTGGTGCACTTCACTGCCTGACAGAGAAAGGGCAGGAAGGTGCCGTATTTAATAGAATCCCTGCACTGGCGCCGTTTTGGCTGCCTAGCGCTAAGGCAGTCACCCTTGCACCATGGTGCAAGGGTGCCTGTATTGCATGAAGGATTGTCTTGCACAAAAACAATCCTGAGAGGCATATTCCTCTTTCTATGTGTGCTGCAGTGCAGCAAACATAGAAAGAACAAGTAGCGAGGAGAAATAAAGATATTTCTCCTCGTTATGCTTCCCGTGGGAATGCATATCTTTTAGGTCCACTTTTGGTAAATCTGGCAATGCATCAAAAACCATGGGAGTTGCATGGGAACATCCATGTAACGCCCATGGAACACCTTCCTAGGGCAGAGTAACGCAACGCAGCAATTTGTACTGCGTTGCTTTACTCCAGATTTATGAGGCCGCGCAGGACCACGCAAGATGGTCTTGCGTGGCTTCATAAATTGCATTTTGGGCGTGCGTCACGCTGGCTCCACGTTGCATGGTGCAGGTGTGACGCAAGTTGCCTTATAAATATGCCCCTCAATGTACCTCAGGGGCTCGAATTCAGCACTGAACAATGCATTGTTTAATCCTTCACATGTCGATATATACACATTGTGAGCCATGTTCCCCGCAGTGCCTGGACCACCTGTCTCCCCCCCCCCCCCATGTCCATCTGCCTGAAGTGATTACTAGGACTCTGGTCTTCCATAGCAGCTCCACAATCTCAAAGCACCACTAACACGACCCCCCTCCGCATTCATGACTTGTGATTCAACCATTCAAGCAGCTTCTGATTACACTCAGTAAGTACCACTCAAAATCAACAAATGATTTTATAAACAATATTAATAGTCAGCCATGACCCCTTGTCTTCACTTAGTCTGTTCCATCTTTTACAAAACATAGTACCTATATGAGCCAAATACAATTCTGTCAGAAGGTACCATGTCAATACTTAACACTAATTCTTCTTATTTAAACATTGGCGATACTGTATCTATCCTGTTTACCATCCGGGCTCTCTTTGTGGACTATTCTTTCTATTTATACTTGCCACATTGGTATTTGACTACACTCAGGGCCGGACTAGGAACTCAAAGCAGCCCTGGCACTTTTGTCAGACCAGCCCCCAGGTGGAGGGGGGGGGGGGCGCAAGTGTGAAGTGCTGATGCTTTTGTTACCAGGTGCCAATATTGCAGCACTGCTGCAAAACCAGCCCCCAGTAACAAAACCGGCCCCCACCGCTGCAAAACCAGCCCCCACCCTTCCAGCCCCTCTGGGAAATGCCCGATACCTGGTACGTCCAGTCTGGCCCTGACTACACGATGTATTTTTTTATGCTTCGGGCCAACCATGCTATTTCACCCTCACACCCAACTGGGATTCTGGTAAGCCGATGTGTTGTCACTTTGCATTGCATTGTTCACTTTCAATGAATCCTACTTACTTATGAATGCAAGCATACTCTTGTACCTGTATGACTCTGGCACATGAGTGATAGTTTTAGGCCTCATGTTACATCGATTTCTTTTGATAAAACTGTGTGAATCACAAGTGTGTGTTATGATACTTCTTTATCATCACAAGATGCAGCCAAGGACTGTCCAGCCTTTTATTCTTATTTGGGCATTATTATGATTTTCTTACAGCCTTGATAAAGTACAACAGATGAAACAGGTGTTGGCTGTTATTCTGTATCTCGAACAATGAAATCATTTAAGAATATAAACAGCTACAGTCTCACTTGTTGAATTACATACGCGCTTTACAACTGCACACGTGTGCTTCATTATCATTTCTGAATACATCACTTCCATTCTGTCTTTACTGCTAAAAAACAAACATGCAGAGACAGACTTTTCTTTCAAGATGATGCTGTTTGCAGTTGTCTATTGGGGTAGGTCAACAGTGTCATATTCGATGACATTTGAAAATACGTTTCAGAGGCTACAGCAAGGTTTCAGGATATTTATTTTCAATGTTAAGTTTCACCTTGGAAAGTAGTAGCAACCCTGAATATTCCATTTAAATAGGCTCACATTTGTCTTGACTGCTCTGCAAGGATAAACAAATACCCACTCACCTCAACGACAACCACCTCCTCAACACTACTCAATCCAGATTCAAGCCCAACCATCGTACTGAGACTTTCCTTATTACCACTGTGGATGAACATCGACAGAGGTGACACCATGGCCCTCATCCTACTGGACCTTTCTGCAGAATCTCACACTACCTCTCACCCCATCCTTATGCAACAACAGAATGAAGCCGGCATCCAAAGACCCGCACTTTGCTGGATTTGCTCCTTCCTAACAGGCTGCACCTGGTCAGTCAGCCTGGCCCCTGCCACCTCAGACACTGTCAACATCGTCTGCGGCGTTCCACAAGGATCCTCACTCAGCCCTACCTTGTTCAACGTCACATGACCTCCACTTGAGAGCATCATTCATCTCATGGAATCAACATCATATCCTATGTTGACAACACCCAGCTTATTCTCTCCCTTTGCGTCAAGACACCAAACACCTGGACCAGTTTCTCACCCTGCATGACAAAAGTCACCAGATGTATGAAAACCAACTCCCTCAAGCTCAACACAGATAAGATGTAAGTAGTAATCTTTGGCAAAGATACCTCCCTGTGGGACTCTATCTGGTGGTCTGCCGAACTTGGACCAGCACCCCTCCTGTCAACTGTTGCAAAGACTCTCAAAATAGTAGTTGACAACCAATTCACCATGATCGGCCAAGTGAACCAGTCTCCTGCTTCCACACGCTCAGGATGCTCAAGAGCTTCAAATGGTTCCCCATCAGTACTTGCAGAACCATCACCTAATACCTTATCACAAGCAAGCTGGACTACGACAACAAACTCTATGTTAGAATCAACGCTCAGTTGACCAGAACACTCCAGACCATACAAAACACATATGCCAAGCTCACCCTCAATGTCCCACCCTATACTCACACCTCAAAGAGCTCTACTGGCTCCCAATCCACAAATGAGCTCTCTTCAAACTCCTCATGCACACATACAAAGCCTTGAACAACATTGGCCTAATATTGACTGAACTGGAAAAATGGGCGGAAAGAAAACATTTTATCCCATTTAACCAGACAGGCTTTAGATCAAAATCCAGCAGAGTAGATAACTTGGTAGCACTCACAATGATCATGGATAAATGTGTATCAAAAAAACAACTTCTGTACACATGCTTTGTGGATTTCTCCAAAGCTTTTGATCATGTCAACCGAAATCTGTTATGGAAGAAGCTGATCAACTGGGACATTCCCTACAAACTTATTGCATGCAATCCTGCTCTTATACACTAATAACTGGGCCCAGGTCGAACTTGGACAAAACAAAGGGCTGACAGACAAAATCCCAATAAAAAGAGGCCTGAATCAAAGCTGCGTTCTGGCGCCAATTCTTCTTAATCTATTTCTGGCGGATCTAAGCAATATTTTAGAGTCGGCCAACTCACATCCTCCAAGTCTGGCGGATACAAAAGTGACCTCGTTACATTATGCGAATGATTTAGTTCTGCTCAACCTCACTGGGATTGGACTCCAAAGATTACTAAACCACCTAGACCTCTACTGCACCAAAAACGAAATGACTATCAATTTCACAAGAACAAAAGTTGTGATTTTTGTCAGAAAATCAGTAAGAAGGGGAGCTGGTTGTTAGGTGGGAAAACACTTCTCCGAGGCTCGTCATATAAATATCTTGGCATTTGGTTGCAAGATCGATTAACGTATCAACTCCATCAGAATACTTTAAAACCAAAAATTGCCTCCTTAATTTCAGCTTTCCAACAATTATACCGAAAATTACAAAGTCCAACTTTCCAGCCACTACTCACAGCAATAAAGGCCAAATTTATTCCATCTCTTTACTATGGTACTGTAGTCTTCCCTGGAGGTGCGGTGGTGGTCGGGGACTGCCCCACCAGTGGTCTGACTGCGGTATTACAAGTATGCCAAAGGACCTCTCGCCAGACCAGGAGAAAACACATAATCTGGCGGGCTGGCGGCCGGCAGTCGACTTTGGTGGTGCGGGGGTGGGGCGGTGGCGTGCTGCCCCGCTCCCGCACTGCCAAAGTAGTAATCAGCCCCTTAGTACCATTACAATGCAGCCAACAGCTACTGTTGACATACGGATCTCCAATGCTCACACCATCCCTTAGAAACTGAAATCGAAATGACAGACAGGTCCCCCAAAAATTCCTTTATTTACATTTTCCAGGAACTGTTAACCAGAATCACATTTCCTAAGAAACAATGCAGGTGACTTAATTTCCTTGTGTGATGGAAATTCTTCTGTAGAACCATACAGCAGCAGAAGCAACCTGCTCTTTATTTGCAACCCAAACTTCCGTAGCAGCACTTCTCTACACTAGGTTGCTAGGAAATGCTAAACCTCTTATTTTTAAATCATGTTACAAGTTAATCATACTGCGTACAAAATTTGTGCACATAGTCACCTGGTAAATATTTATTGCTATTCATTGCTTTTAATCCATGTCCAGTATGTTTGCGAGCCCATATATTATAAGGAATAAAATACCACCACCTGCAAATAATGAGAGTATTCAAGTCAACCTGGAGTTTTTCAACCATATGGAGACATTCTGTTGGTTTCCTCATGTTGGCTTGTAATATCCTGATCTACACCATTGGGGGTACATTATCCTAAGTATTGTCTAAGACTGGAAATACCTTGCTCTTGGCAATCTTTCATTAATGAAGTAAATTACCTCTCCACATGCTCAAACGTAGTGCTTCTGCCTAGCACTACTTAACCTCCAGAATACCATAGGGTAGAGCAATAGCAGAAGTAGCAGGTGCAACTGAACATAACCCACCTTGAAGGACAATTTCACTGCCTTGCAGGAAAGTCAGTGAGGAAGTGTGTTCCACCGAGTCAAGAACAGTATCTGTAGTTCTTTTGATACACCGTCAGGATCATTGTAGTTATAGTTTGATTCGAGTGTACCATTGTGCAGTTGTCTCGTATTAATACAGAAGTGAATCACAAATATATTTCTTTTTTTGAAGCTACTGTAGTGAGCTTGTTGTAAGCTTATAAAACGTGATTTGCAGTCACAGCTCGATGGACCAGAGCACATAAACATTTTTCAAAGTCAAAAATAAATTGATATAATTACTCAGGGCGGGTGAAACTTGCAGAGTTTCACTCCGCGGAATTCTCTGAGTTACCTCCAAACTCAGTGAGATTCCGCAGGGTTCCGCGAGTGGCGGAACTTTGGCTCATCGTGTTGCTCGTGCTGATTTTTTGCACTAGGACCTTGTTACAAGCAGCAAAATATCAGAGCAAACAGCACCACAGAAATGCGCCAGAGAGTGCTGCTTCTTTCTGTCGCTCAAGTAGATTTTCTACTCGAGTGGCAGCTTTCTCAAGGGGAATGGTAGCAACCTGCTGCGACAGCCTGTGTTGAGAAATCTCACTAGGATGCAAATTCTCGCTTGCGCAAGGAAAAACTCCGCCATGCGGAGGTTGGCGGAGTTTTGCCGGGATTCCGTGTTCCATGCGGAATGGGCAAAATTTCGCTAATCCCGCCGGCGGAGCGGAAGTTTTCACCCACCCCTAATGATTACATTCATCCAGAATCTACTGCAAATTTAAAATAAAAAGATAGGGACCACAAGCTTTGTTACCCAGCTGCCTTTTATTGTATGATTTTTTAAGATCCTACATCAGACTAGACGGTCTGCAATAAGGGCCGAATATTAGAGCAAAAGGCCACTTTATTATGACAGGTGTCTCAAAACAATAAAATGCTAATAATAACCTCTCCTCACTAGTACATATCAGAAACTATCTTTTCCCACCCTTAATCCTCCCCCCAACCCTGGTAAACATCCACAAATAAACAATCCCAAATCCCACTCCCCTCAACCACTTTTCCAACCACCATTCTTCCAACCTACCCCAAATGTTGCCTTCATGTGTCCCATCCTCCAATGCCCCCTGGTGACCACCAAGCCTTCCGTACTCTTGCTTAACCAACAAAAAGAGAACACTCTGCCCCAACAGGAGCAAGAAGCCAGCCCCATATCTGTTTGACAAAACTGTGGTCAACAAACTCAATAAAACGACCCCACCACCAATAAAAAAGGGGGGTGAGGAGGAGCCCTGGGGAAGATAGGAAAGAAAGATAGAACAATAGGCAAAAGCAATATCTAACCCAGTAGGGGTGAACTTGTCCTAAGTTGAACAAGGGGATGGGCAGAAAACTACAGCGCACCCTCTCAGGATTACCAGCCAACAGCGAGTGACGTCAAACTGACTCACTATCCTGTGCACAAATTAACCAATCTCTGGACTTCCACAAAAACCCTTGGGGGTGATACCCTGAGCTTCTCTTCCTCCGGGTACACATTAGCAATATTAACAAAGCAAGCACAATGTGATTAAAGAGCATGTGGCAATTTGGAGTGAAGCGCTATTGATCTACATAACCCTAATAGTTAGAATTTGGTTTACGAGATTTTTGGAACGTGATTCCCTCATAAAGGGTGCTTACATTAAGGGATTATTTCATAGTGTTTTTTGTACATAAATACATTCTCACGGAGGAGTGGGAGGATATCGGTGTGTGCTGGTAGACGCCTTTACTTTATATATCCTGCTTATGGGGCCTATGCAGTTTCAATGAGGATGAGCCAGGGAGAAGCATTTATCATTTTTGGTATATCATTGCTGGTGTATGTTTGGAGCTGCTGCACTTATCATGTGACTTAACCTGACAAGGGATAAGTTCATCACATCACAAATAGAAAGCTTAGAGTAAAGCTGCTGCATGAATGCAAATATGGTGGCTGAGAAAGGAGCAACTCAAGCATGTCTACTCAGCTCTATAGGGAATTCCTTGAGGGTATACAATCTTGGAGACTGATTAATGAGTTACATGGGCCATACTGATGCTGCTCATTCATGAGGGAGGCAGGCACTATGTCCATGGTCTGGAGTGGTTGAGCTGTTTATTATTTCGGGGAAGGGAACCAGCTGAGTTTCACATTTTATAATTAAAAAACTATGTGTTTACCATTGGTATTTTTTGGGCATCATTAGAAAAATGATGTCACAATGCTGACAGACTCTTGACAATAGTACAGAATGAATGATAGAGTAATTGGACTCTGTGCGAGCCAAAGGGATATGAAATGCAAAGGAGAGACAAGCTACTGTCTTGTAAACATAGATGAAAACATGTACACAAAACATTTTAGTTCGGAAAGGCTTTGGCAGCATTTAAGTGTTCTCTAGAAACCCAGACAGTAATTCGCATGTATATTCAATTTAAACAGTTTGTCGTCTTTACAATAGCCAGTGAAGAGAGAGAGAATAATTAACATCTCATTTCTTTAGGAAATTCTCAAGGCTATTGCAATTCAAGCAAAACCATTTTTTTGTATTTGTATTTGCTAGATATGACAAGTAATTTTAGCTACTTTCTTGGTGGACTGGATTTTTTTATGTAAATATGCCAAATATGTAAATAAATATAATGCAATAGTTTGACTCATAAGAAAGGGTTTCTCACAAACTAGGTGAAGAAAATGTTATCGACAATGGCCCAATCCAACGAGGCTGAATGAAATATGTATTGATCACATGCACTAAGTAAATACTGCTCACAAGAAAACAATAATACCCACATCAATAACAATGTTATGACTCAGAAAGCCTGCCAGTCACTACAATGGATGCCCTACTTAACAAAAGAATGCATGGTTTACACTTCAGCATCTAAACAAGAAATTAGCTTGTAAATTATTTAAAAAAAGATTTAAATATAAGCAACAGCATGTTGGTCAGCCAAACCTGGTGCGATGTAGTTTAATGATATGTACCTTTTACTCTTGATTTTACATGTGGATAGTTTTCCTGTCTACCACTCAAAACCCGGACAAGGTTGAGGTACAAGAAAATACAAGCAGATCAACAGGGTGCCTGCAGAAAAAATGGTGTTCCTTCATGCAATCACTTTCACTGTCATTCATTTCATTTCGTATTCATGTCACTACCTCAGATTTATGTAAGAAACCTCAGCTGAGAATCACAGCAGAGCTGGAAGACGGGAGACAACCTTTACATCGCAGTCATCACACCGCGATGCTATTACAACCCAGTCGTTACAACGACTGCATTGTTACCACGCCAAGCCATTACTATGCAAGTCATTACTTCAACTTGCAGTAGATGGCACGCTAACATTAGGAATAGTATAGTTTACTATTCCAACAGCTTCCCTACTGTTACGTAGGCTGGAGTTGGAATAGTAAATTATACATTTCTAATGTCAGCGCGCCATCTACTGCAAGTCGATGTAATGACTTGCATAGTAATGGCTTTGCGTGGTATTAACGCGGTCGTTGTAACGACCGCGTTGTAATGGCACGCGATGTAATGACTCGCGTTGTAACGAGTCATATTCCTGGAAGACAGCTGAAGCATGTGGCACTGGGATTGATATAGTGCTTGAAGCTCTAAGCACTACAATGAGGCTCTAAACTCAAGTAGCACAGCACTGCTTTGGTTCGGGAAGAAAAGACACAGAATAGACAGGGCATTTACTCATGTTGGACCGGTCCATCTAGCTACACAATCTAAAGTAGTTGGCTCAGCAGTGACCAAAGGCTGAGGAGACTAAGAACAACTTGATCATGAGTGAGAGAAAGGGATGGTGGGGTAACTGGAAAGTGTGTGTGAGTGTGTGTGTGTGTGCGTGGGTGCGCGCGTGTGTGTGTGTACATGCAGGGGTGACTAGGAGAAAAAGAAGAGAAATGGGAGAGAGGGGACTGTCATGTTATATGTTATGTTATATGCTATGTTATAAATTTTTGTAAAGCGTGGACATTTACTCAGCGGTGTAAAGGCGCTAGCTTGGTGAGAATAAAACAGAAACCCTAATGATGGGTACGGCATCTCAGGTTGTTGTCATTAGAACGGTGATCCCCTTACTTTTATTTAGTAAACAGCCATGTTTTTAGTGCCTTTCTAAACATGAGTAAATTTGAAATGTCACTGATATTGGGGGGTAGGAGGTTTCATTCCTTGGCTGTAATATTCACAAAACCTCTCCCTTCCTAGTTAATAAGTTTAAACCTTCGAATCTCCAGCTCCTGGGATCCCAGGGACCTCAGAATCTTCCCTGGGTTGTACCATTTAAAGGATTGTTTCAGGAACTCCGGGCCCGTTCCATGTAAAGCTTTATGGGCAAGGCAGAGAGCTTTGAATTTAATTTGCTGCCTAACCGGCAGCCAGTGAAGGTCTTTAATCGCATGTGCGACTGATTTATGTTTGGGGATCCCTGTCAGTATTCTAGCAGCGGCATTTTGTAGGACCTGAAGTTTATTTAGATGTTGATATTGCATATTGAGGTATATGGCAGTACAGTGGTCTGTTTTGGCCATGACCAATGTCAGAATCACAATTTTTGGGGCGTTAGCTGGGATGAATGGGAAGATCTTTCTGAGCATCCTGAGAGTGTGGAAAGTGGTGGAGATAACTGCTTCAACCTGTGGCCCAAAAGTTAGATCACTATCCATTACCATGCCAAGATTCCTGACTTTAGTAACTAGCGTGGGCGGAGCCCCCAGTTCTGTTGGCCACCAGGACGGGGTCCAGAGGGAGGGATTGTTTCCAAATAGGATGATCTCTGTCTTCCCTGAATTAAGTTTCAGGCAGTTTAGGTTCATCCATTTGCCAACTACTGCCATACAATTGTGGAAATTAGTAGGTGCTGAATTGTTGGAAGAAGAAATTCCAACCACATTTTGGGTGTTGTCGGCATATGAGGTAAGATCCAGCCCAAATGATCTCATCAGTGCGGCCAAGGGCTTTACATAGATATTAAACAACATTGGGGTGAGAGCAGATCCCTGCAGAACCCAACATAGCAAACTGAAAGGTTTTGATACATACGGGTCCATGGCCACTACTTGTTTCCTGTCCGTAAGGAATGATTCTAACAGTTTCAGGGCTATCCCATTAATATCAACCTCCCGGAGACGGTCGACCAGTATCAAAGGCCAGCGACAGGTCTAGGAGTACCAGGGCCGCACTGCCATCTTCATCAACTATTGGTCTAATTTCTTACATGGATTTGATAAGGGCTGTTTCGGTACTATGACCGCTTCAGAAGCCAAATTTAGTGGAATCCAGCCTCTGGTTTACAACTAGGAATTGTGCTATTTTCTGGTTCATTGCTTTTTCTGTAACCTTAGCTGGTGGAGGTAGGCGGGAAATGAGTTGATAAATATTTAGATATTCAGGATTTAAATTAGCCTTTTTCAGCAGGAGGTGAATAGATGCTTCTTTCCAGAGTGTCGGGAAATGACCTGAATCCAACATTGAGTTAAAGATGGTGGTCAAGACAACTGCCACGGTATCCATGGCCAGCTTTATGATTTTTGGGGGACAAAGGTCCACCAGTGACCCTGATTTAGTGGCTGCAATGATGAAAGGGGCTGCCTGCGATGAGAGTGGGGAGAAGTTGATAAATTGAGGACAAGCCTCAGATGGAATTGATTGTAGTATTTCTCCCCCTGAGATGGGCTCCTTTTGTCCAAACTTATTAAAGATCTTAACAAACTTATCCAGAAAAAAGTCGGCCAACGTGTCCCAGAAGACTTGGCTGTTATTTAATTGCTCATCCATAGGCGCCAAAACTAGGCTTGACACCACTTTGAAGAGCTCCTTTGGTGAGTTATTTGCTGCTGCTATTTTATGTGTATAGTAGGCACTATTTTCCTTCATGATTAAAGTTTTATAATCATTCAGACAAACTTTGTATTTTTCTTTTTCAATTTTGTCCCCATTTTTTCTCCACCATCTCTCTTGCCTTCTACAGGCTTGCTTCTGAAGCCTTAGATTTTCGTTGTACCAGGGGGCTGATGGCTTTCCTCTGCCAGTGTAGGGTTTTAAGAGGCGCAGAGAATGCTATGGCTGAGTGGAACTATTCTGTATATTTGATGGATGACTTCCTCGGATTTGCGAGAGAGGGGGCATTGTATATTTTAGGGTTTTATTAAGAATTTTTCCAGACCCTCCCTGTAGCAGCTACATTTTGAGTGTTTTTTGTGGTTGATTTGTGTTCCAGCTTAATATCAAACATGACCGCATAGGGATCGGTCCACGTAAGGGCTAGTGCATCTTTCATAATTATTTGAGAATTGTTGGAGAACATCCCATCTAGGGTGTGTAATGCGTTGTGGGTGGGTTGATTTACTAGTTGAGTCAGGCCAAAACCCTCAAGGGTCTCGATGAGTACCAGTGTATCATTATTTTCTGGACTATCTAAATGGAAGTTAAAATCACTAAGTATGGTGGTATCTTTAGCGGAGAGACCTTCCTCTAGGAGGGAGCCGATGTTTTGGACAAAAGTATTCCTAGGTCCGGAGGACGATATATTAAGATTCCCCTAAGGTATTGGGATCTTGCAAGTTCAATAGTGAACTTAAAGGCCTCACATTCCAATATGGAGGCTTGTTCAATTACCGTAGGTAGGTCATTTCTAAGGACCATGGCGAGTCCCTCATCACGTTTTAGGGGCCTTTCAACATGGTAGAGGACAACATTTGAAGGGGTAGCTGCCACTAAGTCTGGACCTGACGCCTGGTCAGCCCATGTCTCAGTGACTCATATAATGTACAACTGGTTGGTTTCCATGAAATCTTTAAACTCAAAATAGTGTTTTACAAGAGATCTCAAGTTCAACAATGCACCTCTGATGTTAGTAGTTGGGTTGCCAGAGCTTTCCGTTAGATTAGGGGGTTGAAATTCTTTACATTTTAGGTTCTATCAGTTGAGCATTACCCCAAATTCGGGGCACCTAACGGTTCTCCCAGGAACCTTGGTATGTGGATTCAAACATAAGAATCACTGATTCCTACCTTCAGTATTTAATGTGAGGAGCCCTTCTCTTGTGTAGGAAGTTCTTAATGACGGTGAAAGGTCGAAACAGGCATGGATTCCCTTTAAAGTGTCAGCATCGACTTAGTTCAGTTTGATTATGGGTCTGGAAGGGAGTATTAAATTCTGCTCACCTTTGCCAGTTCAAGTACCAGAAAGTGCAGGTTTCACATGCTCACTTTCCGGTGTCTCACCCTCCCATTGCTGGCATGCTGCAAGAACTACACACCCTTTCTGACCTTTGTAGAATGAGCACCCATGAATCCTGATCAGAGTTACTTTGGCAGGAAGAGTACAGGGAACTGTAAAGGGACTTTTTATGTCTCAATTTTTGGGTCTCAGTTGCCTACTCACCACCTTGCAGCTAGCATGTTTACCGTATGCTGATTCATTGGCATGCTTCTAAGGATTTGCCAGGATGCTAAAAACTAATTTAAGAAATTGACATCAATTTGTGCCAAGTTGGTTCTTCTAGCTCTTGATGCTGGTCCTTACTGAGAATTCAAAGGCCCACTGTCTTGGAAAGGTAGACAGGCACTGACGAGTACCGCCTACCTTAATCTTATCTGTAAGAGCTGTAAAAGATAAAAGACATGCTAGAGACATTTAAATACACCAGGTCTATAAACATGATAATTAATAAGGGAACATTCAAGAGGAGTTTAGAAAGAAAGTGTCATAGAATATGATTTGTTTTCAATAACACGGTAAGGACATTCATCACAAAAATGGGGGTAAACGTGGGAAACCTCCTTCATCAGGGGAGGTGCATGCACAATTGATAAAGGAATTAAATAAGGTGTGAAACTAAAATTGGGGTCTCATTAAAAGGAAATAGCAAAGGCAATGTTGGAGAGCAAAACCACTGTGCTGAAGCCGGTGAGATATGAGAAAGCTGAATGTGAATGACAGTCCTAATGAATATATGTTTACATTGAAATTTTAAAACAACCTGAGACCAAGAGCATTTACTGCTAATAGAATACGTTGTAAACTCCCTGAGAATGTTGGAAATTGGGTTAGGGAATAGTGAAAATCTGTCTCTCAAAATACTATCAAAGTCAGCGTTTTATACCTATCAATAATGGCTTGCAGAAATTAAATGTAGTTAGCTCTTCATAGCTATTGCACCCTGTTACATTTACATTTTATTGGTGCTGTCGCAGGCAGAAGACTTTGACGGTCTTTTAGATCAGTTGTTCAGTTCCATTTGATAGTATTGCTTGAAGTGGTATTTTGAGTGGCGACGGATTGCTCGTAGTGAGTGTGTTTCCATCTGAAAAAAGAAAGAATGAGTTAAACGTGGCAAGTGTATTCTTTATCTCCATTGTGAAGATAGGAACTTGTTTCACCCCATTCCCAATTTATGGTCAGTGTCCTTCTGTGCATCTCCATACTTAAGGTGTCATTATGGTGCAGTGGAAGTTGCTAGAGTGTGGAAATTAATTTCTAGAGAACAGAAACAGCCAGAGCAACACTCAAAAGGATCTCAGGACACCTAAAAGTACACCAACAACCCCTTCCTGTGTGGGAATGTGCATACATTCATTTTGTGGGGACAAAGCACTTTGAAACACTCAGTCACTCAGTCATCACAAGTAGAAACATACCAAAGCTTTCCATCATAGGCCCAGGTATAGAAAAGAAGTACAAGTTTAAGGATGCTGAGCGGGATATCTTGGCCAAAGAGGTTGTAAGTCAACATGACCATCTAATGTGCTATCTCATGCTGAAGATGCCACCAAAAAGAAAGAAAAGCATGTTTGTTGATGGAGATATTGGCCAAAATGAATACTGAATCAACATATCCACTTGATGTTGAGAACATTAAAAAAGGTTCTAAACCTTGAAATTCTAGGTACGTAAGTGAGTTGCCAACCACAAGCACTAAAACATGACATCTGGTGCTAGTTATCCACCTCAGCTCTACCTCAAACTGTGGGAAGAACCAATTGTGACCATCCTCAACATGTCGAGAGTGGAAGACATAAAAAGAAGGTCAGAAGAATCCAAGTTAACAGTCATGAGTGTCATAATGGAGGTGCATTTGGTTGTTAAAAAGCTGACTTGGCTGAGAATCATCATTGTTGTGAAGAGTGGCTGATGTAATTTGTTTTACATGGATCAATGTGAATATGTATATTTCATAGGGGCTAACAACTCTCTAATGGTACAGCTGACTTGTACTGAGATTGGGCTGAAACAAACATCATGCACTGTAATATTGATGATGAAGGGTTGATTTGTCTGCCCAGTACCTTCAGCATGATGTGTTACCTCAGAATAACTAATGTGGCTTCTCGTCAGTATCATTACATTGTACCTTCGTACAGAGCACCTAACACACCAGTTCAGTATACACAGCTCTACATCACAGAGCATTTATACATAAACAGTGTGTTTCATTTAACAGTTTCAGCATACTTGGAGAGAATAGTTCTTGGCAACTATCGAACATGACAACCCTGTCCCATCAGGGATCGTGGAAACAGTACAGTACTTTTCGCTCAGTCACTCGTGCTCACTTCGTCTCAGAGAGATACACAGAATAAACGGTGGGGACGTTTTCCAATAAGTATTTATTGAACCAGCGTCATTCTAGTGTAAAACAGGTGTGCTGAAACAACCATAAGATAGAAACAGCTAAAAACGATTATAAGCACCAACAGAGTAAATGGATGGTAGAATTCTACCATAGTGCTAAAACAATAAATATATATGCAAGTATGTAAATACATGACAATAATAATGCGTACTCCTACGATGCAGTCCTAAATAGATGTACCTATGTGTACCTAGCATGTATGTAGGTGTAGAGCCAAGAATCCTCATAGGCTGAAGCCAACCCCATTACCTGGAATGAGAGACTGTGGGACCCTGTCTTGGTTTCGAGATGGCCACTCCGCGAGAGATATCAGACCACTGCGAGCTAGAGTGTCTGCCTGCAGGAACCTCAGCATCTCGAATCAGTAAGTCAGCATGGAAGTCTTTCTCCTCTGCCTGCCCCGGCAAAGATATGGTGTATATATACCCAAAAGGTACCCTCAAGGGATTCTACCTTGCTGTGTCATGTCGGCCGAGGATGACGGAAGGGATGACCCTTATTCATAGTTATTATGCGGAAGACGGTAATCCTGCTGTGACTCTGTGAATCCTCATGCATAATTAATGAGACATTTATGCAGCGCTTAACTAGGTAGAAGGTCAATACCAAAACCCATTATGTAGTGTAATGGTACGGTAAATGTAGATGAAGGGATAGGGGACTACTCAAGCCTATATTGCGGTACCCTACGAATCATAACACTACCTGAGGTCACCACACGTACCTGAGTGAAGCCAATTGACCCCAGGATATCAGGAAATCCTGCTGTAGCATAGATGTTTGCTTTGCTGTCATTAGCTGTGCGGGTGTTCAAGAGGAGTTGTATATGCTGCTCACTCACTCTCTGCTAAGGATCCTTCACTTAGTAGAGTATTTTGCTAAAGGTTGACTGAGAAATGCCACGCACCAATACTACTGCCTGTTGTGTGGTGCAGGTTGCCAAGAATTCTAGCGCTTCTAACATTTTCAGAAAGGGGGAATGAACAGTGGATTCCTATGTTGGGCTCCAGGGTTTCCGTAATGGTGAAAATATGTTTTGCCTGGTGCCCAAATCAAGCCTGTGTAGCTTCTGGATTTCACGCTGACTCATGTTTATGGGTTCCAGCCTTACTCTGTCAATGCAGGCTCTTCTCCTGCTTGCTGCTCCATTTGACATCATTAAATGGTGACCTGGTTCCATCCTCATGCTGTATGGTGTTTTGTTGCAGAATATGGATCTGGCATAGTATTGTATAGTAACCTAAGAGTGCTGCATCCATTTCGGCAGACTATAGAATAGAAGTGTAAGCTGCTGCAAGCAACCTATGATAGCTTCACCTGTCCCTGGCAGTTATGTAGTCTCGCCCTGTGTGCAGGTGTGTGTGATATTTTACTATTTTCAGCTCAAACAGTGCATGTACTGCATTGTTTTGCAATATTGTGTTAGTAGTTGAATGTTTCTATTGTTTTACAACTTTTCTTTCATTTCCTACACTTTCATGAATTTTTACAACCTGGTTTTAACTTGTGGTGTTTTAAGGTGGCATTTTATACTGGTTTTTAATGACCTCTCGGACTTGTCATTGAGTATTTTTTACCACATGCGTTATTTTTCACATGTGGTAAAAAGCACACGTGTTAAATAGCGCATGCATTAAATAGTACATGCGTTAAATAGTGCACATAGACTACAGACATATGGTGTTTAGCACATGTGCTAAATAACACATGCATTTTTTAGCTCACAATCAAAAGATTTGTAGCACTATTTATCCCTGCATGTGGTAATTACCATTAAGCCTAACTCTTAATCAGGGCCTAAGAGTTTGTCTTGGAAGAGGGAGAATAACATGCAAATTATGGTGAGCAACACACCAGAATTCACACGCCGTGATAATTATTGAGCATTTTTCACCTGATGAATTTCAGCTGGTTTGATCAGCGGAAACCTATAAGGGAAAACTGCGGGCTTGTGGTGCTAGCTGTCAAACTCCTAACTGCGATATGTGCAGTAACAGGAGTTACCTCATATAACAGAATTAACCGTGATACTCATAATGAAGGTCCTGGTATTTACCAGGTGCAATAAAAATGCAAAACTGGTCATTCCAGTATTTGCTATACAACATTGTTACAGCACTTATTGGAAATTATTGGGTCACTCGTAATGAGGAACGTAGAAGGACCACATCTCCCTCACTCACAATCCTCTCTCACCACCCAAAAATCAAAACACATATCATTATCACCTGGAAAAACACTTTCTCAAATGCTGAAAGAGATGTCCCTTAAAAACAGAAACCTAAGCGCCTTTTTCTCCACATGTGGTATAAACAGGACCATCTGTCCATTCCAAGCATCAGTGAATAGGTAAGACATATTCAAACAGCCCCTTAACTAGCATTTAAAAGTACCTTTCAGTGATTTCAAGGGAACAGCTGCAGTAGATATGATCCCGGAAGACTGCGATTCACTTGTGGGCTTGTGCATTCGTCTAAACCATCTCAGGTACTCCTCTCTCACCTGAACAGATAGAGGGAAGAAATGAGAATCAACATGGAAAAGTCAAAATAAGGGGCAGGGAGAACACTTCATGCCAATTTTAAAGAAAGATCCAGAACATACTAAGCACTTTTTTTTTTAAAGAGAGACAGACATTTTATTGAAATAACAGATCTTGCTAGAATGGAAAGAAGTACTTAAACAGAAAGGGAGTGTGGGTGATCACAGCAGAGGGAGGGAGGCATGTCTTCAATGAGATGGCATGTTGATGAAATGCTCGTTTGCAGTGACATCCAAATAATGTTTTCATTGAAATTTTAATGGAGCCCAAAGGTTGCAGTTCCACTGACTGCTAAGAGATATTCTCACAGAATTTACATGGAGATGAAGACCTGGAGTCAGCCTCAGTTCAAATTTTTTCGGTGGCCCAGACCAAACCAGGGTGCTTTCTCTAGCAACAAGACCACATTTTAACTAATTTGTTGTCATCTGGCACTCTTCTGTGGCCTCTCTTTTTGTGGTGTCATTTGGGGTCTGTTTAAAGTAGCCTTAATAAATCACTTAGCATGGCTACATTTCCTATGTCAGCTAACAGGTAAACTCACTGAGATTACAAAGAGGTCAAATATTGCAGTGCTGCGATTTTACCCACAGACAACAGAAGTGCTCATTAAAACATGTTAGGCCTGGGAGAAATTTAAATGACGCTGGCTTAATCAACATAATTTCAGGAACTTTGCATTACGCTTGTTACGCAAAATTCCTGAAATTATGCTGTTCCTGCACTTTGAAGAATTACTTGCAATTTGCAGTAAAAAATTACTCTGCACAGTACAAGTCACTGTAAAAATTCACAGTGAATGCACGAGATCAATAGAACGTTTAAATGCATCCTCATGCCAAATATTGACACATTTTGGGGTAAAATATAGTGCAAAATGACAGATTTGCATTTTGTGCAATTTCGATAATTTCGACAAAACTTCACGTAATTACACAAAACAGATTTTGCACACCCCAGTGAAAATACATACATGAATAATAAATCATAGATTCGCTGAAAATAAATATTTTTGCCAATTTAATTTGAACGTAATGTTACACATTTCAAAGAGGGCTATGAGATATCAATTGGATGATTTCCACACTTATGTTCTGATCACTAGTAGTGTAGTAATTCATCATCAATCATGTCTCCATATTACTTAAAGACTGAAGTGTCACAGAGATGAAGACAATTAGAATGGATTCTCAAAAGTTGGGCATCCACTTAAGTTGGTTTTCTGCTCAAATAGTTGTTTTTATGCCTGCTGGCTCTGACACCAGGCAATGCAATATCAGAAAATAATCTGCAATACAATATTACAGTACAATAGAGGAAACATTATTTTATTTTCTGTGTGATGATGTCACAGGCTGTTGTAAGACAAATGATCTACTACAAGTGCTTAATTAAGTACCTCAAGCTTCCATATTTTATAAAAAAAATATCAGAAGGAAAGAGATCAGACCGAGAGAAAGAAGTAATTATGTCAGGTGGAAGAAACCCATAACAAAAAGAAGAACTGACAATATAAGAAAAGATAGGGTGACATGAGAAAAGAACATTTAACCATTGAGGTGAGGATGAGATTAGATAATTTACTAGGAAATAATCATGAAGAGAAATTTGAAATAATTAGAAAGGCATTTTTCCGAATATTTCTGAGGAAACATTACCTGGCGGTTTAGGATACAGTGAACCAACAGGATGAAGGCTCCCTGTAAGCTGTTGATGATGGTGAATAAGTACGCCATGATCTGGGCGGCGCTCTCAATCTGAAACAGGCCAATAATCCATGTACAGCCCAAAATGAGGAGCTGAGCGCCGGCTTTAAAGGTCAAAAACCTAAAATACAAAACATGCAGGCTGTCAAATGGGGGATATTATGTCTGGAGGAGAGAATGGAGTGTCTGTGCAAACAATGTTTCTAGATGTATCATGAAGGCTCAATATAATCTGTATCCGATCCACGGCAACTCTACTTAACCTAAGATACAATGTATTACAGTTGCTCAAATAAGAACCTATGAGGGCAGTGACAGCCGTAATGCTGTAATTTGTAATTAGAAAAATTACGTTTTTTTCCGAGCAACTGGAGCTGATGCAAGCAAGAGAAAGTAAGTGCTGAATTTTGGGGAATATGTGAAAGCTTTTTCTTAACATCAAATAACGGAAAAAGAATACCTTTAAAAACATTTTCCCACTTATTTGTGATCAGAACTTGATGTGACTCGTTACATTTTCCACTTTGTGTCTGCATCTGCCATACCTTATGCAGACCAGACCTAGGAATCTATTGATCAAGAGGATCAATCAAAATAGTTGGGGCCTTCCAATACAGGAAAGGATCAGACCCTGTGGCGAAGTGGCTGCCTCCTTTTGTTGACTGCCAGCAGAGCCAGAGGTGGCTTCAACGTAGGGGGCTTGGCCAATGGTCAATCAGTCGTTCTCCCACTTTAAATGAAAGTCAGGATTCATGAGTTTAGTGGGACATGAACATTTCTGACTTACAGCTGTTCCCTCATCCTGTGGAACCCTTAATGACAAACTAAGGAAAGAGGGCTGCAGGGTCAATACCAAAGAGTAGTGATCTGTCCAAAATCCACAGCCATTATTTTATTTTAAAAATTAAGCCCATAATTGAAGTTTTTTCATGCAGCGCAATGCAGCAAGCCACCTTGTTGTGCTGCGTGAAAGGAAAAGGGCAAGAATGCACCACATTGAACATTATACGCCGCACTCCTGTCCTTTCCTAGTGCTGGTGCACTTTTGGCTACCTAGGCAGGATTGTTTTTGTGCAGGAAGGGACACCTTCCTGCACAAAACCAATTCTGAGAGCCATTTTCCTCTTTCTATATGTGCTGCAAAATATATATAACAGTATAACAGTAAGGAAAGTGTTGGCTTGCGGAGGGGTAAAAATTACTATTCCTACTCCAGTTAGTGGAACAGTAGGGAAAGTGTTGGATAGGGGAGAAATAAAATTTACTTTTCCCACTCCAGTCAGTGCAACAGTAGGGAAAATGTTGGATTGCAGAGGGGTAAAAATTACTATTCCTACTCAAGTGAGTGCAATAGTAGGAAAAGTGTTGGATAGCGGAGGGGTATAAATTACTATTCCCACCCCAGTGAGAGCAACGGTAGGGAAAGTGTTGGATAGCGGAGGGATAAAATGTACTATTCCCACTCCAGTCAGTACAACAGTAGGGAAAGTGTTGGATTGTGGACGGATAAAAATTACTATTCCCACTCCAGTGAGTGCAGCAGTAGGGAAAGTGTTGGATAGCGGATGGGTATAAGTTACTGTTCCACTCCAGTGAGTGCAACAGTAGGGAAAGTGTTAGATAGCGGAGGGATAAAATGTACTCTTCCCACTCCAGTCAGTACAACAGTAGGGAAAGTGTTAAAAATTAAAATATATTTTATATTAAAATTTGCTTTAAATAAAAACATACAACTTGAAATCGGAACCAACCGACTTGCGGTTGGCGGTTCCGACCGACACGAACACTCCGCGAGTCACTAGAAACCAATTCGGACAGACCGCGCGGTTTACATTCTGGCCTCAAACATCATAATCGGGTGGGCGGAATGCAAACTGACTGAGTAGGTCAGAAGGGCTCCAACGCAGTCGAGGAGATTCTGACTGTCGGAAGGAGACTTTCCACCCGACATCATAATCAGCCCCTAATTATTGACTAGTTAAAAATTAATTACTTTGCACCTTTTATCCCTATAAACCCAAAACCCACACCCCAAAAAATGTAATTAATCAATTATCAAAATTAATTATCAATTCATTATTATTAATTACCAACTAATGATTAATTAATTAAAAATAAATCACTTCCCACCCTTTACCCCTATAAACCCCACAACCCGCACCTAAAAAGAAATTACACAATTACCATAATTAATTATCAATTAATTAATTAATATTAATACATTTCTTTCCACCTTTTAGCCACATAAACCCAAAACCCACACCCCAAAAATTTAAACAATTAACAAAATTATTTATCAATTAATTATTAATTACCAACTAATGATTATTTAATTAAAAATAAATCAGTTCCCACCCTTTACCTCTATAAACCCCACAACCCGCACCTAAAAAAATCGTACACAATTAACATAATTAATTGTTAATTAATTAATATTAGTTAAAAACTAATTAATTATTAATTAAAAATAAATTAGTTCCCACCTTTTACCCCTATAAACCCCACAACCCACACAGAAAATGTACCCAAAAAATTCAAAGCGCAATTAACACTATAAAATATCAATTAAATAAATATTAATAAATAAAAAATATTCATTAATTTATTATAATTAAATTACTTCCCACCTTATTCCCCTATAAACCCACAACCCGCTATGGAACTAAAAAATGCTACATTTAAATAAAATAAAATTAATAACTACTAAAAATGTAACACATATATTAAAAAATATAAACAATGCTTACACAAAAAAATACATCACATACATTTAAAATATATACTAAAATACATAACACCATTTAAAAATTCGATATTTTAAACAACTATATTTTTGCTAACGATATTAATTACTTTTATATTTTGAAAATCGATATTTTACCTCAATTTTGATATTCTTGTCCGCGATATTCTTGCTGTTGATATTTCTTTGTCACGATATTTACAACTTGATAATTGTGTCAGTCGATATTAACAACTCGCTATTTTGTCTAAATACCGCTATGCTAGTTCTAGCATATGAATAAATAATAAGCCTGCGTTTCAGAGGTGGTAAGCAAACCTGGACAACATGATTTGTTGTCTGTTTGGAATAGCTTGACAGCTATATTGAGCACAAGGGCAAGGAGATTGTCTATGCAAGAACACAATCCTGACACCAGTTAGTGAAGGCATAAACTTTGCAGAGCCTTGGAGAGTTTTGCTGGAGGCTTCAAAATGCGATCTGGTGTTGTGCGCATCAGGATCCTGCGATCTGTGTCTGTGACTTGGGTGAAGTTTCTCTCCTGACAAGTGGTCAGTGTCAGTCCTTTTATGCTATATTTTTTCTAAGATGGAATTTCCAACATCACCTTAGGAATGTCTGGTATAAACAATCAGCATTGAGATGCTGGTCTAAGACGGATTCCTTTAAACAAATAAGGTAAAATACAACAATTCAGACTAAATTATTTTGGCTATTGTTCTTATTTGATCTTGAAAAAGGCAGCTTTCCCAGACTGATGCTGCACTGGGGGTTTTGTCTATGTCATTAATGGGAGGATAAAACACATTTAGAGGTCAAAAGTATGTGGCATATTTTCAGTTCCTCAGGAAGATAAAGGCCACCATGTTTTAGACCTAGTAAGTTAAAGACCGCCATTTTCTAGAGAGGCCTCTGACAAAATGGAGTATCGACCTGCACAAAATTGAGTCTGCATGTATGTTTTCAAGAACCTAAAACTAAAATAAAGAAGCATAAAAGCAAGTGATTAAAATATATAAAATAATAGAAATATGGAGGGAAATAGTCATAAGATCTATGAATTTATAGAATACGTTCTGAACTAAGCAATCACTAAATAGTCACTGAATGTGTTTTTTATTGCTCTTGCTTATCAGACCTTCATGACATATTCATTACACATTTACAGAATAAAAGCACATGCCAGAAACGTGCATTCGATGAAATAGTAATTCATCGCTTGTTACATGTTCAATAACACATGTCTTCAAACTGAAATGAAAAAGAGGTCTCTGCATTGGAAGACATGATCTTTACAACAAAAGTCTTAACAAAAAAAATAGTTTAAAATCTGTAGTAATATAAAATACCCTTTGCACCAAATTAGATGGGTTTTTGCACCTCTGAAAATTCTCCTCCATTTATATAACTGAACAAGTGAATGCAGGAGTGATGGATTGCAACAGGGTGCCGACGCACCATGATATCTTTGCATTTCACAGAATTATAGTGTATCATCCAAAACCTGAAATAAAACTAACTGTATATTGACATTTTTTTAATTAGTTTGAACCCACAATTTTCAGAAGGGGGAAAGAGAAAGTGGTTCATCTAAAAAGATATTTACTAAGAAGAAAATGTCCTACTGCATGAATACTATCCTCATCCTTTCCTTTACTGCCCAGTAACAAAGCCTGCGATCTGGGAAGGCGGCCCACCATCCCTGCAATAGGCCAAGCTGCAAAAATCATAGAGCTTAATGGGTTTTACCAATATACTCTGTTAAAGCAATCAAGCATCAATACCTGGGTTTCAAGAGTATACATGTATTGAAGTAAATAGCCAAAGAGATAACCAGATCTAATTTTGAAAAAAACCTGAATGCATATAAATTTGTAATAAGAACAAATGTTTGGGAATATCTCCATTTTGATGTGATTTCTCATCCCACAAAAGAAAAAGATATAGTCTTACACTTATTTTATATCCTAAAACACTCCTGCAACAAATCATCATAATTAGCAGTCAAATGTTCATGGTTCAAACACTGATTGTGTAACTTGGCGCTCTTCCAGATTGGTGTTTCCTACTAGCAAGATCTGTGTTTTATCAATATTCAGCTTATATCATGACCTGGCCCAGCTCCTGTGCCCAGGTTTCATACCGGGGATGACCAGATAGGAGTCAGGAAACCCACTGCAACACTGTTAGCATAAGAAGTTTATCTGAGATGAGTCACATAATAAGGAGAGACTATCCCTAGAACTAGATATGTAGAAGATACAAGGCTCTATATTTGTGGTGCATAATTTCAGTGACAGGGGACAGCCCTTCTGCGTCCCCCAGTCATCCTTGATGGGCTCCGATACCTGGGAATTACCAGACATAACCACTTTTGTTTCCCAAAATAAAGTTTGCACCCTTTGGATCTAGCCAAAGTGGCCCAGAGGAATTCCACACCCACCAGATTAAATGCCTTTTGACATTTAATAAGCACAATTACCAAATTCCTTTGAGCTGTGGCATCTCCTTTAGTGACAAATCTATGCTGCCATGGGGTTCCTATATGTGTCATACACATTATATATCTTGCTTAATACTCCATCAAGACCCAAAGCTTTCTGTCTCCGTAGGGAGCTGGGCAAAACAAGAACAGGTGGGACAATTGGTTTGGCAATAGTTCATCAATAACAAGTCGCA
Source organism: Calotriton arnoldi (assembly GCA_963921515.1). NCBI lineage: Eukaryota > Metazoa > Chordata > Amphibia > Caudata > Salamandridae > Calotriton > Calotriton arnoldi. The sequence continues at coordinate 479,926 of CAWUFW010013168.1, forward strand.
GCGTCAGTAAAGGAATAACCCTAGAATTTGCAACAGAGAATGTCATTAGATCAGGGATGTGGTTCTATGTATTGACGTTGGGATAGTGAGAAGCAACATGGGTTGAACGCAAGGCGATCAGTACATCAAGGGGGAAACCCCCAACAAAGCACCAGCTCTCCTAAATCATGTGTTCCACTTACTTCCTTTACTTCTCACAATATTCTCTTTTCTTCTCCTTCCATGCCTTTCCTTGCTTTATGTGGGTAGCTGAGGAAAACATATTTTGCAGTCTACTCCATGCACACCACAGTGTTTTTCTACATTATTAGAGTAACAGGTTTGGGGTCTGGGTTTTGGGCTGAAGGGGAAGGAGTGGATTTGCAGGCAGTTCTCTAAGATGGGGTACCAGCATCATACAGTCACAACCTTATGCCCCATAGGAAACCCTTTACCTGCCTTTGGTCACATTGGTCCTCTAAGTAGCAAAGGCACTGTAAGAGCATTAGTAAAGTCAGGTCACAGGCTCTTACCACCTCGGTGACCCATCACTATTGCGGACATCCCTCAGCATTATAAAATATATAAAAAAGGGATGGGTGGAATGCTTGAATTAATCTCAGTCACTGGTAATTACACAGGCCGCATCCCAGTCCATCGTTATTTTGCACACCATGCCACCTCAGTTTGGATGCAGTCATATGCATATCAGTCTTGACCCTGCTCTAAAGGGAGCAGTCCAGCCCGAATTGCCGGGCCGGATCCTCAATGAACTGGATCACAAGCAATCCAGGACCAGTTTCACCCTAGTTAGGGTTCATCAGCCAGGTATATCTTGGTTCCAGTGACACAGTGTGCATGGGACCCACGTCTGAGCATACTGGTCCAACTTAGGGCGACACTGTAAAATATACAGAAAAGTGATGGATGGAATGCTTGAATTATTCTCAGCCATGGGTAATTACTCAGGCCACATCCCAGTCCATCATTATTTTCCACACCATGCCACCTCAGTTTGGACGCAGCCATAAGAAAACCAATCTTGACCCTGCTCCAGTGGGAAAAGTCCAGCCAGAACTGCCAGGCCCAGGTCATCCCTGAGCCAGAACACAAGCAACCCAGGAACGATTTTGCCCTAGTTAGTGCTCAACAGCCAGGTATAGTTTGGTTCCAGTGATACAACTGATGGAAGAGTAAATTGTATATGTGAATTAGCCTATATTTTTCAGTAGTCTATTAATTATCCTCTGAGAGTATAATTATGTGGTGACATGGTGCATATGGGACAAACTGGACTCATTAGTGGAGCCAATGGAGGAGCCAAGACACTGTAGCTACACAGCTCAAAATGGTTAATGTTGACAAAAAGTACATTTATTGATATGTGTACTATTCATTATGATAGTTTAAAAATCATTAGTTCTATACCAAATAAATCTTCTGAAGAATGATTGTGATGGATACAAAACATGCACAGACACTAGAAAGTCATCCAAACATATAGGTATACTTCTGAGCTAATAATACAATACCTTGTGTCTTTGATAGTTGACACATTTGCATTGACAGATGAAAGCTTCCTCGCCAAAATAACTACATTTGTGACAAATAGAGATGAGTTAATCTAAGATAAGGAAAAAAAGAAAAAAATTAGGTTTTTAGTATTACATTTCTGGTAGTGATGCGTGTGGCAGACTAATATATTTCTATGCCTAAGAAGTGTCGGACTGATTTTACCCTAATACATTAAATGCAGCTTTATGTGTCTATGTGAGTGTGTTTGAGGGGTTGGGAGGAGCCACAATCCAGGTTGCTATCTACTGCTCCTACTAAACACTATGAACCCAGAGAGAGGTATTGTTTGTGTGTGGTAAATACGTTCCATTCAGTGAATTCGCTAGAAATTACACCTGGAATTGGGGTTTTTCACACCAACTTGTGCATGCATTGGACTTTAGCAGGTATTTTTTGATCTGTAAATTTCAGCAGGTTTGCCCTCCCAAAATGCACAGAGGGAAAAATACAGCAGGTGCATTAATGACATCATACTTATAATTGCTATGTGTGTGCAGTAACATGGGTTACCGCACATATCAGAATTTCATGGGCATTTCTTATTAGGGCTTTAGACCCCAAAGCAATGCAGCATTTCACAAATATGGAATATATTTTAAATAAATGCATTTATGTGTGTTTTTGCTATTATTGTTTGGGGGGAGGGGCTATATAGACCAATGTGAGAAAGTGGGTTGTTGGCTGAGGGGGAGGACATCCTACTCAAGCATCAGTCACAATCCTTTGAAGGGTGAACCAAAAAAAGTCATCAAATTAACCTGTGCTTAACCCTCTGGTAGCTTGGAACCAAAGCAGTCAGGCTTAATTTAGAGGTGATGTGTGTTTAATCCATTGCTCTTTTGCTCACCACGCCACCCTAGTTTGGACCCAGCCATATGCAAATCAGCAATTGCCACGTTTAACTCATTCTTTCTTTTTTTAGATGGAAACACACACACTACCGAGCATTCCGTCGTCACTCAAAATTCCACTTCAAGCAATACTATCAAGTGGAACTGAGCAACTGATCTGAAAGTCTGTCAAATTCTTCTGCCTATGACAGCACCAATAAAATGTAAATGTAACAGGGTGCAATAGCTAAGAAGAGCTAACTACATTTAATTTCTGCAGGCCATTATTGGTAGGTATAAAACGCTGACTTTAATTGTATTTTGAGAGACAGATTTCCAGTATTCCCTAACCCGATTTTCTACTTTCTCAGGGAGTATACAATGTATTCTATTATCAGTAAATGCTCTTGGTCTCAGCTTGTTTTACAATTTCAATGTCAATATATATATTCATTGGGACTGTCATTCACATTCAGCTTTCTCATATCTCACCGGCTTCAGCACAGTGGTTTTGCTCTCCAACATTACCTTTGCTCTTTGCTTTTAATGAGACCCCAATTATAGTTTCACACCTTAATGAAATTCCTTTATCAATTGTGCCTCTGGTAGCTTGGCACCAAAGCAGTCAGGCTTAATTTAGAGGTGATGTGTACACAAAGATCTGGGTTTAATCCATTGTTCTTTTGCTCACCACACCACCCCAGTGTGGACCCAGCCATATGCAAATCAGTCTTGACCCTGTGCCTCATGGGAACAGGCCAGTCCAAACTGCCAAGCCAGGTCCTTCCTGGACCGGAAACAAGCATCCTGGGACCGGTTTCAGGGCATCACACCTCATCAGCCAGGCTAGCTTGAATCCAGTGGTGCAGTGAGCACGGGACCCACATCTGGGCATACCCTTCTCACCTAGGGTGACAAAAGCAAAAGAAACAAATGATGGAGGGAATGCTGAACAAAGCAAACATTCACCACCAGTCACAAAGATCTGGGTTTAATCCATCGTTCTTTTGCTCACCACGCCACCCCAGTCCATCATCTGTTCTTCTTGCATGTGTAAAGAATGTATGCTACCATCTCTAAAACAGTAATACAATTACAATACAACACAAGACAAATCACACACTAGTTTAGAAAAATAGACTAGATTTTAACAAATTATTTGATACCAAAACAACAAAAACTCAACAAGTAGAACTGGAATCTTGAATTTTTCAAGTTTAAAGTGGAAAGTAGGGCCTAAAAGATCAAAGCGATAACCACGTATATCTAGTCGCGCGAGACCAGGGCAAATTGGAAAGTTATGGTCGACAGAGCTGGAGCAAGGGTCAGATCCATTAAGTGGATTAGGCTAGTTTCCGCTTACCTTTGGACTTCAAAGACATTTTGAAAGAAAATGTTTGAGAAGGTAAAGTTCAGAGAGGCAAGGCAGCCGGCGGTGTCCGAGGAGGAGGCGTCATTGTCGGGAATCGCTGGATGAGGTTGCTGTGAAGATTTCTTAGTTTGGACTTAGTCTCTTTTTTGGAAGCAAAAGATCTCAAGTAGGACAAAGCTACAGGCTGTAGCCCTTGAGGGCTCCACAAGGCCTGATACCCCTTCTGCGAGAAGCCGCTAAATGGGATTTGCTGCTAAGGAAAAGAACAAAGTGGGAGCTACAGCAAAGACAGGCAGACCGGTGATGCACCTCAAGCAGTTTGGTGAGCAGGAAGGTCCAAGTCTCCTCTCGGTTCTCAGAGCACTTCTGGTCAGAAAATGTTCCTAAGTTTTGGATCTGGGCTATCTGGGCACCTTTAGCACCACTTCCAAGGGTCCTGGATTAGAGGGGCAATATTTGGAGGGTCAGCATTCACTCAGACTGGGCCCAGGTGCAGGTTCAAGATGGCTGGCGCCTTTCTGGCTCTGATTAGGAGGCCAGCCAACTAGCCATTGGAGTCACTGAGGAAGTCTTGAGTTCTAGTGGCAAAGCAGGTCTCAAGCAGCAGGTAAGTCCTCTAAGGGCACAGGGCATGCTTCAGGCAGTATGGAAGTCCTCTTGGTGCAGCAGGGCAGTCCTCTGAAGTACACAGGCAGCAGGGAAATCCACTGAGAGTCCTTCTTCAGTTCTAGACATGAACTGAAGAGTGGGTCTGAGGGTCCTAGTTCTATACCTGGTGCCAGCATTTAAATGGTAGAAACTGATAGAGTCCCTCCCCCCAGAAATGTTTGGGATTTCCTGCCTCCCTGTCCTGGTCCCAGGTTCTCTGCAGTCACAGTTGGCTAGGGTGAAGTTCTTTGTGTGTAAGATGAGACAGTGGGGTCGATTCCGATTCGGGCCGGAAAAAGCACCGACCGACTCGGATCCGGAAATAATACCGACCGACACATACCTGTGGCGCCCGACACGCCAAGTACGATGCAAGGCGTGAAAAATCCGACCGACACGTACCGAAACCAAGTCGACCGACCGAGCCGCACGGAAAACAGCAATCCGGCCGGAAAAACACGCGAATCCAACCGACCGACACGCACCCGGAACAAATCCGACCGAAACGTACACGCGAACTCCAAACCGCAAAGTACGATGCAAGGCGCGAAACCACGAGCGAGTCGGACGGAGGCCAAGCCGCACGACCGACACGCATACAAAACCGAGCCGAAGCAACACAAAACACCGCGACCGACGTGTACGCAGCATAGAAAACTGCACAAACACAGCGTGAACGAAACGGAGAACACCGTACGAGACAAATGCAGGGTCCGACTCGGTCACAAGAACGTTTCCAACATACACATACAGTACAAAGGAAAAATCACCCAAAAAAAGGCCAAACAAGCAATTACCAAGCCAATAAATACTGGGGGTGGGGACAGAGAACAAAGACACACCCACAACTCCACCTATATAAAGGACACAAATCACAACCATGAGCCTTTGCAAATGCCATTCCACTGCCAGCACCCAAGAGAAAGCAACCACACACCCACAGCTCATCCCTCACACAAGCCACACACCATCAGCACACCAACAAATACCTACCTCACATACACCCAGCAAAACACACACTCACACACCCTCACCTGCACACCAACACACACATCACTCACCATCACCACCCATCACCATGCCCCCAAGAAGAATCCCAAGTTCCTAGATTGTGAATTGGAAGTCATGGTAGACGAGATCCTCAGGGTAGAGCCACAGCTGTTTGGCACACTGGTCCAACAGACCCCCATCTCCCAGAAAACCAAGATGTGGGAGAGGATCATCAACAGGGTGAACGCACAATCACCATGTCGGCGCACAAAGAGCGACATCCAGAACAGGTGGTATGACGTGCGCAGGAGGGTACGGGACCTGCTGAAGAAAGACTACATCAACAGCCAATACACCGGCAGTGGCCCTCCTGCCAAGCCAATATACCTCAGGCCCTGGGAGGAGAAGGTGCGGGCCATCCTTCCGCCAGTGAGCGTATATGGACTAGAGGACATCCCAGAGCCTGGTGAGTACACAACAAATGTACACAATATACTGCCACAAAACACACACATCACTGTCAAGGGGAGAGTCAAACCATGCACTCATAGCAATTACACAGCAACCAGAACAGAATCATCCCAAAATGTGTATGTCACTCAGATAAACACAACACACGCCATCAAAAAAGTCACATCCAACTGTGCCAACACATGTACAAACACAACTACAACTACAGCTAGGCAGTGGCACAAATAGAACTAACAAACACATCCAGACATGTAGCCACCACAACAACACCAACACACAGTGAAGACCACTCAAAGGAAGGAATTCTGTGTATGCTGGCCAAGTCAGTGTAGCCAATAGCATCATGGGAGTCGCAGTCACACATATTGTCCCCCCACAACTGTCCCATCAACACCACCATGAACCATGCTCACATCACAGGGAGTGGAGAAGGACTCACAAGATGGCTGACACTGGCTACTGCTGTGGGGAGCACAAGGCCCTGCTGGGAACTGTGCACCAACAAACAGCAGGACACCACTGACTGACATCCTGAGAGACAACTTCCACTCCCTGCAATGCAAGCACGTTCCATGGTGGGATATCTGGCTAGCTGGGTGGGAAGGAGGACTTGCAGCACTGACCATAGTCACAAGCACCTCCCCTCACACACACCCCAACACAAACTCCACAGAACCCACCTGGTAGAATGCAATGCCCCCATCCTAACACAAGATCCCACAAAGAACCACCACCCTGGGTTATGTTGTGTGAAGCACAGGGCCACTCTTGGGACTTCCAGCCAAACAACTGCCAGGACAACACTCCCAGCCATCCTGTCAGCACAGCCAGCCCACCCCACAGGGAAGCAGAGTCAAAGGAAGGAAGCATGGGCATGCTGGGAAGGGGGAGGAGGCAATAGCATGATGGGAGTCGTAGTCACAGCTCTACATCCCCCACCACATGGCCCAGCAAGCTCACACTCACGCATGCACATCCCACAGAGAGTGGAAAGGCCCATCAAAGATGTCTGACACTGTTGCTGTGTCGTGGGGAGCACAAGGGCATGCTGGGTACTGCACACCAACCAACAGCAGGACACCACTGTCAGCCATCTTGCCATTGCTCTGACACCCACACACACTGAACTCCCCACAAAAGCAAGTAAGTATGGGAATGCTGGGAAGTGGGGTGGAGGCAATAGCATGATGGGAGTCGTAGTCACAGACAAAGCTCACCCCCACAACTGTCCCATCAACACCACCCTGAACCATGCTCACATCACAGGGAGTGGAGAAGGACTCACAAGATGGCTGACACTGGCTACTGCTGTGGGGAGCACAAGGCCCTGCTGCCAACTGTGCACCAACAAACAGCAGGACACCACTGACTGACATCCTGAGAGACAACTTCCACTCCCTGCAATGCAAGCACGTTCCATGGTGGGATATCTGGCTAGCTGGGTGGGAAGGAGGACTTGCAGCACTGACCATAGTCACAAGCACCTCCCCTCACACACACCCCAACACAAACTCCACAGAACCCACCTGGGAGAATGCAATGCCCCCCATCCTAACACAAGATCCCACAAAGAACCACCACCCTGGGTTATGTTGTGTGAAGCACAGGGCCACTCTTGGGACTTCCAGCCAAACAACTGCCAGGACAACACTCCCAGCCATCCTGTCAGCACAGCCAGCCCACCCCACAGGGAAGCAGAGTCAAAGGAAGAAGCATGGGCATGCTGGGAAGGGGGAGGAGGCAATAGCATGATGGGAGTCGTAGTCACAGCTCTACATCCCCCACCACATGGCCCAGCAAGCTCACACTCACGCATGCACATCCCACAGAGAGTGGAAAGGCCCATCAAAGATGTCTGACACTGTTGCTGTGTCGTGGGGAGCACAAGGGCATGCTGGGTACTGCACACCAACCAACAGCAGGACACCACTGTCAGCCATCTTGCCATTGCTCTCACACCCACACACACTGAACTCCCCACAAAAGCAAGTAAGTATGGGAATGCTGAGAAGTGGGGTGGAGGCAATAGCATGATGGGAGTCGTAGTCACAGACATAGCTCACCCCCACAACTGTCCCATCAACACCACCCTGAACCATGCTCACATCACAGGGAGTGGAGAAGGACTCACAAGATGGCTGACACTGGCTACTGCTGTGGGGAGCACAAGGCCCTGCTGCCAACTGTGCACCAACAAACAGCAGGACACCACTGACTGACATCCTGAGAGACAACTTCCACTCCCTGCAATGCAAGCACGTTCCATGGTGGGATATCTGGCTAGCTGGGTGGGAAGGAGGACTTGCAGCACTGACCATAGTCACAAGCACCTCCCCTCACACACACCCCAACACAAACTCCACAGAACCCACCTGGTAGAATGCAATGCCCCCCAACCTAACACAAGATCCCACAAAGAACCACCACCCTGGGTTATGTTGTGTGAAGCACAGGGCCACTCTTGGGACTTTTAGCCAAACAACTGCCAGGACAACACTCCCAGTCATCCTGTCAGCACAGCCAGCCCACCCCACAGGGAAGCAGAGTCAAAAGGAAGGAAGCATGGGCATGCTGGGAAGGGGGGTGGAGGCAATAGCATGATGGGAGTCGTAGCCACTGATATTGGTCACCCCCACAACTGTCCCATCAACACCACCCTGAACCATGCTCACATCACAGGGAGTGGAGAAGGACTCACAAGATGGCTGACACTGGCTACTGCTGTGGGGAGCACAAGGCCCTGCTGCCAACTGTGCACCAACAAACAGCAGGACACCACTGACTGACATCCTGAGAGACAACTTCCACTCCCTGCAACGCAAGCACGTTCCATGGTGGGATAACTGACTGGCTGGGTGGGTGGGAAGGAGGGCCGGCTGTCAACCAAACACAACCAATGCAGACCATGTTCACACCCCAAAAAATACATAGAAATGCCCAAATAATGCAGGACAATGTGCCACACCAATATCAACCCCTGACTGTGACGACTTAGGACTATGCAATGTACAGGCCCGCACCCAGAGGGACAGTCACAACTGTCATGTGTGTCAACCATTGATGCCTGCAGAAACATAACATACATTGTTTGTGTCTCCCAAAAACAGTGATGATGGGGACACAGCAGCAGACGCTGAGGAGTCCCAGTCCCAGGCTCAAGAGGATGCGGAGCTCACTGGCGTCGTACAGCCTCTGTCCTCCTCGGACGATGAAGACCAACCTGGCACATCCGGTGCAAGTCAACATGCAGCACCAGCAGGACCACCAGCTGCAGCACCAGCAGGACCACCAGCTGCACCCCCTGCACCCACGCCTCCAACGACTGTCACCACAAATACCATCCCTGCCGACATGGACAGAACAAGGAGCAACACCAGCACAGGGACCCTGGACCAACCTGGGGCCATGGACACCACCACCACCACCAACCCCCAAGGTGGACCAGGGTTATCTGTGCGTGCCACTGCACACACTGCACATGTCAGCAGGGGTGGTGGGAGACAGAGGTCGCTGCTTGCAGACGTTGCTGGTGTGCATGATGACCCACAACTGGTACGCATAGCTGATGCGTACCAGTCCAGCACCGGAGACCTCAGCCAGGTAGTGGGGCTCCTCAGAGACATGAAACAGCAGCAGGCTGCCCATCATGCCCGCTTGGACTCCCACGTGGAGTCACACATGTCCCGCGTGGACTCACACATGTCCCGCGTGGAGTCCAAGTGGGATGCACTGCATGAGATGACGGCGGTGCACAGGGACATTTTACAATGCCTCCGCCAGATGAACAGCAACCAGTCCACACCTGCCTGTGTGCCAACAACATCTGGTGCCGAACAAACTGCAACTGCCACAGGGAGGGAGGATGACTCTGGCGGAGAGTCCCCTGCACCGCAGCAGCCTGTACTTGAGGGCCCCCCCCCTAAGAAGAGGGGTCGTCCGAGGAGGGACAAGTGAGAGGCCGATGGCCAAGCGCAACTCCCAGGAAGCCTGAACCTGTTCTGGATGTTCGCCTTTGTGCACAGACTGTTCACCCTGTTGACGGCAACACTACTCCCACACATTGCATGGGGAGTACAAGTTGGACCAATGTGTCAGACAACTGTGGCCCCGATACTGGGGATCCTGTCTACCAGGACTTTCAATTCACCTAGGAACTTCGGATTGCAAGATTTATGTACAGCACCACCCATCCTATGCACTATTAACACAAATGTATCACAATAAACACACTAATACACCATACTTGCCTCTGTCGTGATTCCAACGTGGGTGCTGTTATGGGGATGATGAACTGCAAAATTACACTGTGTATGCGAACTGCAACAGCAAGGACAACACAGGCATGTGAGTAAAGGCAACATGACACATATGAGGGAGACACACCACCAGGGCTACACAACACATACACACCTAGGCCATCTGACTCATTGCCTACACTGATGTTGCCAGGGAAGACGGTGCACTGCACAGACACCACACCCATTCCCAGTTGTAGTCAAGTAGCCCACAGGTGCAGTAAGCAAATGGCAGTCAAATGTGTGACCACAGACAACGCACATCACAAAGTGAAGCACAGGTTTATTACACAGTTGCAACATGTCGTAACCACTACAGATGCAAGGTAATCCCACCTGGCAGCGGGCACACAGTCAACAACTGTAGACGGAAGGAAGTCCATGGGTGTGGCGCACATCACCTGTAGGGACACAACAGCTACCACCCTGGAAGTGCAATCACGTCGTCGGGGACACAGTTGACCAAACGAATCTGAAAGTACCCCGTGAAGGACACAAATGACACACAGTCAAAAGCAATGGAGTACAGGACAGAACAGCAAAACTCATGCACAATACATGTTACAAGATACCCACCCAGAACCAAGTTAGCATGTCAACACTGTTGGGGAGTACAGCCCACCTGTAGCACACATCGCAACACACATCCAGTCAAGTAGCCCATGGACACACTCCAACAGCACCAGAGCACCACCCACACATCATGCCAACTCACATCATTGACATGACACCTCAGGATACTCACATTCAGCTAAAGAAGTTGGTGATGAGCTGTGTGCGGACATCACCATCATCATCATCATCATCATCGTCTCTGGCATCGTGGTCCAGGCCAGGATCCTCCACAGGTGGCGGATGTTGGTCATTGTCATCCTGGATGAGAGGCAACTCCTTCCGCACTGCCAGGTTGTGGAGCATGCAGCAGACGATGATAATCTTGCACACTTTTGCAGGGGCATATGGGAGGGACCCTCCGGTCTTGTCCAGGTAGCGGAAGCGGCTCTTCGGGAGACCAAATGTCCGCTCAATCACTCTCCTGGTCTGACCATGTGCCTCATTGTAGCGCATCTGGGCTGGTGTCACAGGGTTCCTGAGGGGTGTCAGCAACCACAGCATGTTGGGGTATCCCGAGTCACCTATGGACAGACAAGTGCACATTAGCTGATTTGGAAAAGTGGGCGGAATACTACAGATCAGGTCACACACAATGGCACAAAGTCAGTACACACCGACAAGCCAGGCACGCTGGTTCTGCATCTGTGCCATCATCCTGGGGATGCGACTACTCCTCATCACAAAGGCATCGTGTGCTGAACCAGGGAAACGGGCACACACGTGTGTGATGGTCATGTCTGCAAGACACACCACCAGTGCATTGACCGAGTGGTAGTGCTTGCGGTTCCTGCAGGCCTGCTCCTGGGCCTGTGGTGGTACCAAAGCCACATGTGTCCCATCAATGGAGCCAATGACATGCGGCATCCTCCCCAGGGCATAAAAGTCACTCTTCACGTCAGTGAGTCGTCGCAGTCTAGGGAAATAGATGTACCGGTTCAGGAATAGCAACATTGCCGCCAAAACATCGCGGAGCACACGGCTCAACATGGTCTGTGACATCCCACCAGCAGTCGCCACAGTATGTTGGAAGGTACCGGTGGCAAAGAAGTGTAGGGCTGCCATCACCTTCACCTTGGGGGTCAGCGCTGTAGGATACGGCCGGCCAGGCTGCAAATGTGGGGACAACTGCACTGCCAAATCCTCAATCAGCTGCCTGGTGAAGCGGTACCGTCAGATGCTGTCCCGTTCCACCATCGTTGCCAGGTCTGGGAATGGTCGATGGACAGCAGGAGCCCCTGCAGTGCAGAGGAGAAGTAAGCAAGATTGTCAGTCACCCCACATATGCGGCATTGAACACACTCAAGATCCCAACATACATCATTATGAGGCACAACTACATGAAGTGTGCAGTTCCGGAAGGACATGTATGGTACATACATGGCCAACATCTGTCAACATGGTCCAACAGGTGGCATCAATTAGTCCCAGGTTGGCCCATTGGATATCATGAGGCCATGTCACAGTTCCCATCTCCTGCTGCTGTGTCACAATCACCCCCCACAGTGACATGTGAGGACAGATGTGCCCCAGGCACCACAGCTCAACGACAGGTACATTCCCAGGGACCCTGTATTGCCACATGGACACTGGCATTACATGGAGTATCATGTATACACCACAGCAAAACAACCATGACCCCCACAGGTAGTGGCCCCACTTGCCACGGCAGGACAGACATGGACGTCTGTGACACACACACGCACAACATCAAAGTCCATGCACACACAACCTGGATGTGGAGACTGTCTCCCATTGTGCACATGAAATCAGAGACATTGTAAACACTACATGCACAAAGACTGTGGAGGACCATCACTATTGTGCCACTGGGACACCCTGGCTCAAACATACCGTCCCACATGGGACTCACGGGGTATGTGACATGACATACACATACACCACCGTGAAATGTGACCATGGCACATGCACAGATATGATCAGTTGCACATCACAGTGGTCATGTACACGTAACACCCAGGATCCTGTCCCCATGAACACGTGCACAGCCTGGGGGTGGCTGCCCACAGGTGACACCCACAGGACAACATGTACACCAACATACACACAATAGGTAATGCAGCCTTACATGCCTTATGATAAAGTTTGGACAGGCTGTCATGATGTAGGTGTGCCCCTCACTCCCTGGGAGCTGTCTGTGGCTGGCAT